>VZTU01019866.1:20715-93381 GCA_013400835.1 Zapornia atra | reverse complement strand
CTAATCATCCGTTTCCCCCCTCCCCCCCCCCCCTCTTTTTTTCTTTTTTTTTTTTTTTTTTGACAGCTGTCTTCCTATCTTCCCAACAGGTGCTATTAGGCCCTAAACAATGGCAAAGGCTTTTAAGCCACTGCTGTTGACAAGTGAAAGGGAACAACAAATGGCTCGGTAGTGCTCTTCTCCCCGGGTCACTCAACCAATGGTAATAGTTATTATTTTTATTTATTAGCTCTGCAGCACTGTCCTCCATTGTACCTCCTCCAGCCTCCCCTTTCCATGACAGCAAGGAGCTTTTTAACTTTTAATAAAAATGGGCGAGCGCTTAGCTCCTGAGCTGGCTCTTTCTGTAAAGTGCACAGCTAATGAATGTTGTCCATTTAGATCTGGATAATTTATGATGTCAGCAGAGCGGAGGTGGGGAGGGCTGGATCGAGATACGACCATTAGTTACACTGCTGGGAGTGACAACGAGAGGAAGGGGAGGTGGAAATCGGACAGAAAGAAGAGGTGCGTGTGTGTCCCCCCCCAAACCTGCCAGTATTTGTTTTTGCAGGATAATGACAAGGTTAGGTGCTAAGTAAGACATTGCTTCTTTTGAGGTTAAGGTAATTTTTCTTCACCCTTCTTAGTATTTCACCAACTGTATTATAATCCTCTTCAGAGAACAATGGCAGATGGAAGAAAAATTAATTTTCACTCAAATGAAACTGACTGCACCCATTGAAACGATGCACTCGGACCTGTTACCGCTAGGAGGGAAAAAAAAGTGCCAAACTGTTTTCTGAGCTTCATAACGAGTACTCACATTTGTACAAATATATTTACTAGTTGAGGTTACTCAATAAACTGCACATAACAGATAAGCTCCACCAAATGCAAACCCTGTGTCTTCGCTGCCCTGGCAAGCCAGGCAAATATGAAGGCACATCAAGCAATTCCATGTCCAAATAAAATCAGTAAACCAGCATTTAAGTCACCTGGAAGTGCAAGTACACTTCAAAGTTGAAAATATAAAGCTAAAAATCATCAAAATATTGATATATCACAGAACTGGCTGGTTTAGAGTCAGATGTTATCAATCAAGTTGAGGTAAGAGCATGTACATCTTCTGACTGCCTGGACCTATTTATTTAAATTATAAGTTGACGTAATTGTGTAGTGAAAGGGCTACAGTCATCAGATTGTCTGTGTACTTCCTAGAGTAATTGTATACTATTATAATTTGAACCTAATGAGCACACTGAAAGAAGCATAAAATACTCATTTGGGATGTTAATAAAACCATTAGAAGGACTTAAAAAATTGAAAATAGAAAACTGAAAAGGATATCCCCCTGAAACAACCAAGAAAACACACAGTAGGCTCACATTTCTATTCACTTTAAAAATATGACAGACTGTTTTACCACTGGAAGTGAGAATTAAAGCACATACGCCTGATGCTAAACAACTACACATCCTGAACTCCTCTTGCACAACATATGTGAAAACAAAATCTCAATCATCGATTGCCAGATGCCAGAAAGATATGAACAATAATAATAATAAATTAAAAAAACCCCATATATGCCATGAATCAAGGCTTCTGAAGTGCAGGTAGCTTCACAGGAAATCAGACTGCTAGTTGTGATGTAAATGATATTTGCATGGAATCATTATGTCAAATTAAGTAGAAATTATTAAAGCTAATGTCATCTTTGGACTTGCTTAAAATAATCTTCCAAGATTTGCACACAGGCTTCTCCGCCGAAGTACAGCATTCCATCTGCCTTGACAACTTGTTCTGTTTGTTCTCACTTGTCTCCATTCATGGATTTTTTGGACTCTGTTATTTTCAGCGTAAATAAGGAGAGGAAATACATTGGGTTTCCTTTTGATCAAGCATTTTTCTTCCCGTGTTAGGGAACAACATTGCAATACATGGGTGGTTCAGCCATGTAGCAGTTGTGACAGGTAAGCCCCAAAGAAGTGAAATGAGAGAAAGTCTATTATGCATAGTTCTTTAACATAATACTTCTAGACAAGGGGAAAGGAAAGTCAGAAAGTAAAAGCAGCAAAGTCAAAGAGAGGAAAAGAAAAGAGAGACAAAGAAAACAATGCTGAGAACAAGGAAGGAACAAAACTAAGAAAGGGAACCCATTTGTCAAAATCCAAAACGTACTTAGATTACACAATGCACTGAAGTAGGAGAGTCAGGGCAACTCTGCAGCCACTCCCTGACTATTGAAAGTGGTCACAAACACCCAGCTCCCCCATTCCCCAGCCATCCAACAGGTAACTGCAGCAGCCCCGGCAAACATGAAAGAGAGGAGGTAAAGAGCTGTAACAAGACCTCTGCAATCAGAAAAGACAATAGGACTTAGATTCAAGCACAAACTACACCTTCAAATCATTGCCAACACTCTAAAGGGACAAAATCTTACTTATTTTTATCAGAGAGGAATCTTACTCATAGTCTGCAGCAGAACTTTAGTCTAGACTACTTTAGAAAACTTAAGACTTCCTCCATTCACCTCAGGATGATACAACTGCCTCTGCAAACAGGTGTCAGTTCAACATGAAAGATCATCTGCATTCAGGTTGGCTTTATGAATTGCCAAGGTCCAGTAAGTTGAATGCATGGCAGGAACAGAATACCCTTCCAAGAATTGAGGTCGTTCACTGACCAGCTCTTTACACAATGATGACAAATCAAGAGGTACTATATTCTCCCTGGTAAAAAAACCACAGATCCCAGAAACACAGAGGTTGTAACATATTCTCTGATGAAGGGAAGTTGCTTTAAGACAAGAATCAGTTCCTTCCCCTTTGTGCTATCAGTTTCATCAACTGCCACCCAGAGTTCACCTTCTCCCACTTGGTCCAACAAACTTGGCCTTGTTCTGGAAGCTAATTTGTTCCATCAAAAAACAAGAGAGAAGTAGGTGTGCTCATCCTCCCAGATCTCTCAAGCTACGTGTTTGAGGAGGCCACCTTCTAGTGCTTGGGGGTGACTGAAGTGAGGTCTTTCTCACAGACAAAACCATTGGGTTTTTTCAGTTCCAAAGCATTCACCCATATATACAGTCTCACAAGATCAGCGAAGAGGAGGCTTAAACTGAACTGAACAGGGCAAAGAAGTTTTTCAGATAAAGAAATACTTGGAGGGGTCCACCTTCTCTACAACACCTGCAGTTGGGGATCCTAATCATCCTTCGCTTTGTAGGTGTGGTAAGAGACATCCGACTTCTGCAGCAAATGAGCAGAAAGCTGCACTCTGAGAATGTGAGACACATCCTTACGAGGAGCTGGACCTACAGTCGAGTGCAGTCTTGCAAGACCTAAAAAGATCCTCCTGACAGTCAAAGTGGGTGCTTTTTTGGGAGTGATAGCTCCTTCAAACCAAGATCAAATCTGTAAATGAAGAGCGTATTGGACCAAAGAACAGATCTGTGAAAGAACCCAAAGAACAGATCTGTGCACAGATCTGTGCAGCTTTACTGCTGGGATTCCTGGCTCTCTCTTCTTGTGTCTTTATCTTTGTGGGCTAACTCTGAACTTTGATTCGAACCATCTCTAAATCCCTAAGAACTTCAGCTACATTTTAACGTTTGCACTGAAATCACTTCAATCAGAGAACTGTTGGTGCTGCTGTGAAAAAAGAAATCAATCCAAGCCCATTATTAACTGTACCTCAATTTTAACATTGACACATCTAAAATATGTTAAAGAACTCTGTCTGAATAATACCATTATCAAACTGTCACATGGAATCATATCTTTTGTGACTTAATTTTGTAACTAACATTGACCTCTCACGTACAGTACCTATCTCTCTTTGCAGACACAGTGCTCAACAATGTGCAGTTTACACACGGATTTATTCCCTGTCTAGTCAGAGATGTTTGGAAAAAGAAACACATGCAAGTCAGCTTTTCTTTTTCTACCTTGAGACAAAACTGGGGTAGAGCCTGAAATAATTTCTTTTGAACTTACTTCTCTCTGAATAAAATAGAGAAGTATTTCAATAAACATACGAGAAGTGTTTCTCTGGTAAGCAGGTATGAAGGAGAGTTGTACCAAATACTTCCAAGTAAGCCGGGCACAGAAAAGGACCCAGAGTCAGTATCAAAAGTGGTGTGGAGAAACAGAGGGATATGGGGCTCCTGTGGAGTGAGGCAAATGACAAGGGCAAATTCCCAGATTGCTTGAGAACAGGGGGTCTGGGAAGGTGGGGTGTGGAGTAATTGCAGAATGGTGTAACAGGGAATTTAATAGATCAGAAAAGGCTGAATAGGATAACAGGCCCATTGTTCAGAAAGTTCTCTTTTGTGACCAGGCTTTAAGAGAATGCCAGATCAACAAATGACTTAATCCTGGGGGGATGCTATGGCATAAATGAAAGCAGTCTATACCTTGAAAGCCAATGGAATAAATTTCTGTATCACATAACCACACTGACGACTGCAGCTTTCAGCAAAGTCTTAAGAGTTGCAATTGGCAAAAACCACACAATCGTGCCCTCCCATGTCCCCCCTTCCCTCTCCAACAGCATTTTCCGACGTATTTGAAGGGTGGAGGGGGAAATAAGCCACATGAATGACAAACAGACATGGTCAAATGCCATGTAAAATACAATGGTTGCAGGGAAGAACAGAAGAGAAAGAAAGAATTATTCCCTGCCGGCTTCCCTTCTCTACTATGTCCTAACCACTGAACTAAACTTGGAGCCTCCTGGTCATAGGAACACAGCCATTAAGCACTACACCACCAATTTACACAGCTTCCCGCTCCCTTGCTAAAGAAATGGAAGTGCCTTAATAGACACTTGGTGTAAAATGGAGGCTAACCTTCCAAGTCTCTCACAGAGCATCAAATGTCTTTGGGAAACGTTCCCATTTACTCATGTATTTCTTGAGCCCTATTATAGGAGATGATGGAGCCGGAGGGTCCCATCTAATTCCTGGTACATCAAAGAGAGCATCTTTCCAGTTATTTCAACACAAGCTGAACCACGAATACAGAAAAGGCAGCCTAATTAAAAAAGTAAAGGTCACACTCTAGGGCATGATATAGAATTCAATATGCCCACCCTTGCGAGGATGGTCAGGGTAGGTAGTGGAAAATGGTACAGTGCTAAAAATGGCACCATCGGTTTTTGCTCTATATATAACAGAAGAGCCAGGATACTAATTATTATATGCAGGGGATTAAGGAACATATAAAATGACTAGTTTTTATAGAAAAGGTAGAAATATGCATTTCTCAATCAACTACAATAATTCTCAGTGGAAATAATAATTTCTATTTAAAAAAAAAAGTATCTTGATCTCATTCTAACTCAAGCAGAGAAGTAAAATGGAGAAACGTAACAGAGCCATTCCAAAATCAAACTTTTTCCAGATCTTTATGAAACTTGGCTTCTAAATAACCTCTAAATTTGAAAATTCCTGCTGTATATTGATGGAACCTACGACTGGGTTCAAATTTTGGCAACAGAAGTTCTTCAGTTCTCAGAGAATCTTGTGAATGATACTCAATTCTAAATCAACTGATCAACAAAAATCATTTTGCTTCCCAAGAATTCAGAGCTGAAGCGTATCTCAGCTGTGATTTGTGATTTACGTGGTGGGCAGAGCATCCTTCTGCTCTCTACCATTTACCTTTTGCCACAGGAAAAAAAAAAGAAAAAACAAAAAAGGAGCACCACAGGTGTGCAGTGCTAGAGCACTCTGCAAAAGCTAGGCTTCTGCAAAGCCTTGATCTGAGTTTAATTGAAACACTTGTTTCCATATATATTTCAGATACTTTTTGTAAGTTTAAAACGTATAAAAGCAACTATTACCACTTTGAACATTTCTAACTCTGAGCAAATAAAGGAATAAAAAGTTTCCTCCATCTTACTTAAATTGCATTTGGTTAGTTCTCTGTGGGGCTACTCCAAAAACCTTTAAACGCACGAGTCTCTTTGCTACATCAAATTAATGAGGCATCTCAAGCATTCACTCTTCTACAGAAGAGTGTGGACTCTCCAGCCAGACACCTACAATTCCCTAAATTGGAAACATTGACCTAGGGGAGACATCAGAGCATTATCCTTGCAGACTATATTGCATCGTGATGTAAAATACAGATAACATTGGGGGCATTAATAAGATGAGGTATATGTTGAATGGATTTTTCAATGTCAATAGGGATAGGCTTCAATGGACTCAGTGCAGTTCTCCTGACACTAAACCATTCTAGTTTCACCTGCATGCAATACTATATCCTTCTTCCTATAAACAGCCCAAACACCCAAATTGTAGGAGTCCTTACTACAATATGTTCCTGCTACTCCACACAATGCTTCAATTAAGGCTGAGGTACTTTAAATATGATTATATATTTAAAAAAAAGTATTTCCATAATGCCACTTTTCCTCCACTGTTATAACTCTTCACTCCCAAAGCTGTGTTTATAATGAGATGGTGTGGTGTATTTTCCATTAAAAGCCTCGGCAGGAGTTTCTGTAGTTTTTCTCATGTATTGCAAGTTCAATACTCTTTCTGCATTTGCTTCACAATAACCAGTCCATTTCCAAGTGATTAATTTTCTATTCTAAAACAATGCATTCCTTTCCCCTCTCATTTTGCTGGTGTGGGTTGTTGTTTTGTGTTGGTTTTTGGTTTGGGGTTTTTTTTTTCGTACTAAAAGAAAAAAATTCTTTTTCAATGACATCATGGTATAAAATTTTCAAAGCAGGTTTTAGCGGGAGATATGCAGATTGCTTTGAAAAGTTACCCTCATAAATAACAACAAAGTACTGAATTATCAAGGCTGTAACTCAGTCAAGAGGTGCTGTAACCATTTATATTATATGACCTCAGCAGAACCCCTTGATTGAATTGCTGCCTTTCATTAAATCGGGCACTCTGTATTATTTTCTCTGAACTAGAGTAAATCAGAATGGCAAAGAGATTAGCCCCCAAGCCCATCTCTTTGTGATCTAGAGGCATATAATTTTTAACCATTACCTCGATTTTATTTTGTAACTTAAAAACATTGCACACAGTCTACTGTGTCAGTAATTCTCTTGGAGGTGGCATACTTTGATGACATGACAAAAATAATACCATGTAACCTAGGTACATGTAGGAACTATAATGTTTGTGAGGCAGCAAGATGCCACTACTGAAAGCTAGGGAAAAGTTGGGGGAGGGTGGGAAAGGGAGGAAAAGGAAAAAGAGAAATGGTAGATTCATAGCACTGCAGATTCATTCACAAAAAGTTGGAAATCAGAAGGGACCATTAGCTCATCTAGGCTCATCTTCTATATATATTACTGAATATTCATTATTTCATCAACCAAAATCAAACCTTCTTCTGATTTATTTCTAACTACCATTTTACTAGAAGAGAAACAGCTGGCCTCTGAGTCAGGACATTCCATAAATATCTCCCTGCTTTTACTGGAAAGTGGTGTGTGTAGGGATGAGGGTGGAGGGAACCGGGGTACTTGTAACACTCTCTCTGTTCATCTCCAGCTGGCTTATACAATGCTGCCTCCATAATGCAAGAGACAAACCTCCATACCAGCGATTCTCAAACCAATCCATGATGACAACATCAACATTTTTGAACTTTCTGTGGAGCAGGTCCACACAGGAGCTCCTGTGCTCACACAAGTGGCCATGGCAGCAGGCCCGCAGGAATCAGTGGCTCCAGAACGTGCTTCCCAGGCTGCCCGGTAAGGGCTGGGAGACAACTGCACGTGCAGGGGTGAGTGTTTCAAAAAAGGAGAACATCATCATGGCTCCGGATGTACCGTTCGTGTCGCACATGATTTCAGAGAGTCCAGCTTTCCCCATGGATTGTATCATACGTTGGAAGAACATGGCACTTTGCTTATCTGGCCACAACATTTCACAGCATGCTTTGGTTTTCCTTATTGCTTGGACTTTGCCTTTTTTTCAAAGCCCCTACGTTTAACTCGGTAAGAGAAAAGCTACAGTAAGTCCCTTTTCCTATTTTCTTATATTTGTGTAGCTGTTAGACATTTTGCAAAGGAGGGGAGTACCAGCCAGCCTTTCACAACAAAAGGGCTACTGTCACCGCGCCAGTCCCAGACATGGTGGAAACCAGCCCACAGGAAAAGGCCTGGCTCCAGTGTTAGGCCCCGGCCGAGTACAGTCACTGCATTCACTCAAATTGGCAACAGGTCTCAGTGTTCCTGGCTTTGAGCTGTGAACAAGGGTCGGGATTGAATAACCAATTATACAACCGCTGACTGAGTTTATCCAAGGTTTGCAAACTGCTATAATAGCCCAGTATTCACTGGCTGTTTTATCCTTTTCCAGATATAGTGTCATATCTCCCCTTGTGCTCCATTTACATGTCACTTTATTACATACATCCATTAAAAAGGTTAATACAATGTCACAGTCAATGCCTAAATGTTGCCATTCAGTATCCCCGCCTTGCTCCCCCCCCAGTACATTTCATATAGGCGCATTTCTTTCTCTTCCCCCCACCCCTCCTGCACGCTTGCTCTTGCACTCACACACACACACACACATGTGCGTGTGCACACGCGCGCTCCCTCCTGCTGCAAGCTAAATCAATCTGCTGTCCAGAATACAGAGCAGCGCACGAACGAAACATTAGCCAAGAGTCGGCAGAGTAAAAACTGCACGCTCCCCAACGTTGCCAGTCACGGTGAACTTACTGCACGGCCAGCATTGGGAATAACATTTGAAACAATTTGAAAGTTCAGGTAGTTACTAAAAATTGTAGACAGTGTTGAGACTCCCCGAATCACCTGGGTCTCTTAAAGTACCAGGAAAGTTCACGTGCTGAGAAAGTCCTTTTGAGGGGCTTTTCTTAATTTTGGATAAGCGTTGAGCATAGGAAAAATTGTTCTTCCCTGATTTTTAACACTTCCCAACTTGACCCCATCTATAACCCAGACGTGTAGGAGGCTAGAAAAGACTGGAGAAAAAATGGAACCAAAATCCTCTGCATCTTCCTGTGAATGACTGATGGAGATCTTACTTAAAGTTGGCTGTTCTTGGGTTGTTTGGTTTTTTCTTTCAAAAGACTATTTTCTCTGATCAAATTGATCATCTCTGTACAGACGTTTGTTTCCAAAAACAGCAAGAAAAGAAAATGACTCATCTTCCACAGGTTCGCTTTTTGAGATAAAGGGATTCCTGTTACTTTTTAAATTTCTGTTTCCCCAGCTGGTATGCGAAACCAAAGACCAAAATTTTACCTTTCGATCACATACTGTACAGCATACGAAAGCTGTCTGGTTGAGAGTGAAGCTGTTTGATCAGTGGTCAGTCTGTACCTCCAGGCACACACTCCGGTGAAGGGCTATACAACAGCAACACGAAGCGCTGCTGTTTGCCCATACAACACCACTGGGAGAAAGGTACAGCTTCTGAGTTGAGCAGTATGGGAGGGGATCTCCAGTGCCATCACAACGAAGCTACTTTTATTTCACAACTTACGACTTGATTCCTGATTACAAAAGCCAATTTTCATTTAACTTCATGGCTTTTTTACAGTTAGGAATAGGGCAGTTCAGCTAAAAGACTTTGATCCTGACAAGTAAAAATATTTAAGGGTAATTTTTTTTCCCTTCACTTTCCAGGGGCTTGAGACTTCATCTTTTTGGTCCAGACCATGTACAAAAGCACAACAAAATACTCACAAATTTCTCTGGCATGTGTGACCGTACGAGTCAATGGACACAGACAAAATGTTTTTAGAAAGACTGTTTTTGTGGAATCTACTTGTTTATTTATAGATTATCACAGTCAAGAAAAAGTGCACAAATACTTGAATATCATCTAAATTGAGGGTTATATCAAGCCATCATCCTTATGTGAAGTCTGACTACAACAATGGAAAATGGGAAGATTTTTCCCAACATGCCCCACTTCAAAAGAATGTGAAATATACTGGTCACGTAAATTGGATGCCAGTCCTAGAGGGAACAAACCCATTCAGTCAAGAGAAAGTCACCCATCACGGTAAGGCTTTCAAAAAATGGTTTGGTTTGTTTTTTTGAAAAACCTTCCCACAGGTTTTGGATAATCTGTATTTCCTTCCTGATGAGTGCTAAGGCTTCTAACACCAATCCCTGATACCTACACAGCCCATTCCATATGACGGTACCAAACTGTGCTACAGGGGAGTTTAAATGATCTTATTTCCCCATTCCTCAGTTAGGGAAAAGTTAGGGATATGTGAAGCATTGAGATGCGCTGTTAGAGAAGCACAGCAGCCCTGACGTGGGGAGACACCCCAACTTCACGTAATTTGTCTCTCACTAAAAACTGAAAATCTTCAAGAAGCTGTTGCTCAATTTAGGATTCTAAACAGGAAAAATATAGCCGAACCCTATTTCCAATGAATCACTTTCCTATCTAAAAGCCTGTATGCAAAGTTAGTTCTTTCATTCTTTTTCTTATGCCATGCCTTTTGAAATGTGCACAATGCAACTGCCCACTTTTGCATCATAAAAGATCTGTAGGCACCACATTGTTCAGCTATCAGTAATAGACTCTTGATTGAGTTGGACTCTGAATGACACACAGAGGCAGCAAATGATAAAAAGAGAGACTGGAGAAAACCCCTCCCCTCAATTTACTCCTAAACCAATTATCTGCAAGCTATGTGCACCATGAAATTCTATTAGAAACAAATTATATTAGCTCTGTTTATGAAAGCTATGGCAAGTTGTTATCCAAAAATGTGAATTACCTCTGAACAGAAGAAAGGAATGGGACAACTCTTTTGGCAAGTGGAGAGGTTGGCATTTTTCCTTCTGTTTCCTTCTCTTGCCTACTTGTTCTAAAGAAAAAAAAATCGAGGCTAAATTTTGTTACCACTGTCTCTTAGAACTTCTTACAACTTCATAACCTGCCTTTGTACTCATGGAAGCCTGAAGCAAGGAGCTTCAGAATCACTTAAG
The DNA here is from genome assembly GCA_013400835.1 of Zapornia atra. Lineage (NCBI taxonomy): Eukaryota > Metazoa > Chordata > Aves > Gruiformes > Rallidae > Zapornia > Zapornia atra. Next base: position 82,440 of record VZTU01019866.1, on the reverse strand, counting down.
GAAGAGGAACTCAGCTGAGCCTCTTTGGAAAAGGGCATTCTCTGAACCCTGACTTCTTTTTCCTGCTCATTCAAGCACAAAAAGGAGAAAATGGGTCTGGAATTTCTATGGCCAAGACCAAAACAACAAAACAGGACATGACACACCTTGGCAAGTTTACAGGCTTTCAGACAGAGAAGGATGCAAAACTGCATCATATTTGGACAAACGCAACAAAGAAAGGCCTGAGTTGAAAACATTATGAAAAATGTTCTTTTTTTTCTGTCAGAAAAATGAAAGTGAAAAATCCCACCTATCACCTCCTTTTATTCACAAATTATCATTTCACAAGATCCTGGAGCTCTGGTCACCACACAAGACACTCCCATGCACACTGCTCTGGAGGAGGATTATACTACTACTACTACCACCACTACCTCTGTGGCATCTTAGTGTTTCCTCTAGCAATGTTAGGATCTCAGGCGTGAGGAGAGAGCTCTGTAATGTACCTGCACCAGTCTGTGCTTCTGTATTGGGAGGAAACTGGTATTCCCTGAAATATGGTGGGTACCTCTAGTAAAAACAGCGTAATACTGATTCGTGGAGTGGTGTTTTCATTCCACTGTTAGATGGCTTCTTGCAAACACTTCAGTTATGTATAAAGGCATAAAGAGGACACAGCACAATACTTACTGATTGCTAACTAATATTTTTGTCTCAAACCTCAAAGGAGCTCTCCGGAACACTGAATACAAACGATCAGATTTCATGAATTTGAACACAAATCTACAAATGCTATGAGCCAAGTTTATGCCACAAGTCTGTCCACACATCCCGAAAGAGTGGCACACACTCTCATGAGTGATCGAAGTACTTTGTTAAGATATTTAAAAAAAAAAAAACCACAACCAAACCCAAACTTAAAAAAATAATAGGTTTATTTCCTTCTACGTTTACAGAGAAAATTTGACTGGTTAGTTTCTAACCTTCTCATCACTTTTCCTTCCAAGACATCCTTACTGTGATCACACAAATAATTTTCATTAATATTCCAAGTAAGATATTAATTAATATCTGGCTATTCAGTCCTTGATAGAAAAGAATAAATCGAGAGTTTGATTTACTGACTCCTCGAAATAGATTCTTAGGGGAACTAAAGAAATTCAGAGATTAGAACAAAGTGTATCTTATGGAACGCATGCTTCTGGTCACTCTGGAGTTGTGCTATTTATAATTGTGCCTTTTGGTATTCATGCTAGTTACCTGCCCTCATCAAAAGAGAGGCACAAAGCAGCAAATGTGAGGGCGAATTTTTCTTCTATCAAGTTTGATAGCTAGATGCCCTAATACAACACGCTTTTATTTCTGTGACAGTTCACTTCTTAGCCTCATGTTAGGAATAACCAGTTTTAAGGCAGGTCCAGTAATTCTACCTAGCTAATTGGTTATTTCAGGATCATTATTATTATTACACTGAAGATTCAGAATGTGACTGCTTTCATCAATCTTCGTTTAAAAAAAACAAAGATATGAATTTCCACCTCTTCAATTTTGAGACTGCAGCGAAGAGCTGAATTGCCAGTGGTTGGTAGATAGCTTCTATTTCAAACACATATTTATCTGTGTTAGCTGCAAAATGATAGGGCTGTACAGAAGTAAAGATTCACTTGTTTCATGTTCCTAATCTTCTTTTGAATATCCCTTCATAACTTGACTATAAAGGCATGGATTTACTTGAATTTCATTTGTGATGTCATGCAGATTTAAGAGCATTCCTAAATATATGAAATACAAGAAAATCTTTGAAAACTTTTCTCTCTGAACTCACAGTAGGTATAACGAAACAGCCAGGAACAGTGAAACTTAAGAGAAACTGGACCTCAAAATCTATCAGGCTATTAACATTTTAACCACCCTCGGTCATATTCATGTTGTTACATTTTCAAGTTATTTTCCCTTTACAAGAAACATAAACATAAGTTTCTTTGATATTTTAAACCCCGACTTAGAGACTATTTTAACCTCCCTCCGTCCAAGTGTTAACTGACTAATAGCTCTGCAGCTGTGGAAGAAAACATCTCTCATCTCCCCTACGGTCCGGCACCTTCCATTTATGGTTAGAATGATTTCATTATGTTTTACCGCTGCTGGCTGCCATATTTTTTTCCTCTCACTCTCTCCCAGGCCCAGTGCTAACTGTTACAAACCTTAGCAAGGATTTGGGAAGCTGTCACTCCCAGCGCCACTGAGCAAGAGCCAATCACCAAGGCAAGGGAAGCCTTCTTACCTAAACAAACCATTATCGGCTCATCTCATGTCTTTGTACTCTTTTTTTGCTATTACCTCACGGGATTAACTTTTATCTCTAATCTCTGCTCTGGCCAACTGTCAGGGAGCCTAAGAGCTGCCTGTCTTTTAATCTCTGTGTAATAATACTGCTGTTACTAACAGATAACTGTGAAACAACATGGAGGGAAGGAAAACACACAAACACACAAGGGCCGATTGTAACAAAACTGCTGGGCTAGCTGCTCCTACCTGCAAGGAGAGCAAGATCACGCACAATGTCCATATTCCATTCCCTTAATTTCCTCTTCCGAGCTTTTCTTTTCAATCCAAACCCCATTGGAGAGCTTTAATTTGGGGGATCTATTATTAACCAGTTTATATGCTGTTCAATTTGACACGGACTGGGTTTCTAGGACTCGGAGAAAATCCTCACCTACTTTTAACTTTCCATTAAAGAAACAAAACAATCAGGATGGGGAACATGACAGAAAACTAAAAAGGGAAAGAAAATCTATGTTCTTCCTGTTCAGGGTGATACCTAAGGCCTCAAAACAATCACCATTGTAAAACTCACCTTGAAATAAGTAAGTCTCTTACTGGGTGGCATATTTACCAAGGCAGTCAGGCTTTACTTTACTTGACGTTAATTCTTTTATAAGCTCCCCCCAATGCTGCATTACACCATGTTTGGTAAAACAAGGCCAAGACTGAAAGAAAAATGACTATTTAATTATGGCCAGGTGCGTAGGGACACGGTACTCACCAAATATGGGGTCTTGTGGGGTTACAGCCGGGAGGCAAGCCCTCATAAAAACTGCTCTTGTAGGGGTGTTGGTGGCATTTTTTCCCCACAGATTTTATTAAAAGCTTATTAAAGTCAAAGACAGGCCCCTTGATTTAAATGTAGTCCTTGAAAGAGTCTGAAAATCAACAGAGTCTCCTTGAATAAAGGAGGCATACCAAAAAATCTCAGCAGGAGAGCTATGGATACAGTAGTTTAAAGGAGTGGTTATAAGGACAGAAAGGATACAAGTATAATAGGGAATAGCAACAGCAATTAAAATAAGAGTGTTGGTGATAAAAGTATTTTAACTGTTACACTATATAACTCCTAGGATTCCAGCTCAGGATCTTACTATACCTCTAAAAACCTATGTGGCAAACCGATACACTCCAATCTCTCTCCCAATATTAAAACTAATAAAGGAGTCAGGCCTTGTGCCATACTTTGATTCATCGGCAAGCTCAGAGCTCAGGAAGCTGGGAGATATAAACCAGCAGACGTCAAAATTTCCTCCTGGCAAATCCAAGACAATTACTTTGAGGGCTGTTACTCCGAGGGTCCCAATTAGAACTGACCAGGCAGTTGAGTAGAGTGCCTGTCATCATTAGATCTGAGCGCTTTACAAAAGAGGTCATTATCATTACAGTAGTAGTGTTGTAGCTGGCTAGTCTACCAGTATATGGCTGAAGTAAGATTCGTGGGGAAAAGCAGAAACTTCATTAGATCGGTTGATGGTGACAGCATTTGCTTGCCCTTGTCAAATCTGATGACGACTCTGTATGTCCTAACAGCTGTGTAATTTTCCAGCTTTAGTTGGAAAGACGTCATTATTCCCAAGTGGGGAAAATAAGGCAGAGAAAGAAATGGCTTGCCCGAGGTCACCCAAGAAGGCCCAGTGGCAGAGCCAAGGTCTTCTGAAGCTGAGCAGGTGCCAAAATAATCAGGGCTTTCTTTCATTCTCTAGCACCTGGTTGAGCTGCACCTGGAAATGAATGAGAAGCCAATGAAGGTGTCAAAAAGCAGGTCTAGTGTGTTCCCTGTGGCTAATGTCATCCAAAAGAAATCAGAAAGGCATTCTGCAGGAGCGATTATCTTCTTTGTAGTGTCCACACACCAGCACATTGTGCTGCAATAATCTCAGTTACAAATCACAGTGACAAGGATTACAGTGCTAGGGTCCAGATATGAAAGGCAAGGCTGCAATCTTGCAGCCAAGCACAAACAAGCAAAGGGAAATTTTAGCAACTAAAGCCAGCTGAAACTCCAGGAACAGATGACAGATCAAAGATGGTCCCAAGAATGAACTTCTTGGCAAAGGAGAGAAAAAGACCATCATTAATGAGGGGGACTGGTATCACCCTTCATCACACCCAAATCCTTTCCTAATGTTGGACACTACTCTGTCATCTGGACCGTGCGGTGGGGCTTTTTTGGGGGGGATGGGGGCCATGTGTGTTTGCTTTTAAGCCCATATGCTACTTGACCAATGACAAAGATGTCCTAGCTGCCAGAGCTAGATGTACTTTCACTGGAACTCAAACTCTCCCTCACTGAAGTCATCCTTCCTGTCAATATTTTGAACTCAGATGAAGAAAAGCAGGCAAAAAATAAGGAATTCTCACATCCACCAGTATGTTGATGACCTCTGTCTGCATACTGTGATTTTATCACACTCTACCTATCTCCTAATGGTTCCCCAGGAGTTTTGAATAGATAACAATGAGGAAATTCACAGTCTCTTACCAAATGACAGCAACTATCTGGGATTATTTAGAAAAGAAAATAGAGGAGCAACCAAGAGTGATACCATCCACCTCAGGAGGGAATTGCAGGTGATTTAAGAATGTTTGCTACTCGAGTCTCAATGGCTATATTTGAGCTATGCTGGTAAAAAGGTTCTTAGAAAGCCAGTGTTGTAGTTTTGCATGGCAAGGAAAGACTCGCTCTCATTCCACATCTAAGAGGGAAAATTTTGGGAAACCAAATTGTTCAAAACCCTGGCCATCCCACCTGTTTCACCTGACAACACAAAGACGTGCCCATCTCACCCTAATGTGATTATATTCAGCCCCAAAACACAGGATCTTTGCAAGCATTACAATATTCGTTCCTCAGCTCAGATCTGAAAATGAAAACAAACCACAATGTCCTCTCGCTGCCACCTCTGAAATTCTTCTTCTTACCACTGTCAGTGTTGGTCCCCCATTTCATTCCATCAGACTAAAAATCTACATCTGTTCTACATTTAAGAGACAACATTCACAGTTTTTCAGACTGCCAGCACCAAAAACAACCAAGTTCTAATCAGTGACAGAGATGCGCCTACACTTGCTGCCCACTCCCACTAAAATAAGGAATCGGGGACACGAACACTAGCTTTGACCCAAGTGCCCAGATTAGCAACCTCCCACCTGCCCCCCCTCAGAAATCAATATATTGCTGTGTTTAAAAATGGTTTGCTGAAAACTTCTCAGAAGCAGCCTGGTGAGGGTGATTATCTGAGGATCTTAAGGGAGGCTTTAATAAGGTTCTACTGTATACAGTACATCTAAAAAAAAGCCCACTAAAAATAACAATGAGCGGAGATGATTGTAGAGGATCTCACTCTCGCGGCATCATTTCTAGCTTATGCCCACATGACTACAGTAAAGATATCTTGTCAGGCCACGAGGGCTTGACGGGCCTAATCAATAGCTGTTATATTTTCACAAGTGCCAACAAAAGAAAAACATAATTTATGCCACACAAGATGCTGAAAATAATTCGTACTAATTGGGCTGCCTAAAATTCCCCTTCTGTCCTTCTGTTTTCCACTGCTTTTAACTTCACAAACTTCGACTGTCCACACTAAAATGCTTAGCCTCCAAGCTAGGGAAAAAATGAAAACACAGGAGTAACAAGGGCAATATTACTTTCTGGCTATCTGACAGCTTAAGCTGCCATTTTTAAGCAAAATTTGCATTGGATTTTAGTGTCTAACTTCCTTCAGCTGTTTCGTAAAAGACAGCTACACTGCACAAGGATGCAGAATTTTGTCAGGTAACGATTAAACAAGTACAGATCTCTTTCAGTATTGTCTTCAGAGAAAGTTAGAAGAATGCAGACAGCTGTGGCACACTTTCATATCTGTAATACATATTTTAATATTCTATATTCTTACTAAACCCAGGGACTTGTAACAGCCCTTTGGAAGCACACACAGTAAATCTTACGGCTTGCTGATTTATCTTTTTAGTAACTGCAAACAAATACTACCGAGCACCACAGCACTGCAAGGGGTCTTCTAGGTCATCAGGTTTGTCCCTCTGACACTGTAGTCAGCATGCCACGCGATGCTTTTCATTAACTTGCAGAGCTTTTCTGTAAAAATAGTTTTGGGGTGGATTTTTTTTTTTTTGCTCCAACTTGCTGCTCCAGAACCCTGCTGTTCTAATTATTAAACCACTTCTAATTTCCAGATCACTTTTATTCATAGCCAGTCTTTGTTGGTTTAGGGCCACTGCCATGTCCAATAAAAGCTTGCCCATGTATCCTGAAAACAGGCAGAATTTGGGATAGCATTTCTTAACTTCTGAGTTACTCTGATGATGAATTTGGCTTACTAGATGACCAACAGTTGAGTTCACAGGCAAAATTTGTCCTGTATTTGCTTTGGAGCACACTTTCTGTAGCTGACAAACACTGCTTCCTGAAACTAAACACACCAGACACATTATTACCCCTTGGAAAAAAAGGAATTGAAATGTATTAATAAAGGGAAGACACGACTAGGTAATAAAATATTGCAGGGAAAATAACTCCACTGACATTTGTCTACTAAACAGTACAATGGAATTTCATGACCTGCATATTCCAATTAAAACCAAAACAAAACAGGAATCGCTACCAATAACTTATTCATGTGACCAGAGTAAAAGGTTAGTTTCCAGTCCCTGTTGCATTTGGAGAACTTTGGAGCCGGTGTATAGCTGCCTAACAAGGCATGGGCAGCAGTGCTGAGCGGTTCTTTTTACCTGGTATTTTTAACTGTGGTAACACAAAGAAAAGGTTGGAGGCTTTCCCAGATGAAGATGCATTCCAAGTCCTGTTACACATGCTATAAGCTACTAAAGAAACATAGAGGGCTGTCAGGCGCAAGTCATTACTGGGGGAACAGACAGGTAGTAGGAATTATCTGTGGAGAGGTGGAACAGCTACTAAAATGTTTTGCATACATGGATGAAGTTTGCAGATGACACCAAGCTGAGTGGTGTGGTTGACACCCTAGAAGGAAAGGAAGCCATCCAGAGGGACCTTGACAGGCTGGAAAGATGGGCCCGGGGGAACCTAATGAGGTTCAGCACTGCCAAGTGTAAGGTGTTGCACTTGGGCCTGAAGAATCCCAGACATAGATACAGACTGGGAGAAGAGCTTCTTGAGAGTAGCCCTGCTGAGAAGGACTTGGGGATTGTGGTGGACGAGAGACTTAACATGAGCCAGCAGTGTGCTCTTGCAGCTCGCAAGGCCAATGGTATCCTGGGCTCCATTAGAAGAGGGGTGGCCAGCAGGGACAGGGAGGTGATTGTCCCTCTCTACTCTGCCCTCGTGAGGCCCCATCTGGAGTACTGTGTCCAGATCTGGGGCCCCCAATACAAGAAAGATGTGGAACTGTTGGAGAGGGTTCAGAGGAGGGCCACAAGGATGATTAGAGGGCTGGAGCACCTGCCCTACAAAGAAAGGCTGAGGGAGCTGGGCTTGTTCAGCCTGGAGAAGAGAAGGCTGCGGGGGGACCTCATTGCAGCCTTCCAGTACCTGAAGGGAACCTATAAGCAGGTTATATATAAACTTTATATATATAAACTATAAACTTTTTAAAAGGGTAGATAATGGCAGGACAAGGGGGAATGGTCTAAAGCTAAAGGAGGGAAGGTTTAGATTAGATATTAGGGGGAAGTTTTTTACAGAGAGAGTGGTGAGGTGCTGGAACAGGCTGCCCAGAGAAGTAGTGGATGCCCCGTCCCTGGAAGTGTTCAAGGCCAGGTTGGATGGGGCCCTGGGCAACCTTGTGTAGATCCAGACCGGGAGGTTGGTGGCCCTGCCTGTGGCAGGGGGGTTGGAGCTCTATGATCCATGGGGTCCCTTCCAACCCAGACCATTCTATGATTCTAGGATTCTATGATTCTAAGAAGGGCAGAAGGAAGGTGCGGTGAACTTGAGGATGGAAGAAAGGTGGTCACAGGATTTTTATGAAAAGTCCCTATTTCTGTAGCATTTTTACATTAATTCCACTTCAACCAAGCAGAAATATGGCCAGTAAATATTATGATATCTGAGGCGGCTTCTTTCTTTTCCTTAGTGCTCAAATCTGGGCTTACAGACTTAGACCAAATTATATGTAAACTGTCAAGACAAACTGTATTTCAGAGTGAGCCTGTCCTATCCTTGACAAGTTTGGATAGGAAGTTGGCTGGCTCCATCAAAAGGGAGAAAGAGCAACCAGTTAACACAGAGCACAAGGGAGTTTGGCTCAAGTGTTATCTTAAACTCTGAACTAACCTGACAGGACATGTATATATCAAATTTTGAATTTCACTAGACCCAGTGCCCGATGCCCATCCTGCGATTGCGTGGCATGACTCAACTCTGACAACATGCAGGTGAAAATACCTGAAGCACAGAAATAATTTTTCACACAGCAAATGCTACTAACTCTGGCTGCATTCTAAAACATGGCTATGCTGTTAGGATACAAGCATCAAGAAAAAACAATGGTAGTCTCATGCAGAAGCTTTTTCCCATTCACTCCTAAATCTATTCATTTTCAAAAGGGTTCGTACTGTTCTTCTGTCCAAAATCAGCATTCACACTTCCAACAGACCATTAATATTTACTACCCAGAATAAGCAAAGTATGATAAATAATGCTAACCTTTACTTGTAGTCCAACTTGAAGAAGTTAATAAATATGACTCACCTAACCCTTGCGGTGCAGTAATATTCATCCCATGTGAACAAGAGGGAAAAATGGTTTGCATTTTGATTTTTGGGTAGTTGGTGGGGTTTTTTTTGTGAAAGAAATGTTTTCTTATATAGTTTTGTTCATACACAGAGACTTTAAAGGGCATCACTGTGCATATGCGTATGTATATGGAAAAACTTTCTACCTTTACAATGACTTCAAAATTCAGGCAGGGGAAATAGAGCACATTGCTTTGATCAAGGACATGTTACAAAAATAAAAAAAAAAGGAGACTGAAAAGACTCTGTAATAGAGTAAAAAGCTCCTAGACAGGCAGGTGATCAATTAAGCTCACATATTGGGAATGGGGTGAGCATTCATTTAGTTCCCACCCAAACATTGCATCCTCTGTAAGAATTATTCCTAGCAAGCAAAGCTTGCTCTTTGTCAGTTCCATTCCATACAATTAGCTGTCTGATAGATTCGTGTACAGGAGCTGAGTGGCGATATTAATGCAGAACTCTGAAGAATTCTTTTATCCACACCCCACTGTGTTGATTTTGCCAAAGTCACTGTTAGAATCACAGGTTAATTTACCTATGGAGAAAATCAACTTTCAAGAGATCCAAGAAAGAAAATCGTATTTGCAAATGTGCCAGCTTCAATTTCAAGGTCTACAAGATTGCAGAAAAATATAATAAAAACAGAGGATCGGGTTTTCTGTTCTTTCAACATATACAGCAAATCAAATCTTCCAGATCTAGACATTGCTATAGATATGTATGAGAAGGAAAATAAGAAAGATAACCACGTACATTGAAGAGCAGATAGGAATCATCAAATGCATTACCATAGTTTTGAACAATGACAAAAATTGCACTTGAGTGAGATATTACCCTCCAGCTTCATCACACTCAAAGACACGTTTAATGTCAGAGTAAGATTTCTAGGATATTAAAGCAAACAAAAACATGTTTAAAGCAATGCTAATGTCGCATTGCTGTTTACACACAAACCACCAGAAGTTTGCAAATTTAAACTTGACACATAGGCCTTAATCTGCCTTGTAAACACAGACAGCAACATTGGTACAGAGTGCATACATCATGGGTGCAGCTTTTAATTCTGCGTGTGGATTTCAACTTCAGCTTCCCACTTCCTTGTGCGGGTTGTTGGGCACTACAACCATGTTTCTACTGACAAGATATGCAAAGTAAAACATTGTGGCTGTGAGGCTGCCCAAGGGATCTAGGAACTCTTCTGGCCAAGAATAGTATTATGGGGTACGTGCATGAAGCTGAAAGTGATCAAGTCCCATCTTTCAGACATAAAGCGATTCCTTTCAAAGAAGAGGTCAGATTTCCCAATGCTAACACAAAACAGTGCATGTATGTCTATGTAGGTGCATTAAAGCATTTATTTCATTAGCTTCTTTTCCCCTCCATTTTTCTTCTTTGAAAGACCTCCCTTTGCCAGATGTTACCAGAGTCAAAAAACACCATGTAAATGATAAACCATTTGACTATGGGAAATCCATTGTTTTCAAAAATAAATACAAGAAAGTCTTCCTCCTTTTAACGTAGCAGCTGAAACAGGGATATTGCATATTTTGAAGTTAAACAGCTCAGTTTTTAATTCTTCAGCATTATCTACACCACATGAAAACAGCTACCACCACTCTTCTTACTGCTGAGTATATATGTAGCCCTAATTCAGAAAGTCATTTAGTATGTGCTTAATTTAAAAATACTTGCTTAAATCCACCTTTGTAAAGCACGGCCTGAGTGCCTCCAGTTTAAATGAATTTTATGCCAAGATAATACTGTCAAAAAAGTGGCTTTTTTAAACAAAACCCAAAAAAAAAAATCAAATCTGGTTATTACAGAAGTGGTGTGAAAAGCACCATTCCAATATTTTAAGAAGCACATCTTCTAGAAGTTTGGTATTGGTGAAGAACGATGTGGGCTATTTAAATAAACTCTTGTCAAAAAGCTAAATGTTAATTTACAGAAATACAAAAATTCTAATATTTTTTAAAGAGAGAAAAATTATATTAATAAGTTTTCAAGTTCATCATACTAGGAAACGGGGCAAATTCTGTTCGGGTTTTTTTGTCAAAACTTCCCTTCTGTTGACTACAAATGGAATACTGGAATAAACAGAAGCAGAACTAATACATGCTATTTGTACTCATAACACTGCAATTCAACTCTCGTTTCATTAACCAAGTACCACAGACAAAGGGACTTTATAAAAAAAATGTGACCCACAACTAAAAGAAAGTCCAGTACCCCATTATTCAACGTGCATTACCCTCTTACTCTTCTCACTTAGATTCCAACCGCACCAAAGGCAGAGCTCGTTTCTGTCACCCCTCGTAAAACCTTGGTTAATTAGGATAGCACAGAGCGATGCCCCTGGTACACATGTGACAATACACACCCACACACTAATTCAGCCCACCACATTCAAACTTAAACTAGGCGTGGGCCTAATTGACGTGTTCAAATCTGTATCTGGAAATGCACGGTGTTGGCTAGAACATGGGAGTGAAGATGATCGAAACTCAGGTTCCCACTCTGTTCTGTCCCCTGGATCATGTTTGCTGTCTGGTAGCTACAGTCTCTGAGGCAAGACATGCTGCTACCGAACCCAGCACAAAGGGCTCCAGCCTGAGTTTCCACCTCACAGGGTTCTTGCACCTGGTGTTACATAAAAACACCGACTACACTGGGCTTAGGTAGCTTAGCTCTCTTCCTCATGAAGGAATGCTGTAGACCTGGAACACTGCAGTAGTCCAGAATATATGCTACTACTGGGTAGTTAGTAAAGGGAGAGAACCACTTTTCCAGAATAATGCTCATTTTAAAAGTTTTTTTAATAGACATTTAACAGTATTAGCTTTGTTTATTTTTCAACTGTGAGTGAAAGACACGTAGGGTTGCACCTTGCTCAAAATAAATACTGAAGAACTATTAGAATGTAACAGTTGAACATTTAAATCACATGGGAGACCAATTCCCAGTTTTAAGGTAAAGTAGGTACACCTGGTTCTGACTTGCACTGAAAGTTGAAATGGCTTCATTATGCCCATCAGCCTCGTCTGAAAACCTTTTAAATCATTAATCCCTTTCAAAAATCTTAACCGACATCACCTATGGGGTTTTTTTTTTCTTATCTAGGTGGTTTTCGTGGGTGGTTTTTCTTTCTTTTCTTTTTTTTTTTTATTTTTCTCTGAGAGTGAAAACAAGCTATTTGCATTATATTATTTGTGCTTCCAGGTGGAAATGGTACCCTGCTGCAAACTGGTGATGTGTCTTTCTGTGCCTTATATGCAGCAGCACTGTGTCAACACAGTCCCACAACATGCACGCGCCTGCACAACAGCACCAGGAGAGCGTAGGGCTTTACAAGCTGTCCTGATGATTTAGTGCTCAAATATAGGAACAGTCCTACAGGAGACCAGCACTGTCCAACTTTCTTTCCCTGAACTGCTGGAAAGAAGGTGGCTATTCAACCGGTGGGCTCTGTTGTTTCCAGTATGGGCAGGATAAAGGGGGTAAGACCTGGAAGTTTCACTACTGGTGGATACTGAGCAGAGAATACATGAGCTTCAATCTAAATGCCATTGGGACTTTTTGCACTGCACAAAGAGATGGAGACCAAACAGAACAAAAATCAAAATGAAACATTAAACTACTTCTGATATACCACTGGATTAAAGTTTCCATCTCCTGAAATCGCTCTGGAAGAAGGTTCACTTTGGCATCTGAAATGCTGAGACGGTGTTTAACTAATACACAAACAGAAAGGAAAATATTCTTTCTAGAAGTCGAGAAGTGAGTGCTAGCAAGAGAGTGTAACTTAATAGTCTGAAGCTGTCTGATACACAATCTGAGCATAACCACATTAAAGGAAACCCTGCAAACCACCAAACTGTTTGCTATCTGTACCCAATAGCACACCAAATCCTTTTAAATACAACTCATTTTGGCTGAAACCCGTCAAGGCAAAAATTAGCCCATGGTGTTTACAACTAAAATTATACACTACCATTCCATTCAAAGCTTTCTTCCTAGCACATTATTTGCATTTATGTATTTTTCCAAAGTGCAGTTGTCCAGAAATTGCCTCAGAACTCTACTGGATGGAACTGGCCAGGTTAGAAAGTTTAGACACAGTATTATTTTTACTATTATGTCTTAGCATCACCCCTCAACTCTGTCCACCTCATCAAACAAGAGCTTTCCCACAGCACCTTTACACAGGTATAATACAATTACTCCACTGGCTGAAGGCTCTACCCCTGACATGGAGAAGATGACACTTCCAAAGAGGGGAAAAAAGCTTAAACAGTTTAAGTGATATTGGAGCCTTTCATACAACACAAGAGAGTCTCAGCATGAGATATTCTGGGCTTCTGATCCAAAGACCACTGACTTATATTGACTTCAGTAGGCTTAAATAAATAAGATTAACAAATAACTTTGTTAAAGTTAATAAATTTGGTTTTGTGGAATTCTTGAACAAGTTAAAAAATTAAATTCTCCTTTTCGTTCACCCAGAAGAACCAACCCAACACAGTGTAATTTTAGTCAGTGAGCATTTTTGAAGAACAGCTAAACAGAGGACACAATGTAGTATCCCTAGCTTGTTTTCTTCTTTCCCTTTTCTGCTGAGTTTGCCAACAAGTGTGCCAAGTAGGCTGGATTGTTAAAATTTTATTTTATATGGTTACTTCTTTTAGTGCCATGAGCCAGCATGATGCCATCATTCAGTCTATCGCTCATCCGTTTCTTTGTCACCACTGACTCTATAAAAAATACACCCTCTCCCCAAAACCAAACCAAAACAAAAAATACCCTCCTGAAGTACCCACTGTTCTTCTAAAAACAAGAAAGGATCCACAGAACGTCAATGCAACCAACTTCCTACGCCCTCTGGTAACTCAAGGACAGGTCTATTTAATCCTCTGTGGTTCTTTAAACCCTGTGAATAGTCAACACATTAGCTGAAGTCATCTATCACAGAAGATGAAAGACAATATTGTTCATGTTCTCACACATACTGAAAAGAAAGAATATTTTTGGATTCTCAGTTATTATTCCCATCAAGCAGTCTCGACATAGCCCTCAGATATTAACTTTGCATCACAACCTCCATGGAAAAGTAGAATTAGGAAAGAAGAAAGCCTAGGAATCCAACCCAAAAGTCGTATGCTCACCGTGCAGGCTGCAGATGTGAGCGTTAGCCACAGTGCTCTGGTTTCTGGCACACTGCCAGTGTAGCCTTTTGGCTTTAAGGAGTTTGGATGACTGTGTCCTGCAACTACCATTAGATTTGTGGAACGGGAAGTTTTACTATATTGAGTTTGCCCTGCAGGTGAAACTTAAAAGTCAAACTGCCTGCATCATGATATTGTCTCATTGTATCATGATAAAATGTCATGGCACAGTGCATTACACTGTCTCTGAAAATGCTTCAAGATCATTCATTTTCTCTTGGTCAAGATTATCTAGTCTGCCTGATACAACCTGTATTTGCCATGGATGTGTAGGACAAATTTAAATTTTAGAATTACAGTTACGATACATAATGGTTGGCTGGATGAAAGCATGTTTAGCCTATTTACTTTAGACTCCATGTGTCTACGCTGGTTTCAAGGTGTTCCAAGCTGGGTGGTTAAGGTTTAAGTTTCCCATGGAGTTGATTAAGTGGGGCAGGTGAGGTTAGAGCTTCTCATTAGCTCACCTAAGTTACATACCTGGCAGTATAAATATCCTTCTTAAAATATGGAAGAGAAATACCAAGTCAGAATCTTTTCATGAAGTATCTTCATCTCGTAAATACAGATTTTTATGCTTCAGGGAAGGGGTTGGTTGGCTTCTCCTGAATCACAGAAGCTGTTACCAATACTTTGGTTCAAAATAATGGAAGTGGGACAAAAGAAAGTACCGGGCAAGAGTAGTTCTACAGTAATTAACTTAGATCTAGAAGGTGGCTTGGAATTAACTTTTTTTACCATTAAATTACTTTCAGCTAAGTCCAAAAAAAGCAGCACAGGGATTCTGACTAGATAGCTTGCAAGCTATTATACAGTTCTGGAAAAACCATCAAAGTAAAATTCCTACATTTTACTGCTTATATTTCCCGTATTTCACAGTTGCATATCAGCCTTCTTGCTTGCATGAAGATTTTCTTCCACTGACTCAACAGAACTGGCAGAGGTCTCTAACCAGGGCAGTTAACTAAGCCTCCTAAAACTATGTTCTAGCCACACTCTCTATAGTTGTAAGAACATCAAAATATTCTCAGGGTGTTCAACATACACATTTAAAACCAAAGATGCAACAACTGTCAAAAGTACCAATGAAAGGAAATAATTTATACCAGGGAGCTAAGCTAATTGGCTGGTTTGCTCAGAGGAAAAACATTGAACTGGGTATTATGTATTAAAGGAAAGTAACATTAATTCTAAAAGATTCATATGGTTGACTTGCTCGGATAACAGCTTGTATGACAGCAACCTCGAAAGGAAATGCCCCTAAAGCAGGCATGGAGCTGGTCCAAATTGAAAACATCTGAACATCTTCTTGTAAGACAGGCTGCAATATGACCTTGTACAACACTGGCCATGCATCAGTAACTGCTTGCACACCCATGCTCTTCTTCCACAGCATACATGCTAACCTCAGATTACAGAATCACACAGTTGGAAAAGACATTTGAGATCATCAAGCCCAACTGTACCTGTTCTCTACTAAACCATATTCCTGAGCACCTCATCTACCTGTCTTTTAAATACATCGAAGGTCAGTGACTCAACCACCTCCCTGGGCAGCCTGTTCCAATGCCCGACAACCCTTTTGGTGAAGAATTTTTTCCTAATTTCTGATCTGAACCTGACCTGATGCAGCTTGAGGCCATTCCCCTTCGTCCTATCACCTGTCACTTGGGATTGGATTGATGAAAGATGACAACAATACATCGTTTACAATAGGTAAAGATGTTTACAATAGGTAAAAATGAATCATACAGCAAACAAGGAGAAGTAGTTGACGAGTTGCAAATTCTTATCTTTCACAGAATCGTAGGGGTTGGAAGGGACCTCGAGAGATCATAGGGTCCAACCCCCCTGCCAAAGCAGGCTCCCTAGCTCATATTACACAGATAGGTGTCCAGACGAGTCTTGAATATCTCCAGAGAAGGAGACTCCACCACCTCCCTGGGCAGCCTATTCCACTGCTCTGTCACCCTCACTGTGAAAAAGTTCGTCCACATGTTGGTGCGGAACTTCCTGTGCTCCAATTTGCAGGGATTGCCCCTTGTCTTGTCCCCACAGACCACTGAAAAGAGGCTGGCCAATGCCCCCTACATCCCATGCTTAAGATATTTATAAACATTAATTAGGTCCCGCCTTAGCCTTAGTCTTCTTTCCTCTAGACTAAACAGTCCCAGCTCACTCAGCCTTTCCTCATACGGGAGATGTTCCAGGACCTTAATCATCTTCGTAGCCCTTCTCTGGATTCTCTCAAGGAGGTCCCTGTCTTTTTTATACCATGATAATTTGCTCATGACCATGCTCTGAAAGTGCAGAAAAATGCTGTAATTATACATTAAACTTAATTTTAAGTTGCTTTGTTCACCAGGGAAAAAGCTGCACTTACTCTTCTAGCTTTGCATAAAAGTGCTCTAATGGTTTTAACTTGACGTGAAGTGCTTACAGGCATTTCTCTTCTTGAAAAACATCCTACAGGTAAGTCCAGAGTTTTTGACTATGGATAAAAACTGAACCAGAAACAGGGTGTACACACAGAGAGAAATATACAGTCCTAATCTTAGCTCTGTTGACTTTGCTCGCGACAGTCCACCAATGCCACAGAAATGTGCTTATCTCCTGGTTTTTTCTGAAAGTGCAGAAAAAACCATCATCTTCCATGAGCTAGATGGAATCAGAAAATTCTAGACACTTGACCGCTGACAAGCAGTCCACCTGGAGAGAGAAATACTTAACTGTATCATCCAGGACACCCATCAACAGTGGATAAAGAAAGTTTTGTTCAAAGGTACTCAAACAACCCCTTTTGTTATGGAAAGCAAAAACCCACCTCTGTTCTCAGGGTGGGAGGAAATCACATTGGTACCACTGAAAGCAGGTGCAGCAATTTGAATACACTTACTTGGACATATATCCATCAGAGAGATCCATCTGCAACAGTTAGCAGAACACAGGATGTTTTCTTTGTTTACTTGGGGAAGTTTTATCAGATTAAGCAACTAGAGTTTTAAATCTAAAACAGGTGTTTTTTTAGCTTGGCTTACTGTCCTTCCTAGACATTCAACTAAGCTCAAAATGTCACTCTTCCACCAAAATAAGAACAACCACGCAGCGGGTTATGGCAATGTACACACAACTTTAAATCTGCACTTTTGTTTTCACAAATACAGGAACTTCAGAAGCATCACTTACTATATACTGGAGTTAGAGATCCATAGGAATAGTCAAGATCTGCATTTAATACCCCTTCTAACAGAAAACTGCTTAATTAGGAGTCTAGCAATATCCTGCACTATATTGATATTGCAGAGCGCTTTATGCGGTCGTGTCCTGTTGGTATCAAGTTTTCACTATTATTTTTGCTATTAATGTCGCTTTTCTGGCTTGCCTTGGAGATGCTTGTTCATGCTTGTCAAATCTAGTTAATGGATGGTAATTAGCTCTTTCAAGAATACAAGTGGAAAGATTGGAAAAGAAGGTAAGAAGAAAGGGAAAATAAGATACGGAACTGAAAGATGAAAACTGAAAGCAAAGAGTAATAAATAATCAGTCGCTGGTTTTCCTCATGTTATGTGGGTTTTTCTGTCAATGGCAGGAAAAAAGTGATGGAACAGTCTTTCCTCTCCTCTCAAAAACCAGGCTTCAGGAAAATCTTCCTCTACTTACTTACTCCAGACACACAAGAAAGAGAGAGATGGATTGGCAAACACTCTTCTAAGCATCACAGGTCCCTTGAACTCTGGGCCAGTAAAGGGCCTCCTCAGTTCCGAAGGATGAGTACAGGTTTTACGAATTCAGCAGCATGAATATCTGCATGCCTGCAGACTCCTCCTCAGCCAGGCCAGGGCATTCCACAGCCCCCACCCTTCGTATGTGTGCTCTGTCTATCTTCTGAGAGATAATAGCATACGTAGATATCTCTTACACCTTTGGATTGTCAAACATAAATCAGTTGGCCAAAACCACTAAACGCAAAGTCAAATAAATTTAAATATTGACTCGAGTTGCAAAATTCAGATTTTGAATACCCCTAAATTTAGATGTGTAGGGTCAAGAGTTTAGGTTCAGTCCCTCACCCAAGTAGAAGCCAGCTGAAAAATGTGCTTACCTGTTAACTCCCAGAATCATTAGTGTGAACTGACAAGGTTTTACTACATATAGATAAGATTAATGGAACCTTTCAAGTTGCACAAAACCCTCAAAGTACCTTTTAATTTAAGCAAGCAAAGTAGCCATGCATTTGTATGCTGAAGGCACTGGGCTCTGATTCAGTCTCGCTTACTTCCATCTTACACGCAGATGATTTCATTGATGTCATTGGAACTATATGTCTTTTAAAATGGTGCCATGCCAAATGAGACTCAAGCTACGTGTCTGCATGGAAAGGAACTTGCAAAAGAGAAGAGACAACAAGAGCAAAATGCGTACATTAGCATTTGCAGCATTAAGTTAACCACTAATTTTAAGAAATGCCATACTTTTAACTGTATTCGTCACCGAGGAGATAGTAACAGCTCCCTGCAGAAGCCATAAGTTGACCTATAGGTTCTGGTGGGCATAAGATGTGGAGATGGAAGGTGAAAAGAAATCTCAGGAACCATAGGTAAATCTGGCTTTGAAGTTCAGTTGTTTTTTCAAACAACTAGGGACACCTTGCAAAGCAGAAACTAAGCCTGTATTGATAAATCCTTGTAAGCAGGAACATTTGACAATGCACCTTGAGGCAGGTTTAAACAACATCATATCACATGCACTATAAATCACCAAACGAAACTGCATCAGAGTCCGAACTATTTAATCTTCCTAAAACAAAATGCTTGGATTTCTGCTAGAAAAAGGTTTCCATAATAGTGTATCTTAATTTATATTTTAAAATTTACATTTCAGTTTCTTTTTCAAAAAAGCAGTACCTTAGAAGAAGTACTTGTTTTCATCTAATGGCATTCCTGCCCAGTAGCAGCTTCTGTAAAATCAGAATATTCGATGAATAAATTTTTATTAAATTCTTACATTAAGAAAATTCTGTTAAACTCTCTACTGAAATGTGTCTGATACACCACTGCAGTTCCAGTATTTCTCCATGCAGAGATGGAACGGAATTCCAGGTAAGCAACCTGATAAGCAACCTGCTAGTAGCAACAGTAGTTGTGTGCGTGCATGTAAGCACACATGTATATAATGTACTGCTGCATATCCTCAGCCTCGTGTGCACAGATCCATCTTCATAACCAGTATTCCAGATTTTAATACCAAATAGGACCTTCAGTAAGCATTTAACATTTAGCTGAAAAATACTACAATTGTTCAGCAAGGGGTGGGAAATTTGAGGAAGTTGCTTCATCTCCGGGTTAAATGGTAGCACTGTTGAAGAAGAAAGCTAATAATGATGGATCACCCAAAGACTGATGCATATGAATATAGTTATTTCATGAAGCATTCAAAACTTTTCTAGGAAGATGTTAATGTAGGGCCCTTCAAAGCCAGCCACAACTGTAATGGAATTTAGGATGCTGCTCAGATAGCTGCAATTCCGTGTTACAGACTGAACGTGCCACAAAGCAGAGATACTTTTTAAAGGTGGAAATGGGTTCGGCACCTGCCCCACTGAATTAGGTGGTACTTCAGCATCTGAATCTTTCCTTTTATCTTTCATATATCTACTAAAGTTTTGGGCTTCTTTTCTTTTCTGAAATGATAGTTTATCCAAGTGTTAGAATGAAACTGCTATTATTTGGGCAGCACTTCCTATTTGAACTGAATCTTCTTGAAGAAATTCAAAACTAAAAGATAATGAAAATCTAAAGAAATGAGGTTTCAAATTTGAAGTCTTTATTTTGCTACAAGATATAGAATAAGTGCCCTTATTTATGTAGGAGGCAGACAATACAAAGCATGATTTTTTTCAAGGATCTCTTTTATTTGGCTACCTGACACTTGAAATCACCTGCGGTCTGCTGAGCAAAAGATTACCTACAGCCACTTTTTAAGCACATCCTTTTCCTAGGAAGGTGCAAAAGAACGCCAGCATAATCCTCTCCAGTGTTTTATGGACAGCTTGCAATGTAAGTCAAGGGGACAGCATCAGTTGTCTACCAGTTGAAAATCTGGCCATGCAGTGTGGAAACCTTAAAGGCACAGAAAGCATTCCTTGTTGGGATTCAGCTCTGTGTAATCCACAAGTGCTATCTGACTGGTAATGCACTATAGATCCCGACCACATAGGAATAAGCAACATTAGAGAGTGTCTACTCCAATCAATAACATGTATCTGATTTATGATTCCCCCCCTCGCCTCCCCCCCAATTCTTAAGGCTACCATGTGCATATCATTACTCTAACAATTGAAAGGTATTTTAAATATTTTCATTACAAGGTACCTACTGTTCATACTAACATGAAAATGAAATGTAGATTGAGGCAAAGGGGGGGAAAAAAGAGTGTGCTGTGCTTCTAAAAAGGAGGCTTTATTTTTGGCAATAAAAATTTAGAGCCCCCCTCTTCTTCCTTCCCAAACCCTCAGGTTGATTCATCTCTCATTCAAATTTAAAATGCGCAGAGAGGCTGCAACAAACCCACAGAAGATTGATATGCACTGCACTCCACACATGGTTTAGCTCTTTATTCCAAAGTCTGGCATGATGATGTTGGGTTTTGTGATATTATTATTTCAATATATAATAAACAGGGTTCGATATAAAAACAGTGCGATGCAAGTCCCCTTTAAAAAAAATACAAATTGTTACTATAGCGCTTTGAGAGAAAGGGAGCGAGAGATTCACAATGCAGGCTCAGAACTTGGCAACCTGTAAAAGTGCCCAGTCGAAAATTACTAACAGCTGGAGATGACAGTTGTTTTAACAGCTGAGCTGACAGGATTAATTTAAATGCACTGAAATCAAAAGTAGATAACACCTGTTTAGTCTTCCAGGGCCATCCGACAAGGTAGGCCAGAGGAAAAAAGCAGAGCCAGGGCTGTCTGCGCGAGCATGTGTGCGTGCATGTGTGTGCTGATGTATGTATATATGCATGTATGTGCACGCACGCATGTGTCTGCCTCTCCTTCCCTTTTCCTCTCCCTCTCCCTGCGGAGGACAGAAGGACTTCGGACAAGAATGACATACTTTCGAAGGCTGGGTGTGTGGGGGAGATCGGTCGCTTGCTTGTCACACAATAACAAGAGAGGCCAACCCCCATCAGCTTGAAACATCTGGTTCCCATTGTGCCCACCCTCCTTCTCACCCTTCTTCCCCCTTCTCTTATCCAAGGTCTCTGACCCAAACCCAACAATGGATAAAGATCACTGGAGTTTAAAGCTGCAGTTTCTCACTCCCGCATCCCAGCGATCCTCCTGGGTTAATTAATGCATTCCCTTTGAGCTCCGAGTCACCAGAGCTCCCACGTGCTCCCTTCCTCCCACCCGCCTCTTCGCCAAACTGAAAACAAAACAAAAAATTCCTCACCTTCTTGCCATGCCAAAGCTTGTAACTCGCATGTCCATAAAATAAATAAATAAATCCCACAAGGCATGTGGGGGAACGTGTGTGAAGCAGCAAGAAATTTTTTAAGTGGCAGGCAAAGAGAAGATGCTTTTATGTTTGCCTCTACAGTTATGATCCTCTACTCCGGTGCGTGTGCGCGATGTCCTGTACCATGGGGACTGCAAGCCTGGAGGACCACAGCTTGATGGCCCAGGACAGCCCTCACTCCAGGTAAGAACACCAGGAGACTCAACAATTGAGAACTGTCCGGTCCAGGAAAGGAGAATCGAGGAGGAGGAGGAGGTATGGAAACCCAATCCTTTCCCAGTAGTGTAACTACTGCACAAAGCTGCAGAGCCAACTTCACGTTGCACAACCGCCCCACAGGCCCAACTCTACAGCTGGCTCCACTTGCAGCAATCCCATTGAGACAAAGTGAGCTCTGCCTACGAGGAAGCTACTGAATTCAGGCCAAAGGTTTCCAAACTCAACCTGCAACCTCATTTCTGGTTAGGCAGACAAAGGGGGCCGACTTGTAACAGACACATTATATCCAGCCAGCTTGTTTCCTCAGACCTATGTCTCATCCTAGGACTACTGCAGGCTGCATCTCCCAAGCAGTAAGTGAATTTCACCACTGTAGAAGTTACTATTATCAACCATGCTTTAAAAATGCAGAACTTGGCCACAGTGAATGAAGGTCATGTGGAAAATCTGTGAAAAAACCCCAAACCAAACCATCCATAAAACAAAACCCAGAAGAAACTGAATGTTCTGAGTCTGCTCTGTGCTTTTAGCCACAGGACCAATCTTTCCTCCTTGTATTCCTCCAGGGATGAAAAAAAACCTGCCCTACAGTTGGTACGATGATGCTGCAGCTGTATACTTCACACAACAAAAGGCTGTATTCAGCTCTTCCTTCTTGTTCCACAACCCTTCAGCAGGACGAAGGTGAACTGAAAACCTCACGTGCTTACTTCAGCTAACTGCGAGCCTATCCACCACATTGTCACATCAATATCAAAGCATGGTTGGCACCTTCAGTTTTTGTAGTTGAAAAAAGTGTTCAATAGGGATGGTTCAGAAAAATGTTTGATTCATTGATATCAAAAGCCGGAGAATCACAGATACATTCTCAGTTACAGCATTAACCCTTGCCAGAAAGAAAGAGAGGAAGAAAATCATCCACAGTAGCTTTCTCTTCGAGGCAGGTTTCAGCGTACTCAGCTCGTATTCTCTTTGCGTTTCCAGCCACTAAAGCTCCCACACGCTCCCTCCCACCTTCCTCTTCTCCAAACAGCACGGAGCTTCATATAGGCTAATTCACCGTGCCAAGAAAAACAGAACAATTCTTAACTAAGCTGCATCTATATTTACTCATTTCAGATTTTCAATCTCTCTTTTAGCATTTATTGTCCAGGTAAGACTATTTATCTATTTAAATGTGAATATTAACAGCACTTCTACCAGGAGAAGGGAGACCCAAACGTGCCTCTCAGGCATGGGCCCTGTATGCAACAAATTTAGGTAAAACCACAGTCAGCACAGATTTACCTCAACAAGTTCAAGTTTGGGTCTAAAACTGTCTTCATTTTGTTCCACAAGAAAACACTGAGACACTTGCAAACTCGAGGCACATGAGCTCTTCTCTACAGGGTACACGTTGGATACTAAATTAATTTTAATGAAGCTGTGGAGCACCTTGTGATGGACCCCACCAGATTTTTACTGCTGCAATGCAGCCAGTGTGCAAGAGGATTTACTGCACGGTGCCGCGTTGTCCCTCTTTTGAGCTTTGTATCCTGGGCAGGAGGGCGATACAAAAAGACAGACACCGACCCCAGTTCTCACCTACTGCTGGGTAGGAGAGGGAAGAACTTCAGTCTAATGAAATATAAAACTTTCTTATTCGCCAAAGAACCGAACTTTTCTAGCAAATGGACCTAGAGATTCCCAATACATTATTAAAATTTTGGGCTAATACCAGAGGGCATTTTCCCTGTTATTTTTCACGTACATGAACCTCTGCATGTCTGGATTCTGGCCAAGTCTGGAAACAGAAGTGCCAAGGAACATGCGAGAGGCTGTTCTCCTGACAATTCCAATTTGGCTGGTCGCTGGAAGTGACAGAAATCCCTGGAGAAAACCAGCACTAACTGCCTGATACGCAGACACAAGATCTTTACTCTCTACAACAACAACAAAAAAACAAACAAGGAAATATCTCAAAGATGGGCTGGGAAGGGGAAGGAATAAAATTGAGAGAAGATGTATTTAAAAACATAAAGTAACCCTCTGCTCTTCACAAAAGCACACCAAATGAAGTACTAGCAGTGGTATTTGTAGTAGCAGTAATAACAATGACGATGATGTCAGGGGAGGCACGTTCATCAGTGCTTTTATTCTAGTTTTATTCTTACAAGTTTTATTAAATCTATCTGCACTTCTAAATCATTAATTTCCATTAATATTTACAGAAAAAAAAAATCTGGCTTTTTAAAGGGTTGGGGTTTTTTTTGAAGTTTTCAGTCTGCTGGGCATGCGATGATAATTGCTGCTCTGTTCTGCTTAATGATAGAGTCCTTTCCCTGTAAAAAATAAGAAGCAGTTTCTTCCCCGCTTTTTATTTCTTTACACAACTCAGAGACTCAAAGAAGATAATTACAAACAATGCCTGAAGAATGGTTCAGTTAATGTTAATTTATACAACAAACTAATTACTACCAAATGGTAAAAAATCACATGTGGAAGTTCCTGTCTCCCACGCACACAACTAAACCAGCAGCCATCTGTCTCAGCCTGGGAGCTCTCAGTGACAACCGAGGAAAGCAAGGCAAGGGATGAATCCAGATACACTAGCTGCTTCTTCTGACACAAAATCATGCCATTTAAACACCAGGCTCTGCATGGTGATCTTAGCAATGGCTTTTTTTTTTTACCCCTCCCTCCTTTCATTTATAAAACAAACAAAGTACTGGCATCTATAGCTACCTCTCTATCTAAATTTTATCTCAATCCCAAGAATTCAAGATCAGATCTGAAACACCTTTATCTACCAGCTGTAAATCTTCCTCCTGGCAATTTCTATATAATACTCTTTATAACGTCCTTAACATACTGCCTATCAGCAAGCGTGAGGTGAGACAGTCTTTGAATTTGCTTACAGTATGTTAGACACCACGATGGAAAAATGCTTTTTTTTTTGTTTCAGTTTTTTTTTTTCCCCCACAACCTGAGAAAGCAATTTTCTCCAAAACCTTGAAAAATCAAAGTCAATACAATTGTTAAACACTTTTATGGGATGCTCATTAAAAACTGTCAGGGAGAAAATAGCTGGGGACAAATCCTGAAGCATTTGTTCAGTTTAAAGTCTCACTGAATTCAATGTAAGTGTTACTTTAGTGAGAACTTCAATACCAGATCTTTTACATGAATAAGGACCTTGGCATTTTGACTGTTAATTATTCTCTGATTAGCTTGCATCTAGTGAAACAAACTAAACACAATATTATCCCCTAAGCTCTGTTCAAGAAATCTCAACTCCAATATTCTCCTCTCCCTGTGAGATCAGAACTCCAACAGTCATCAAAGAAAGTGCTGCACATGAATAGGAGCAAAATATCAGAGTTTAGATTCACAGTACAGATTTCAGAAGAGAAGGGTTGGGTTTTTCTTTCTATGTTTGAATATAAGGCAAAATTCTTGTATTGTAGAACAGCCTCTACATATCTTATTTAGACCTGCTCCCCCTTTTCACGTTTATCCAGTGCCAAAGCACAGCCTTACGACCTCGTTAGAAAGAGACAAGCCAGGACAATGTAAAGACTGAGGATCTTTTAGTAAAGACTAAATGCCTACAAACTGGTGTTTCTGAGTATTTATCTTCTCAGGGAGAAGGAGCGTGTTTCAGATGGCCTGAAATGATCACAGAGGAGGAACAAGTGTTACAGCAATTTCAAACAAGGTCCCCGTAATCTCATATTCATGAAGTAACGCAGTCATTATTTCTACGTGGCAAGAACAGTATCGACAGTTTAAATGAAGTGAACAAGAAGGGATCACAAGAGAATCTACATAACCAAACAATAATGCCTAATTATTCCTTATTCATAGTCCTTAACAGAATTATGATATGTATGTAAAAAAAAACAACCACCCTACAGGGAAATGATTCTCACATACAGCCAAGAGCGTAAAATTTTACATAATAAAATATATTCACTGAAGTGAAGGAGGAAGAAGCAATTTTCCTGTCACTCAGCCCTGTTTTGCCTATTTTTAATTTTTTTTTTTTACCATTAGGTTACATCATCAAGAGCTGTTTTCTATGAATGGAAACTCAGAGTCCTTCATAAGGATTTCAATGTCTTTCTCAATGTTTTCACCTTTTTTTTAGGTGCATGTTATCGAAGACTAGCTACTATTTATGTTTTCATTCCTCTTTTAGAATGCATGTAGGGGGGAAATAATCCCAATCCCAGTATACCAAGAATTGGACTTTGCTGTAATAAGTGAACTACAAGAGCTTTTGACAAGGAGTTGGTAGTGAAATGAGGTACTGAGTGCTGCATCAATGAGGGGGATGAGATTAAAAAACGAAGGGTCATTCACTACAGTGTGTTGCAGAAGAACCTGTATCTGAGGGGGTACTTTGGACATCTTACAGTCCTCGGGCTGTGACTGACGTCAGGCCTCTTCCCTCCTCTTTCACCCCAAGTAGCCTCAAGCAGCTCTCGCAGCCAAAAGTCTGCCTCTAATTTTAGTTCCTACTCCTGGCACATGTTGTGTCCTAGATCACTGAAAGCCTTGAATTAATACACTAAGACCCAGTATTAAGCTAAAGAACTGACAGCTTTGTGGAAGGCATTCAGACTGGGTGGAAAGCTACCTGGGATTGCCTAAACAATTCCAACATCCTCTTCTAGCAGGAACCAGATTTAAAAACACAATTAAAAAAAAAAACAACAATCAAACAAATAAATCTCCACTAGCATTTTCCCTATCCCAAGGTTAATCAGATTGCAAGTGTGCATCCTAAGGAACACGAGGAAGACTGAAGAATAGTAAAGTGCATCTTTTTACCTCACCTTAAAGAGCTGCACTGAAAGGCTTACAAAAATCATCTCTCCCCATTTGATTTTCCCACAATGGTGCCTGTTTATGCAAATGCAGAAGGCATCTTCATTCTCCTCCTCTTGATGCTTTTTCACCTGTCTTTTTCTCTACAGGGACCTGTCTACTACAAGAGATGAAGCAGACAAGTGAAAAAATGGCTACATACTGCATGTCCTCCGCTCCTGAAAATATGTAGGAATGTGTGGTGCTTGGTAGACTTAGTCTGATTTCTGGTGAACGTTTATAATGTCCAATATAAGCAGATCAATCTCACATGTCTCACAAGAGACATGTGAGAAACCAAGGACGAAACTGAACTGGCAGCTGAACTCTCTCTCTCTAGCACTTCCACAGCAGTTTGTTCCATGCTGTGTTTAAGGCCTGGACAAAACCAACAACAAACAAGAAGAGTTTACGTTAGAAAAATTGTGAAAACTTTGCAGTCTGGTAAGGTAAGAAAGCACCTCTTATTTTGTGTTCTTTTTGTCTTCTGCAGGCCCTGTTGCTTTAAAATACTGAGTCACACACACTGTGTAATCTCCGCTAAGTACTATGCTCCCACTTTCTGTAGCCAGACCCAGAAAGAACAGGTTATAGCCTAAACCCATACATCACGTGTATTATTTATCTAATAATTTTATGGCTAGTTACAGAACGATTCCCAGTGACAGTTTCTTAATTCCTCTGAACTCAGATAGGACTGGCTTGGCCAAATTTGTAAAGGAAGAATGCATTTTGCCTGCATGTGCATCCCATGCCCCAAAGCTTCACAGGAGCTGTGAATCAATTAAGATGACACAGCAAGAGGAAATGCATGAAAAAGACTTAAAATAAAATAATCTTCAGTGAAATGGCTCCATATTTAGTTAAACAGCATTGCTGATTAAGGCTGTACATAAGCTCAGTGTGGAATCCAGAATTGTTGCAGCTGAAAATTATTAGCAAAAGCCTGCTGTCCTCTAGTTTCATCTCCATATACTAATTTCACATACAAGGACAAGGAACTATTTGGTAATACGCTGCTTTATTTAAGTCTACTGTATAGACATCCCAGCAAAAATACATTAACGTGCTTTACACTTTGCAGTGAGACTGGGATCTTGCAGGATTCGAGTGAATACACAGTAATGACTACAGTTGAAACCATTTTTCTGCTTAGTTGTTGACTTTGTTGCCTTTTTTTTCCCCCTTCCCCTGGTGCCTGACTCTGTGGGAGATAAGACGCTCAGTTACTGAAATGGGATACGTGTTGTGGGCAAAACAGCAAAGAAAGAAAAAAAAAAGAAAAAGGTTTAGCAAAAAGAGATCAAGGATGCATACAAAGCTGAGAGGGTTTTTCTTCTTCCATGTGATCCGTGTCTCTAGACTATTTACCTTGCGATTGCGTGGGCTAATCTACAGTACAAAACTAATGCAACATTCCAAACTGTACTGGAAAAACAGGACGCTTGGATAACCTATTCCAAGTCGGGAGAGACACTTTCCTTTCTGATAAAGTACTTGGACACCAGTTGTTACTTCAGGGCCATATAAATCTTCAGCTCTGATCATTCTTGCTCCTTGGCAGAGCAATACAGTAACCAGCCTTTGTTTTTTTTCTGAGGTGGGAAGGAAACTTCCCCTTGAGCATACAGGCTGGGCCTTTGCAATTACATTTCCTAGACATTTAGAAAAGATTTAAGAGTAATGGCCAAGTAGCATGTCCCGCACACAACCAACTGCAAATACGGAGCAAAGCACTGTTGGACTTTGGATCCTCTTCTAGCTGTCATCTCCTGTGCTTCTAATTTTAACCATAATTATTTTAATTAATTATGGCTAAAAGGCTTGCATGAACAACTGTGTCTCATATCCTTCCTTGCATGTTGCAATACATGAACACATACCCTACATTGCTACTTCTCCCTGATGTGAAGAACCTGGCTCTCCATGTCTCTCTCGTACTGTATAACCTAGTACTTTCTACACCTCCAAAAGGCAAGTCTGGGTGCTAATTCATCATGCGCTCTGTTACTGAGACACAAGTATCTCACTGTCCAGGAAATCTAAGTTTCTAGCAATTGACTGCACAGACTTTGTTGTTGTTGTTATTGTTACCTTTCAGTTCTCCCAATAATGCTCTTTTTTCTACGAAAGGCATAGTCCCTGTCTGTATAGGGATAAAAAACCACCAAATAATTCACCTTGGCTTCTTTACAAATCCTCTATTGGGTCAAATGTTGCCTTCTTAAAGCTCCCGCCGTATCCAGTGGGACTTGCAAACTTACAGTCTGAGAGTGGAATTTGGCCCACATTGTTCTGAAGTGTCTATTAACTCTCCCACACTCAGAAATAAATCAAGACGAGATTTCTCTCAAGCACAATGAGCCTAAAATATAAACCATGCTACTCATAACAGGGAGACGTGGAATTCAACTTCAGTCAGATGATTCGCTCTTCCTCCCTGCAGCTCACATCAGCAGAAAGGAGAAGAGGGCAGGAGGCTCATTAAATCCCAGGCTGTGGCCTTCATGGGCCCCCGCGAGAGCACAAGCCAGAGGGAGCCACAAAAGGTGCGCCCGTCGCCTCTTTCACAACCACCAGAGTTGAGAGATGCAGGGGTATATCGCATTCCCATTCTGTTCGCTTTGAAATTAATCACCTTCCTCCAAGTTGAGAGCTCTTCCTCCCCAGCCCAGCCCCCAACCCTAATTCTTCTTTGCAGAAACTTGGGAGCCAACACTCCTATTTACACCACGCCACAACCCCGTGTTGCCACCTGTCAATCAGAGCTCCATTTGTCTTCAGGAGGGTGAATAAAGAGGAGGGGGAAGGAAGAAAGCGGGTGAACCTCTGCATTGATCAAAAATGTTTGGGGCGGAAAGGAGGGGAGGAGAAAGACGGAGAGAGAGAGAGATGGAGATAGATTAGAGGGTAACAAAACTGGAGAGGAAGATAAACAGAGCCAAAAAGAAAAATGTCCTTTGTTCATTTAAATGGCTCTCTGCTCCCAAGCCCTCTGCATGACTAATGCCACGCTGTGGTGTGTAAACCTCTTGGGCACATAACACAAACAAAGCATAACTCGGCCTGAACAAACAAAGGCCTAAGCAACAGTGATTGAATTCATCTTAAAACAACAAATCAATTCTTCCCTATTAATGCCCTAAATACCAGCGTAGGAGCACTGTCCTGTTGTAATAAACAGCCATGTGTTCAATTACCGTCTGTTTTCCCAACTACTGCTCTCTTCAATAATTACACCATGCAATGCATTCTACATTGACATTATATTAATGTGCTGGGAGGAGAGATCTTAAATACGAATTAAATCAAGACTAAATATCTCAGAAAGCCTTACCGAGTCGCATAAGTGCTAACAGGGCATTCTTCAGAAAGCACAGACTGATTTTTCTCTTCATTCACTTTTCACTTCCATCCCCTGGCTAAATAAATAAATTAAAACACAAGCTCAAAAGAACTCTATTGCCCCAATCACCACCACGGTACACCTTTTATAAGCTCTCTAAATGTCCGCTTCACCTGTAGACAGATGATCACTCCCTCAAAGAAGGAGCGTTTCCTAAGTATCAGCTTACGTCAGACCAGCTAAACAGCAACGACCAAAACCCTTCAACAACAGACAGGTGACAACAAAGGC
The DNA here is from genome assembly GCA_013400835.1 of Zapornia atra. Classification (NCBI taxonomy): domain Eukaryota; kingdom Metazoa; phylum Chordata; class Aves; order Gruiformes; family Rallidae; genus Zapornia; species Zapornia atra. Next base: position 51,940 of record VZTU01019866.1, on the reverse strand, counting down.
AGGCAGGGAGGAAAAACAAAAGCAGAAAACTTTCTGGACTGAGGCAAACGCTGGAGAAGAAAAGTTTAAGAAAAGGCTTCTTACCCTTTTGCAGAACCGTCAAACAACTCCTATTGACTACTGAATAGCGCACAGCAAACAGACCAAACAAAAGATATGATGAAAGACATATTTACTTGTACAGGGCTCCTTCCCCCCACCTCAACCTTTCTTTCCATTTCATATACACCCACACTGCACCGTTTGCATTGTGTTGTTAAATAACCAATAGCAACCCAGATGAAACACTGGAAGGGTTTCTATGATGCTGTCAAGCACCAGCCAGATGCTTGGCAGTGTCAGTATGGTTCTTTACATTTGGGTTGTGCCAAGGTTTGAAATGAAAAATAAAATAGGAATAATAACAACATTTTGAGAGAGAGGAAGATGGAAACGAGTTAGTGCACGGATGTGCAATAAATTTTTAAATCAATGGAGTATCATCCTACCTGCTGGGTTTTACTTCAATGATTTGAACCGTTATGGAAACAGATAAATGATGCTTTGCTTTTTGCCTGCGCACTGGATTGCAAGAATTTTAATAGAAGGCAAGATCACATTCTGGGGGTATAACAACTGCAGATTTTTAGACCCTCTAGAACAGACTCATAGGTTTCTGCTGTAGAGACATGCCAAGTATGTCGAACATAAGAAGTATGATAAACTTCCAAAATCCGTTTCAAAATAAAATGTCCTAGGTGCTGCAAAACCTTTCTGACTGAGGCTTCAGAAGACACAGAAATTCACACGTTTGGAGGAAGTCAAATTTTGAAAGCTTTTCTAAAATATCACAGTTTAGCCTCAAACCACCCCAGCACATAACATTCAGATACATTCAAGTGTCAAGCTCATTTGTCCTCCTCAGGTCACTTGGTACAAACACCACCCCAAAACCCTTCCAGGTCCTGAAACTCATTTTTGTTTCACTAGTTTGAATTTTTTTCATTTCAGCTGCCAAACCAAATCAGGGGAAAAGCTGTTTCCACCTGACCCAAAATGATTTATTTAATCCTAATTGAAATGTTTTCATTTCTCTTTCAGATTAATCATCTTAAACATCTAAAAACAAAAAATATCATTTCCAATGAAACATTTTGTCTAAAAATGTTGACTGTTCCAAATTTTCTACTATTTTTGGCTAAAATTAACTTGCTGAACTGCTAAATGGTATCAGTTCTTAATTACTATTTAACAGGCTTTAGGGTTCCTCCCTCCTCAACTCTCCTTTACTCTGTTTTGAGCGCTTTTATTGATTCATTCCAGTATAGAAAGCACACACATACAGCGCATTTTCTCCTGAAGAAATGCAGAGACCACAAAAACAATTAAACCATAGAAGAAAAGATGACAAAGGGGGTCCTATCTTCCCAGCATGGCTTATTTACTATGCAGGAGATGTATATATATTCGTGCAAAACTGGCAACGTTCAAACCACCTTAAAATATCACCGTTAAACAGACACGTAGCTAATAAAAGTAACCAACAACTTCAAACTTAAGAGTGTTTTTACAAGGCTACTTGATTAGCTAAACAAGCAAGTGGGAGTTGCTGCAAATGTTGCTCCTTGCCATACTAGAGGCTTTCCCTTGCTTCTGGTAAACAGAACACACAAGACAGCCTTGTGAATAGCTCATGGCACAGACTGAGATCTAAAGCTAATCAGACAGGATGATAGGTCATCTTAATCAACTTCAAAAAGCCAATCCACATGCTCGTCCCAGCTCCTCGCCTCTTCTTCCCTGATCACTCTCTCGCTCATTTGGCCGTATTTTCCCCCTTCCCCCTCCACTTACTTCCCACAAATTGTGCTGTTAAGAAAGAACGCAGGGAGCCCTTCAGGTCTCAGCATCCTGGGCGCAGGTGGTAGGGAAAACTTTGAAGTGAGCTCTCCACTAACTCTAGAGCTGGCCGTGCCTCCTCCATAAGCAGCTCTTATTAAAAAAAAGACCAAGTATCCACTAGAACAAAACCAAGCAGGCCTATTTAATTAGGGCAAATGCTTGATATCCACTTCTTCATGTTAAACCACACAGTCACACAAGCCTGGGAGGTCTGATTAATTTTAATATGCACGGTCGTGACAACCGCCTCGGGGGTAAGAGAGAGGGAGAAAAAAAATCCCACAAACCCTGCTAGCTTGACAAATATGTTTCAGCTAAATGTTGTGTATGTTGCCCAGATTAAGATGTTACTATTCAGCAAGGGCTTGAACCTTTAATATGAGGGACAAGAGGCCTGAGAAACAGGTGGCTCGCCCTTCACTCTTGAATAAATGACATCCCCAAAAGCTGTGGCAGATAAGCATACAGAAAGAGCTGGCACACTCTCTCATGTATATTTGTACATTACCAGTCTGGGTCAGAGGTTTCTCCAGCAGTGAGATCCAAAGACTGAAATGAAGCTCAGAAAGCTAATGGCTTTTCCAGGGGAGGGGGAAATTAGAAAAGAAAAAAAAAGAAAAGAAAAGAAAAAAGAGAAAATAAAAACCCCACAAAAAATGAGGGCAGACTGCAGACTCATCTAGCTGGAATACATGGGCAGGGGAGTGGGGGGAAACAGGCACATCAAAACAATCCGGGTTTAAGAGTGGCAGAAAATTTTGAAACCCTCTACTGACATTATTTATGGCTATTGAAGAGTCTGGTTACCTGGGGAATTGGGGCCAGACAGGAGCCCAAATAATTATTTTGGTCTTGGTGAGCCACTCATATGCTGCACTGCAGAAGAAGGGAAGCGAGAGATCGAGCATTTTGCTTTGACTGCTGCCTGTCTTGTACCCTAGAAGAAAATTTTAATTATGGAGATCCATCAGAGAAGACTTTCATTCTAAAGCAGGGAGGGGGAGAGGGGCTGTATCTTCTCTCCAAAAGCACAAGTTTCCTGAATCTCACTTGACCATAATGCTTTCTTCTATATTTAAGATGCTGTATCAGCACCTCAGATGCCTTTATCAAAAGAGAAGAGAAAAATCCAAGAGCTACAAACCTTTGAGGATGTAAGCAAGAGAGACTTGGAAGGGAATCTAAGCAAATTTTGAAAACATCCATTGAAATAAACCGTGACTATCGGGCTAAGCTATTAGGAAGGAAAACACTTGAAAACTGAAGGTGACAAATTAATAAACTTCACTTTGAGCAAGTAAGAGCTGGCAGGGCTTCAAACTAGGCTACCTCTATTCTAGAGTTAAAGCACTTGTTAATAAAGGTTTAAGCCACTGCAGCATTCAACAATGCCTCCTTTCACGTAGGCCTATTTCATAAACTTTGTCGTTTAATATTTTTTTTAAAATACTTTTTATTTTTATCAGCAGCATGCGAAAGCACAATTCCATATGGCAGGGTCTTTGAAAGGAGTGCATGGAAGTTTGATGCTGGCTTGCTCTACAAGAAAAGACACATTTTTCTGGTGACAGACTGCACAGGTGAACATGGAACCACAATGCACTTGAAGCATCCTTCCACAGCAGCAGGAGCGTAGGAACAAAACTTAAAAGTACTCAACTGCAAAGTATCCTTGTTTGTCCTTCAGTAGAAGAGCGTTACAAAGCCTCTTCAACACGTACTTTGTCAAAGGGACAGTGAAGAACCAAATAAAAGAAATTCAAACCTCGACCAATTAGAGTATCCTTAGGCTTTTTCCCCCCGAATCTGTTCACTTTATTTCTTCCCATCTTATCAGATGTGATTTAAAAAAAAAAGTCTGCATTTCAAAGGCCTCCCTTCTTGTGCCCATTAATGGTATGCTTTGGAATTTATGGCTTAAGAAGAGGGAGACCTCTTGATTTCTCTAAAAGATATGTTGATTAAAAGTTTGATAATATTAGGGGATATTCTGGGATGTTATTTTACCTAGAGAACCTGAATTCAATACCGTTCACTTTTATAGACTACAGAAGTACTTTAAACAACAGCCATTTAAATTACCACAAGAACAGGTGTTGTGATTTAAAATGTAAACTTAAACATCAAACACAAATAGCCTTTGGGGGATGTTCAGAAGACAAGAATCATGCCCAAGAGGCCTTTCTCATCCCTTTTCTTTCCGACAAAGTAATTATTATAGTACTGCGGCATACTATAATGCACGAGGCTCCAGTACTCACATCGCCTGTTAAAGTTCCCTGCAAACATATATATTACCTGCTTACTAAACACTTAGGATTAATTGTTCCTGCTCAGAACAGCAGGACGAAATTTTGGAATAGGAACAGTATTATACACTATATAGAGAGAGAATTGGTGTGCGCGCATGTTTATATATGTTTATGTCTAAAAATATAGAATACAGGTGCTCTACATATATGTACACCTATGCACACGTATTTATAAAAAATTCTAAGCATTCATTTAACAGCCGAACTGAACTGAGTTTCAGAAGTCCTTATTATAGAGGAATGAGCCATGTGCATGCTCATGTGCACAGTCTCTGTGATCAGGTAGACCCCTTTTATCCCTTTTATCCAAAATTCCTATAAATTGTGTACAGTAACACAGATCTGGCTTCAGAGGATACAGTATGTAAGATTTTGAAGACAGATAGACACATAACCTGTTACAAACATATACTGCCAGAAAGGGAAAAAAAAGATTGTGTCTTAATTAAAAGTTAGGAGATGTAAAGAGCTGGAGAGTATGCTGGCTTATGCTAAAAATAGGGGAGAATTTACTTGTTCGCCTATTTTTTTTTTCAAGAAGCCAAGCTATACGTTTATAGAGGAAAGACTACACAGATCTCAGAGATTTAATTTTCCACAAGCACAGGCCATAAATTAAAAGACAGCAATCCAATCCCATTAATAGTGCAAGAAAAAGCTAAGTGGCTGCTTTGGTCTTTGCTTTCATGAACTTGTGTCAAGCTCAGTGACTTCAAAGAGATTTCCATTTCATTTCTACAAATGAAGAGGACAGAGAGTCTCTTCCATCCTCTGATGCCTTAAGAAAACAGAAGAAAAACATGCCTGTATCTCATTCGCCTAATGATTTTAGCTGCAAAAGGAGTCCCATGGTCGGCAGACGACCCTCAGGGCAAGGGCTTGAGGTCTGTCACAGTATATAAGGCTTCCCCAAACCCACTCCATTATCTTCATTATTGTATACCAGGAATAAAAGGGGACTGACTCCTCTTCTGAAGTTCCAGTTAGAAAGGACAGAACGTTTCATGTAAAATAACATTGTGTGACTTCAGTAATAGGTTTATGCCTTTGGGGGCCTAATACTAAAGCTGCATATAAGGATTTTCTGCAGAATTTGAGAGAAGAAAAATGAGCACTGTATTAGCAATGAGTAAAATTCCACAAGTTTTAGATTCACTGAAACACGCTATGTCTCTGTGTCAGTATGACTCACTGTCAATCACATACTATCATACAGCAAGAGTTTAAAGGAAGTTGGGGGGGGGGGGGTGGAATAAAAAGGGCATGGAGCTTTAGACCCAAGTATAAACCCCAGTGAAAACCAAACCCATACACATATGCGAGGAGGAAAATAGAGTGACAAGTTTTGAAAGTTTTTTTTAATTAATAGGTAGTGAGGCTTCCTACAGGGGACATTAACCACAGGCATATATACAAGAAGTCAACGTGGAAACCACTTATATGAACAGTGATGCTCCCCTTGTCAGCACATATACAGCTACATGCCTGTGCTTACATATGTACATACATCCATGTGTGCATTCCTGTGCTCTGAGCAGCATGCTTTGCAACACTGTAAACATCCTTGTTCTTTACTGACAAAATCTACTATTAACTCTTGCTTTCCAACAAAGGTAACTTAAGAAAACCATTTACCTATATCAATAAAGTTTCTTAAAAAACATCAGACCCATAATGATATTTAGTCCTCAAAAGCCATTTAAGTCCTTTCCCTAACTGACAAGAGGTTCTGATCGAGACCTAAAGTTGTCTACCCAGTCCTTTTCTGGTTTTGAAGAAACAGGCCATTTGAAAGAATGCTTCAAAAGCACATTTCCTACAGTAATTGAGAAGACAATTTCAAACAATAAAAACAGAGCAAACACAGCCCATTGTACAAGTTAAATAATATATCAAGTTTTGAGTACATAGAGAAATGGGAATCTGTCTGATATCTGGTCTTCGAAAGATACACAAGAAATTGATTTAATTAAACCTGTGCTACTGGTGCAAATGTTTCCCTTTCTTCCCAAAGAGAAAGTATTATATTATTGCTGTTGACATAATGCAGCACAGATTTTTGGTCTTCTCCTACAAAGCTTCACAAACAAGCAAGGCTAAAAATTACTACTGATATACATTGTGACCATGCATTGTGGAACTGCTACCTACACGTACTACAAAAGATTCTCACTTGTGTGGTGAAATTCATTTGACCTGAATAGGCTGCAAGAGTGAGCTAACAAGAACCTTATGAAGTTCAACAAGGACAAGTGTAAGATCTTGCACCCGCGAAAACACAATCCAGGAATGCAGCACGGGCTGGGATCTGCCCACCTGGGGAGCAGCTCTGTGGAAAGGGACCTGGGGGTCCTGGTGGACAAGCAGCTTGATACTAGCAAACACTGAGCTGCTGTGGCAAAGAAAGCCAACAGGATGCTGAGTTACATCACCAAGGGCATCACCAGCAGAGATGAAGACATTAACCCACTCTGCTTAGCACTTCCCAGGCCATACCTGGAACACTGTGTTCTGTTTTGGTCCCCACTATGCAAAAAAGACGTGGACGCACTGGAGAGAGTCCAGAGAGGGGCCACAAAGATGACCAAAAGACTGGGAAGCCTGCCACACAGGGAAAGCCTGAGAGAAATGGGTTTGTTCAGCCTTGAGGAAAGAAGGTTTAGGGGAAACCTCAACACAAGTATTTAAAGCATGGCTACAAAGAAGATGGAGACTCCCTTTTTACAAGAAGTCACGTGAAAAAGACAAGGGGTAATGCGTACAAGCTATCCAGATTCAGAATGGACACAAGAGGATGTCTGTTCACAAGGAAAACAACTAGCCATTGGAATAATCTCCCCAGTAAAGTGGTGGATTCACCAACACTGGACACTTTTAAGATTCAGCTGGACAGGTTGCTGGGCCATCTTGGCTAGACTGTGCTTTTGCCAAGAAAGGTTGGATCAGATGATCCTTGAGGTCCCTTTCAACTTGGTATTCTATGATTAACATGCTAATTATCTGCCTAGCAACCTGTGATGACTGACAACTTTACTACAGCACTACATGAAGACGACACGACAGCAAGTAGATTTTCTGCTGGAGTTCAAACAGAGAGACATTGTGCTCGTAGTGGTACATACTTCTTTTAGGGAAAGAGATTCACATTTGTTGAGGATCTCTAAGGAAAGTCTTGCCATCTGCACCCAGAAATATATATTTTTTAATTAGCCACTCTAAAAACAATCATGTTGGCTGAAGGGAAGGGGGAGGGAAACTTGTCAAAATGATGTATTTGTCCCTCACCACCTTTCAATGCTCTTATGCAAGTCTAATTTTCTTCCTAGCCAGCTCACCTCTGTGGCCTCCTTTTGTTTCATGTCCTATTTCCCATTCTCTTCTAACTTCTCAACTTTTGTTAGTTTGCTTTTAAGGAGAAAGGGAAGAAAAAAAATCCAACTGTCCTATTCATTTTTTCCTGGATGGGGAGTAGGCAGACATATGAATATGGCACCCTCATAATGATTTAACTAGGGCTTAATGAAATTTTCATCACAACCTGCTGTTCATTTTAATGGCCTTTGAAAGACAATAGAACAATGGCTAGAGGGAAGAAAAGATTTTCTGTTGCATGCATTTGCAAAGCCCAACATTCAGTTACTCTCCCTCCTCTCTCTCCCAGTCTCTTCAAAAAGCTGTAGATCTTTTGTTTGTACTGGATATTTTCATTTTAGTAGAGCTGAGATAATGCACAGGCTCTGTAACCATTCTCATGTCTATCCATGGTCTCTCCTTAATGGAGTCTGTGCAGCTTGTACAACCTCATACCCAACAGAGTATGAAGTTGTACAAGTATTTATACTTATACAGTATTTATACACTGCCCAGAACCCCCCGTTCTCTTCCTTCTGTTATATAAATGTCTGGTCTCCTTATCCTCGCCCCCTGGACTGCCTCCCGACCATACCAAACACAGGAAAGATCTTTTCCCATTCAAAGGCACAAGGTAGGTCATGGGACTGACCACTAAGTCAACGTAAGTGCAAAATTAAATGCCATGAAATATTCCAAAAAATGCCCGAAGAACTCATTTTCCAGCAGACCCTCACTGCATCCCCCAATCAAGAAGACTAATGGGTTGACTGTGCCCCAAATAGGTAGGATTTGAAAATCGTACTTAAAAGTAAAGCTGTTCTGTGGCTTCTCAGAGGTGAGATGTTCAGTCTTAATCTCAGCCCAGAGAACACAAGTAGCATACGGTCTCAAAAAGAAACTGATTCTCCAGAGATGATACCTATATGCCAAGGCTGAAGCTTCCTAGGCAGATATAATGCAGAGAAAGGCTGTACTGTGTCTGTTTGCATGGTACCTGCACTACAGGTAAACAGAAGATGTCATGATAGGACACGATCCAGACAAAAGCATTCAGGAGTTCCAAACTTAACTTACCTTTCAAAAATGACATGCCTATTAGTAATTTCACACCCCCCCCAAAAATGACATTGCTGATATCACTGCTTTTTTGCTTTAGAAATGTGGAAGGAGGGAGCAGTGGTGTAAATGACCCACCAAGCTGTTAAAATTAGCATTCACTGCACCCATGTTGAGGATGTTTCTGTGTCTGTTGCAACTGTGACAAAGAGACCATTACGTCAGACAAAGGCTCTCGTTTGGGAAGAGCTAAAAATATTAACTGTGCTGGGATACTGCTGAAATGTATCTCTAATGTAGACAAGAAATATCAGCACTTCGATTTTGCGAGCAAAGAAAGTGAATGGAACAGAAAATGGGAAGATTTTTAAAAAGTATATGTATCCAAAGAATCTGGAGGAAAGAAAACAAAACAGAAAAAAATTGGCCAGTTTCCCAGGCCTTACCTTCTGGCTCATTTTTGATGAGCTCTTCCATTTTTCTTTGCTTAAGGGTGTCTACAACATCGGCTAGGCTCCCTTTGCGCCTTTCGGGAGTTCCCAGGGCTGTGCTGGACAACGATTCTCCACTCTGACGCCCACCTTCTTCTGCCTTCAAGGGTGAGGTAGATGAGTTGTGCGGGGCAAATGAAGACATCACTTTATTGCCATCAACTTCCTGAAAGGGGAGGAAAAAACCGAGATGAAACATTTCTTTCTTAAAGAAGAAGAAAAAAAGAAAAAGATGGAAATAAAGAACAATGCTTTGTTCTTTGAGTTCATTGCTGTTTGTTCTTCTGTCGAAACTTTTTAAAAGACACGCAGTGCTTCAAAAGCACCCAGAACAAAGCCTATCCATAAAGCATAAACCAAGATTACAGGCTGAAGTGAACAAAGATCAGCTTGCAAGCGAGAAACGTAAAATTCAGTTTTTCCCTAATTGAGAAGTGTTGTACTCATAGGTTTCCTAATAACAATGGTATTGATTACCTTTAATTGTCTGTTCTTTTACAGCTTGCTTTCGGAAAAGTCTTCAATTTTTACAAGGACCATTAATTTTGTGACTTTATAAAGTACTTAATGCCTTGACGGCTGGTTGTTGTAAGAAATGTAACCAAATATTAAATGCACTCCTCCATTTGACTTATTTTAAGTCACAGCTTAAGTAGTTCTCCTGTCCATAAGGGATGAGGAGATTGTTTTCTGTTTTCTAATTCTCTTTGTATTCTTCTCTTCCACCTCACACGTTCATTTCTCGGAGAGAGGATATTTTTCACAAAGGTGGTCCTAATGACTTTAACTAGCAGCACAATGGCAAAACTCTGTGACTTCCTGAAACATTCGCACACAATCCTCCTCACATGAGAGTCCATAGAGGTCTACTCATTAATTTTAATGGAAACCAAAACTGGTTCCAGCATCTTCAAACTTGCCTTCATTAATGTGAGAGCTTTCTCCTCCACGCCTCCTCCCAACGCAATGTTCTCTGCATATATTCCTTTGCCCTTTTATGTCTCTTTCATACACTACCCTTCTGTACACATCTCTGAAACCCTTTATTTTCTCTGCTAACATAAGCCATCTATACCTTGAAAAACTTAGGTCAATGTCTCCAAGCAAAGCTCGCTGCAGAGTACATACACTGCACAATATAATGCTGCAAACATGATCAGGTTTTATTTTGATCAGATTCTCCAGAGATTTTCTTTCTTTTTCATTATCTTATTTCCTAACATTTTTGTATTCCAGATGTTTAAGGAATATTATTTCTAAAATGTCACTGAACCGTCTTGTGAGCTGAGTTACAGACTTGGCTGAAAAAGTAATAACAATTTTCAGTATTTTTTTTTTAATTTTATTGGGTATGAAAGTGACACATACATGGTTTTTAGTGATTTGTGTCACAATTTTATAATTTTTTTCCTGAGTAATTTTTGGTGTCTCTGGTTTAATAAACCAAATAATTTAAGAGAATTTTTTTCTTAAAGTTTCTTTTTATAAATAGAACATAAGATGCTTAACATTATCTCAATTAAATGTAAATAATGGCAGTTATGAAGTAAAGAATATATTTGTTTTCATAGACTACTTCATTTTGGCAAAAAGATTACCTTTGGTTAAGAAAACTTTTAGTGCAAACAGTTTTGAGCAGCTTGAATGTGTTATACTAGTGAATAAATTCCCTAACAGAATCGGATTTAGCTGAGATTACAATCTGGGCCATCATATGCCCCAAAAGCCAAACCCAGTGATGTTAATGAGAGACTTTCTACTGACGTCAATGAGCTTTTGACCAAGCCCTAAAAATTTTTCCGACTCTAGTTAACAGAAATGCTCCCTTTTTTTCTTGCAACTCCCTCCATCTTAGTTCTGGGCTTGGAAAAATTAGTGGTTGCTAACAGCGGATGTAAAAACTGAGTTGGAGCCAGATGTGATTTTTTTCACGTATACAGATCTGAATAAACTCTTTTTTAACACTGGTCTAGATGAGCCGAACAGTTACCTTCAGCACCAGTTAAGATTTTATCTAACATTCAAATCTGTTACCCTCAAGTGATGAAATTTTTTACCCACAGACAAGGCCAAAAGAGGAAATATCTTGAAAGCTGCTTTCTTATTCACACTTTGAAGACAGATAAGCCAAATACCATCCTTAGTTACAGTTCTTAAATCCACCTATAGCATCAGTTATGTGTAGGAACAGTATTGTTCTTAACTTTACCAGGAGCTAGTTTCTTGGTTTTATTCCAAAGTGGGCCCCAAAGACACTCACTTGTGTTTCTGTGTATGTCACACATTGGTCACAGAAACAAAGTACTTGCAACAGCTGCCTAAACCTCGGGAATTGCTGTTTCCATGTACATTCTGGGTATGTGCAAGTGTTGTTAAATGTACAAATACATTCCGAGTATGGGACATGATTGTTGCCAGTGAAGAAGGATAAGAACACAAAGACTGAACGGTATGTAAGGTAATATACTGTGATTTTCAAAATCACAAATTGCTTGGCATTCATACGGAACTCACAAGTATTTTCAAAACTAGAAAAATTTCCCTGCCCCTCTTTCTGGGGAAAGAGTGAGGGGGAGAGCACTACAGAGTAATTTGTAGGTAAAGGACAAGCAAGTGCTCTGGACTCTCAGTTTCTAGTTCTATTAAATGTTGTGTCTAACCATGGAAAAAGTGACTTTTGTTTCTACATTTCAGCTTCAAACCCATAAAACAGGCACAAAAGAAGTAATTTCTTATATTGTAAAGGTCTTGGAATGATAAACTCAGTAATGCAGTGATGCCCTGATACCACAGTGTTGGCTAAAAGCATTTATGTATTACTACAGTAAAGACAACTTCACAGCTGGACAAGAAAAGGAAAGGGTTTTACTCTGATTTTTTTTAAAAGATAAATTATGTATCAAACTATTCATCTAAGTAATCATCTCCAAAACAAAATGCTTCCTTAGACTGCTCTTACTACGTGTGCATGTATGCAGTGTTTGCATATCACATACATCGGCTATTTATACACTTGTGGGGTTTAAGATACACTTCACTCAATCAAAACACATATACAGTAGGGGAACAGCTGTAATCACATCTCAGTGGGCTAAATTACAGTACACCAGTGAATTATTCATTCAAAAAGATCTGTAGCAATCACACATTCATTGCGTGATTTGCAATCTAAGAGGTATCCTCTCCTTTCCGTACCAGCGGATGAGCGCACACAGCAGCCACTGCCACTGATAAGAGTTCTACACATATCCTCCAGCACACCGTCTCAAGATTCTGCCTTCCCCACTTGTCCATGATCTTTTTATTCTGTCACTCAGGAAGAACACCTGAAATGCTCAACTGTTATCTTGGCTTTTGCTTTACACCCCTCTGTATTTTGCTCTTTCCTATGCCATTACCAGGGAGAGTGAGAAAGGACTTTCAGTGGTTCTGGATTTTTACTTTTACCACATTAAAAAAAAAAAGAATAGAATACCCCCACGTAAGACCTATTTATGTCTGTGGTTGTGTGAAGCTAAAAAACTTTTAGCAAGGAAATTCCTCTGATATTATGTATAAGAGTTTAACTATCCCCCTGAAACATTTAGAGAAATCCTTAACAGCAAGAAATATATGTCAGCCAGTTTGAAATTAATGCCCTGAAAGGGAAGTTCCTTCCCAACAAGTGAGATTTGGCTGGTTTCTTTTCTGAAAGGACAAATGCACATGACTTTTTCCAGTTAACAGGGGCGCTATGAAGACCGGTATTAAAGACCCAAAATATCTACTACTGACGTTTCAAAATGAAGTCCATCAAGCCACACACAAATTCTGTTATTGCAGTTACCGAAACAGCAGAAAACCAGACACTCTTACCAGAGAACAGTGTCTCTGAGCTGCACAACCACTTCACCTGTTCAAGTTTGATTACATTCCAGCCTCTGGCACTGTTAATCCTGGTAACAGTTTTATGCAGTTAGCAGCTGCTTCATGGATGGGGCTCTATTGTTCATTTGCATTGCGAATCGCTCTGCTAATGTGTGCTGGCACAACATTTCCTCCAACTCTGAGCTGGGATTGTACTCACCAACACCTGATGCTGCTGCTTCTTGCTTTTCCCACCTCGGAAAGGCAGACAAGGACCTACACAGATCCTGATGAATCGAACACCCCAGGCCCTTCTTCTCCCGAGCTTCAACAGCAACAACAACAAAAAAAAGGCTGGCCCACGTTTCGCGTCTTCTGCTTCTATTCTGAGCTAGAATCCACAGGAAGACTTGCTTATTTACAAGAAAGTTGCCTCTGTATTGCCAAACAGCTTTCCACCTATGGAGGAAATATCTCTTCCAAGGTTTAATGATAAAACAGGCTTCTGCCCTTTCAGGATGAGGTCAATAATCTTCCTTTGTTAATCTTGGGCAAGCTTTCCTTAATCTAGCCCCCTTGTCACCTTTGTGATTGACAGGAAAAGTCATGTCACTGGACAATGGACTTATCCTCGCTGAGCAATATCTTTTTTAAAGATTACACAATGTTACCCTTGCTCTCATAAAAAGCGCAAACATTTTGCTGTTAAAAGAAACTATTCGTTCCAACTGCATCTTTCAAATTGTCTCCCTTCGTTTCCCAGGTCCAGCCCAGGGCCTGTTTCAGTTCTGCAGAGGGACAGTGAACTGCTTAATGAAAAGAAACAGGTTGCACTTGGGGAGATTTCCAAGGTACCTCTTAGCACTCTAAATAGATCTCGTCTTCTCCTTCCTCACACAGAGACAGATATGCTTTATTCCTATCTGCAACTAAACTCAGACAGAAAACTGTTTCTGTGACATTAAAACTTTGTCCCGAACCAACCAGTAATCAAAGGAGAAGAACTTAGAACTGAGTCTGAAACTGTTAATTACCACCATATGGTACGCAAGGAGGCTGCATCTGCAGCAAAAATAATAATAATAATAAAAAAAATATATTACAAGAATCGAGCTTCTGGCTTTGCAGCCAAAAACACCTGGAACAAAATACTTGTGTCTTTAAAACAAGCACGGATATTGTCGGATTTCAAGAAGCCTGTGATCCTAAAAGCAACCTAACAGGTTCTTTTTTCGAACCTGGAATTTTGCCCATACTTTGCTCTTTTAGAATGTGTAAAGACGACAGGAAAGCAAATTTTTTGCTCTGCTTTCTACATTACGCATGTAGACCTATCTATTTTATAGTCTCCATAGTGACCAGGAAGCTGGTAACAGTATGACATAAGACATAATCAAAAAACAGACTACTTCCCACTTCTGAAGACAAATGATTCTTAAGCAGTTTAGTACTGTTTCCTATTTATTTTTATTTTACCTAATAAACTTTTAAGGATATGAATATCTATGTTTAAGATTCAACACCATAGCTACTTCAAGTGAAAATCTGAAAGCTATAAAAACACTCCCGATGCCCACAGGAGGTCCACCAGCAATTACAAGAAAAAACAAACTTGACATTTCCAGTATTTTTAAGGTTTAAAAGAAACAAAACACACACATAGTATTCACAAAGCAAGAATGATCTTTCTTTTTTCCCCCTTAACCTTCCATTTACAATCTTTGCCTTAATTAATGTAATTAACTTACTTTAGGAGCATAAGTGCCATCAGATTTCAATGGGAATCATCTCTTCAAATCTTTTAAGTGATTTGGAAAACTCTCTCCTCCTACATTCTACATCACAGGGGCTGTAGGGCAGATATAACCATAAAACCGTATGGCTCATGGCGACTGTCAACCTGGCATCTTCATGGGGGTCAAATCCACACTCCACAAGGCGTTCTAGTGGACAGCATTCTTTTTACACGTCAGAATTTCTTTCCATCTATCCTACATTTAAACAGACCCTTTGTCTGTAGGTTTCCTTCATAGAGCAAAGTTGTTCATCAGTGGCAGAAAGGACCAATCTCAAGGAGATTTAAAACAAACAGTGGAGGACAGTCAGAAAGAGGGTGTGTAAAAGGGCACAGAGGGAAAAAATACACCATTAGGAAGAACTGACAAGAACACATAGTCCAAGGGGGAATTAAGAGACATCAAAGGGTGTCACATAAGCAAACTCAGAAAGGTATACACCTACAGACTACGATTCTGCAAGTAGATCCATGTAAAACAACAGCTATTCTTATACTCCCTTTTTTTTAAGACTGTGGTTTTAATGATAAGGAACTGAAATGTAATGGAGAACGAAGAAGTCAATGAACACATCTATAGAGTCAGCTGTAGAGGTTATCATGGCAGAGAAATAAGAATTTTACCTGAATTAGATGAGCCAAAGGCAGTAAATAGAGGTGTGCATTTTTTTCCTCTTTACTATGATTATGCTACAGTCAAGAGAAAGACATTTAAGTCACATTTTGTTTTGAGATGATACATGTGTGACTCCACGATCCATATTTTAGAAGTATTGCCAATTATCAGACTTACAGAATCCTGATCATATCTAGCTCCCCCTCTAAAATATTAATACTTTGTTTGGTACTGATTATTTTTTTTAAATCATTACTATCACTTGCCCTTCAGGTTGCATTTATTTGACGTCAAATGCTGTATCTAATTAATGATCTCTTTTTGATGAAGCAGAAGATGTACTGGCAGAGTTTTCAACAAGAAGACTAACAGGTATTTCCAGTGTTTGACTTCTGTGAAAACGGTTGAAACTTATTTGAAGCTCAGAAAGAAGCCCATCTGCTCTGCAAACTCTGCTACATCAGACACTTTCCTCTCCTTTTTCCTCCATATGTAAAACTGAGACAATAACAAATATTTCCTGCGGCTTAGGGCATTTCATATAATTGATGTAAAAAGCCTAGAGATTATTGGACAAAAGCCTCATAGCAGTTGTATTTTCATTTTTATTGATGCAATAAATACTCAGCTCTTACATTACTCTGCAGTGCGCTACAGCCCAATCATCTGAAACCGGAAATTGGGAACTCTCTCATATATCAAGCGCCACCCCACAATACCTGATGGTAACACTGAAACACACTTTGATTTTTTCCAAATACCAGGACAAGTCAGGCTGCTGCTGTAACTGCATGAGCAAGAGAAACTTTCCAGTGCCTCCAAGGTTTGGAAACGAGTTGTAAGAAACCTCTCAGTTGCGTTCACACAAAAGGAATAACTTATAATCCGATCTGCACCGATTTCTAACGTTATCCTCTTCGACTTAGAGACTCACAGGAGCAGATTTTTCAAGGATTTCAAGATATAAGGAGGTGCCTAGTGGGATTTTTGAAAATGCNTATATATAAATTTAATTTTCACTGATTTCATTATAGGTCCCTCAAAATAAAGAGTTGGAACCAGCACAGTGGACAGGCTGATTCTCTGCACTTCTTCAACAGGCCCTTATCAGACTATCTACAGTACAGAGCACAATCTGATAACCGATACTTTAAGACAAACATTTCTTCTCCTCTGGCTGTTCTGCATTCCAGCCCATCCCCAAACAGACAGCACAACTTCAGTATTTCAGACTGCTTACCTCACCGTTTCTACTTGATTTACTACAAATCAAAGAATTATATACAAACTGTGGATCTGTTTGTAGTTAAAAAATACATGAGAAAATGTTGTGAGTGAAATTTTAGAATCTTTTTATACTGGATGTCTAACAGGGTTTTTAAAAAAATATTCTCTTCCATGCCGCAGATCTTCACTTTATTTTTAGCCTACCTCTATGTCCCATTTCTTGTAATGAAGCATTCCTCAACTATGAGAGCAAACGGCAAATCTTTCTACAGAATACAAATATTAAATATAGTAAAATAGTAACAACCACTTTGTATTGGTGAAATGTGGCTAGTGACATAATTCCTGACACCCATCTTCAGACCAGATCTCTCCTACTGCTTCTTTCTCCAGCAAAACTTATTTTAAGAATGTAATACAGGATTACATCTATTTGCTCTCAAAATACTTAACAAACAAAACTGGCATTTTGAGAACTCCTAATATGTGAGCTATAACTTGCAAAAACAAAGAACGTGTTGTACTATAACAGCCTTGTTATCTTCATGCTAGCAATCTTCATGCTTAAAAATAATAAATAAAACTCTGCAAAAGCACTTTTAAGACTTTTATGATCTCTTCCCTGGAGGACTAAAGATCACCCTTAAGACCTTGCTAAACAAAAAATAAGACTACTTATCAAAACAGCTTGGTAGAGTCTTCAGCATATATTAAATCCTTCTAATAGTTTGGAAATCATATGGTATAAAACGATTATCTGTGTAAAAATACAAGCTTACTAACAATGTATAACAACTCGGCTTTTGTATGTAATAAAACCTATGTATAGTGTCAAAAGCAGTTTAATCACCAGCTTCCTCACTATGAATCAAACCCATTGTCTGTGCTAACTCCTTGAAAGAATGGGAGAGGACCATCTGAACAGAGCTTAGTCATACCTAAAAGGAACGCCACTGATTAGACAGGGTTCCAGGGCTGTTTCAGAGCTACCTAGGTCTCCTTTTACCACCCACCCGAGTTTTCAGATGGGAAAGGGATGTAAGACCACCTCATCCCTTCTCTGGTAGCTTACAAAAAATTGTACCAGACAGACATACTTCACCTCATTCTCATGGCTGGGTGGCTGAGAAAAAAGGCAAACCACCTATGAAGCGGTCAAAACTGCACCCTCTGTGTTGAGGGCAACTTGAAGGATAGCTTGTCTGGAGAGAATGCCACCACAAACTGGGGAACAAAAGAACAGAAAGTATCCTGCACCCACAAGGACCTGTGCTCGTGTTCATACGAAGGCAGTGTGATTCTGACAAGTACCTAAAGCGGGTACGGGATCAAAGGGCACACTCAGCCCTCTGACGCAGTGGTCCCTTGTTGCCTCATCTGGGCTAGTAAAATTTATCAGTCAGGTTCCCCATTCCTCCTATGAATAGTTTACAAAGTAAAAAACCCCTGTTCCTCTGAAACATCACCTCATACTTGCTTCCTTTCAGCCCAAACTCTTCTTATTACAGCAGCTTCCTCCACTGCTCCGGACTATTCCTTTCCCATGTTAGAGCTCATACCAATCACACCTTCTTGGAAAGTTAGCATATATTTACTTTGTTATTACTGGCCCTTTCCTCTTTCAGTCTTCCCTCACAAATCAGGTCCTGCAACTCTTTAATCATTTGTTGCTTGCACCTGAAATCCCTCCAATTTGCTGACTCCTCTAACACAACCAGAATTGAACACATTATTTCACATGTAATCTTGGTAGAGTTACGAGAAGAGGGACAATTACCTCCTTGTTACTGCCTTTTTTGCTGCCTTGCTGCCTGACAAGCTCATATCTAATTTGTTTTAACACACCTAAACCTTTTTCAGCATTAATGCTTCCCAAGTGCCTTACTCCCATTGATTATCTGTGTTTTGGATGACTTTATCCAGCCGTATCAGTTTGTAATTTTACATTTGATTATTTCCTGCTGTGCAGTCAGTCTCCCCTTGATTCCTTTGATATTATGGTTCTATTCTCCCCCGGCAACTTTAATGAGTGTATTGTCATTTGTCTGTTCAAACTTTCATGGCAACGTTATTTCTTTCTCCATACTTCCAAAGCATTGCTACAGGCGCTCGCTCTGCCATGAATCCAGCACCAAGAACTAGACAGCATCCAGCAGGCAAAGGAACACTGTAACCGTATTCCTTTCAGGCCACGGTTTTTTCCAGCCACCTCAGAGTATGGTAAAAGACCGATGTTGCCATGTGTGTAGGAGGCTCTGACAGGTCAGAGTAAGCAAAAAGGTCCACAGTGAAGGACACCTGTGAAGAGCACGCTGCCCCAGGAATTTTTTCCTCATCTCTACTGAAGGAGTTCCTCTGATACTGTCTGCCAGCCTGGCTTTCCAAAGAAGGTACCCCTGTCTTATTCTGACATGCAGTATACACCTGCCTCTTTTGACTTAATTCAATAAAAACATGTTGTGCAACATCTCTCTACCCTCAACAACTTCACATGCTACTATTTTTCNTTTTTTTTTTTTTTTTATAGTTGCTTTGCATGGAACATTCAAGTGAGACACACGAAACGCTGTATGAAGGAAGCACCGCACAGTACATGCACACTCACGGGCTTAAAATTCCATGCAACTTCCAATCATCAGCTCTTTGGGAATTTGCTCTTTCTTTATACCTCTGAAGATCCTAGCCCACGCATTCAGCATCGGGAATCTTCTTGTATTTCCTACACGATAAGTGTGTGGGTAAGCCCACTACACTTTGAAATAATCATGTTCCGCTTTATTGACGAGCCCTTCTCATTTCACATCTATTTATTTACTTTTACTGTGTATTTATTCTCTTGCTTTTCAAAAGATTACAGCTAGACTTACAGGATGATAGCTGTCAAAATCATCTTTGCCTCCATAGAGATTAGTATCACTTTATTTCTTTTTTGAAAGCAATCTTCTGGAAGTTCTCATTTTCTAGAAAGCATTACTTTATTAAAATGGAACAGCTACCTGAGAAGTAGCCCCACTCTCTCCACTAGAGTTAACTGTAGCCCAAGATACCACATTTAGGATATAAATTTTTCAAAACGAATTCTATTGGTTCAGAAATAAGTTTGTCTCATTCATTTAATTGTGAAATGTGTATCATCTAGTGCATTGGATTAATGGATCTGCTTTTATCTAAGCTGTCTACTCTTTAACCTGCTTTTGATAGACTTCACCCATTGTTTTGTTTACTACTTACTCTCTTACACCTCTTCAGTGATGGCTACACAAACAATATTCCAAGCAGTAAGAGTTTTCATCCTCTTTTAATAACTGCTAAATATCTGTTTTCCCTCCAAAATTTGTATCTCTTTGCTATGTCTTTTATAATTTGATTTTCTTTCTGTTAATGGCTGTTCTACAATTTTAATGAAATCAAATTTGGAATTCTGGTATAAACCAAAGTAGTTTTCTCAAGTTCAGAGGAAAGAATGCACAGGAAATAATAATAAAAAAGAAATATACATATTCTGTTGCTATCAACACAGAATAAACACATTCACAGAAAGTCAGTTCCACAGGAAATGTTTACAGAGCAGGAATCAATTTTATTTGTATCTTATGCACTTCAAATAGAGGATGGTGTTTGATTCGAGAATGCCAAATATATCAGAATAATAAAAATTATTATGACAAACCTCAACCCATATAACACTGATACATAAACGTAGTGTGTGTTAGAGCTACTCAAAATTTCATAGACTCACAGACTGGTTTGGATTGGAAGGGACCTCAAATCCCATCTTAGTTCCAAACCCCCCCTGCCATGGGCAGGGACAGCCTCTACTAGCCCCGGTTGCTCAAAGCCCCATCCAGCCCAGCCTTGAGCACTGCCAGGGAGAGGGCAGCCACAGCTTCACTGGGCAGCCTGTGCCAGCACCTCACCATTCGCACAGGGAAAAATTTCCTCCTAATAGCTAATCTAAATCTGCTCTCCTTCAGTTTAAAGCCATTACTCCTTGTCTTTTCACTACACAGCCTTGTAAACAGTCCCTCTCCTGCTTTCCTAGGTACTGGGTGGCTGCAATAAGATCTCCCCAAAGCCTTCTCTTCTTCAGGCAGAAGGCCAACACTCTCAGCCTCAGATCATCTTTGAGGCCCTCCTCCAGACTTGATCCAACACGTCCATGCCTTTCTTGTACTGGGGACCCCAGAGCTGGGCATGGGGGAGAGGAGCGTATCTTACCAGAGTAGAACAGAGGGGCAGAATCACCTCCCTTGACCTGTTGGCTATGCTGCTTTTTGTGCAACCCAGGATACAGTTGGGTTTTTGGACTGCAAGAGTATGTTGATGGTTCATGTTGAGCTTCTCATCTATCAGTACTTGCAATCCATTCTCTGTCCAGCTTGTAGCTGTGCTTGGGATTGCCCCAACCTCTGTGCAGGACCTTACACTTGGCCCTGTTGAACTTCATGAGGTTTACATTGGGTCCACTTCTCAAGCCTGTCAAGGTCCCTCTGAATGGCATCCCTTCCCCCAGCACACCAACCACACCACACAGCTGGGGCATCAGCAAACTTGCTGATGGGGCACTCAGTCCCACTGTCCATGTCACCAGCAAAGACATTAAACCACACCAGTCCAATACTGACTCTCAAGGAATGCTACTCCTTAATTAATCCCCACAAAACCCCTCTATGATATTGCATGTAGGCAAATTAGGAAGTGACGTGAACTGACTTGCCAGGTTCCAAAGCAAGGCAAAGGCAGACTACATTCAGGATCCCAGTATTCCCAAGAACCAATTCTCAGTTCATCCTTACGGGTCTTAGTACACTTCAAATGGTAATAGTATGTTCTACCCAGGACAGCAGCAGCATGATGTAATTTTATCATTTAAGTCCCATTCTACTGCTCGTTCATGCCAAGCCAAGATTTAAAATGTACGTAGCCACCCCCACCCCACACTCCCCTGACATCTCCTTCCCCAAAGCCAGTTTAGACTGTGGTCGAGTAATGCAAAAACCCCAATAAATTCTAATTTATGACAGATTCTCAGTTGTTCTCACTCTGCAAATCAGTTATTCTTTCTTCAGTTCCTTTAAACTGCAGTCAGTAGCATACACGGCCTACCACAAAGAGACCTTTGTGATAAGATGATATCAAGGGATGTTGTGACACTCCTGATTAAGAATTACACAGTAAGCAAACTGTACAGAAATGCTAATTTTCCTCCCCTTTCTCATCACTTACCTAAATTATTCTGAGCAATACGAACGATCTTTATTAGCTTTAAGGCAGTTCATTCTCATTCGCTTATGCCATTTTTTAAAAGAAATCATATTCCTGTAGCTGATTAAGTCCACTCTCTACTTTTTGTAACAATTAATTTTATGCACCATTGTATGTCATGTGCACAAGCAAAAAAACCCAGAGAACATCTTCTCTTCTACAGTCAGAGTCAACTACGCACCACCAGCAGAGTATGAATAACTTTTGCTGGAATTAGCCTTTCTTCTCCAAGCTCCTCTTTGAATCACTGATCTCTGAGTATTCCCTGTAGTTTTCAGTCATGATGAAGTGATGCTGAAAAACCCACAGAATTGCCCAACCCAAATAAGACAGACCTAATTTTCTCCACTTTGGCTGGAAACAATGTGAGCCTACTCTGGGACAAGGAAGTATTGGTTGACTAACTGAGCACGATTTTACAAATTCTGCCTTTTTCTGACCTTAAATTTATCAAGGCTGAGTTTCAGGATATGATCCAGCCAGGTATCACTGCATCTACCAGCACTAAGCTGATGTCCAGAAGGTTTCTAACAAAAAAGTTCTCTGCAATCCATTCATTATACTTAGCAACATCAAACAGGGAAAAATAATTAAAAAGCTCCTATTGAGCACCTAGAGACCTTAGGCACAGACAGGGGGTGAACACAAAGACAGGGTATTTGGTTATGAGAGTCACACTTCATCTTTTTAATTTTTTTTTTTTTTTTTTTCCCCACACACATTAAAAAAAATAATTACGGTACATTCTAGAGGGTTTTCTTATTTCTTCCTCCTTTCTATTCTGGTCTAGGTGTGTTACAGCACACACATTTAAACATACTCAAAAGAGTTAGATAAAATTTTTTGATTTAAGTTTTTTAATCTTTCTTACACGTGTGGAGACTACATATTTGAAAAAAATAAATTGCCTGAATAAATAAAATTACATGAAGGGTGAAAAATCACATGCATGTTATATTATAAATAGGAAATAGGCTGACAGCTTATTTGTGCTGTACAAGGTACAAGCAGGCAAAAGCTAGTTTCTCCCATGTATGGCCAGCCCATCTGAAAGACATCTCACCTTCCTTACAGTATCTCTGACAGTACTGGAACCTGCACTTACACTTTTATATAAAGGTCTTCAACACTACATTTAGGTATTACCTGTTTCTCAAACGTTACATAGTGTCTCGTAGCTTAAGGGTCAAAGAAACACTTAAAAAAAGAGGGCATAAAGAAGCTGTTTCAATGACACCATCCTAAAATGCATGATATACCTCATGACCCACTGTTTTCTTCAGCAGTTAAGCGTAGTATATCATAGTCACACTTCTGGCTATTAATATTAGCAACAGTTATCACGGAGTAGAATAGCCTGAGTTGGAAGGGACCCATAAGGAGCATCAAGTCCAAACATAATATGATCACTTTGTTTCTTTCATCAGTATCATGTATTAGCTGGGAACTGTGTGCCATTCATAGAAACACATGGTGCTCCGCTCCTTCCATCTACAGCTTACATTAAAGAAAGAATTTAAAAATTTGGAAGGAGCATGTATTCTGCCAGCTGCCCTGCATTTACACAACTCAATCCCAACACCAGTTTTTCTTTATTATTTAGGATTCAGAGTTATAAAACAGGTAAGTCTTTACATTGTAGGTTCAAATTTGCCTCAGGCCTATACAAAGCAAGATTCTGTTACCACATAAGGAGTTGGTAATGTGAAAAGATCAGATGATAGGTAAATTGCAGGTACCCAAGTGAGCCAAAACATCATCTTTAAAGAGAAAACCTGGGATTAGGAAAGCTGATCAAACAAAACAGGGAGGCATATATATATATGTATGTTCAGTGACTAAATGGACAATTTCTGAGGACTGTCTAAACAACATCCTTTTGTAAATATTTTTCAATTAAGATATTAATTATAAGCCTGATTCTCCTGATTTCAGCACATATTTATTCTCTAAAGAAGCTGGCCAGAAAACCGAATGATTAGAAAGAGTTTCAGAGGATCTCCATCAACAAATTGCATTTACCTCCATAGGTTATTTTCAGTGAAAAATGTTCAGAAGACGAAGCTGTTCTGGAAATCTCACTTCCAGAACACATTTTATTTTAAGCCTTGGTGTGCAAGTTTATGAATTTTCATCGCAGCTATTATTCACTTAAATAAAAAGTAGAACTTTCTTCCTTGGAAGTAACAGAATGAGCCTTTGTACCAGAGAGGTCAAGTTTATGCACAGTGTACACTTAATAAAATATGACAAGAATTAGCTGTGAAAATTTCTCAAAGGAACTGCTAGTTTGTCTTAGGTTTTACTCTTTTCACTTAAGCATTGATGAAAAGAAACGCTCTCTTACAATATCCAGTGAAGATACTAATGAAAATAAACTGGAAAATAGATGGCAACAAACACCTTTGGAAACAGCTAGCCATTCTTGTGACTGCAAGGGGTGTGTTAACTTTAGACTGGCACAGATTAGTAGAAATTCAGGTGGAAGCATTTGTGTTCTGCTTCTGCAACAGGTGAACCTCAGGCAACATATGTGGATAAGAACAACAGTGGCTTTAAAATGTCATCTATATTCAACATACTTGCTCCCCATGTATCTTCTGAGTCATGGCTATCTGCTTGCTTTATTGACTGATTGTTTTAACAGCCATTAGCACTGAAGAGTCAATACAGCTACAAAAGGAGGAACCGGACTCTGCTTTGCAGACATATCATCAACAAAATAGTCAGTTAAGTACCATTTGCAAAATGTTTATTACTAGGGATGACATGAGGCAAAAAGGACACAGCTTTATTCTGAAACCTCAGGTTAAGTTAGCATTATAGGCAATTAATAAAAATATCATATTTTTATGCAACTAAATTTGACCTCCAAAGCCACAGCAAGACAGAAAACATGGGACCCTTTAATGTCATTTTTACAGTCGTTTATCTGACTATAACCACACTTTAAAGTGTTAAGGTCAGCTGGTCATGAAGCATGAGCTACACTTCTGACTAGCATGCACCACATTTGACTTGAGAGTAAATAAGGGACTGACACTCCATTAACCTTCACAAGTACAATTATTTATCAAAACAGTTCTAAAGAGTACCCGACAGAGAACTGATAAATCTGGAAGCGAAAAGCAAAACTGTAACAGAACAAACTGATCCTTTGCCAGTGATGAAGAGCTATTTCCTACCACAATTCCTGGGGCGAGTCCCCCAGTCCGTTTTCTAACACAGCTATCCATTTTAAAGGACTGTCCCCTTAATTGACATCAGTTTTGACAAAATCTCAGAGCTTTTTCGGTTCCTTTTTTAATTTCCATAGTCTTTCTTGGAAATAATATATGCTAATATCCGGTATTTATAGGCATCTTCAAACACTTGCCTCAGAAACACATGCAGAAAATTCAGAAGAGTTCTGACACATTTGGTCATACCTAGTATTCTGTGCTTTTAGTTTCAGCACAAGGACCATGCTTGCTCACAATGTTCTTTTTTGGTGAGCTGATTGTCATCTTCCTACCACCATATAAACTTTATTTGCTTTATTACAGGACCTATGGGGGTTTATAGCCATGCGGTCCTCAAATTTTGTTAATTCTGTAAGATTTCTACTATATCCTTATGTTGTGAAATTCTACCCGAATTCCTCGCTGAAGCATGAGGTCAAGCTGTTCAGCAGCAGCTGTCATCTGCCATCAATTACTTTGACTTTTTGACTGCAGTATCACTCCACACTTCCAAAGGGGAATTTGCTCAAAGTCTTCCACCAAAAAGCATCAGGAGGGAGAGGGGAAAGAATCTTCACCACATGAAGATTCACTCAGGAGCAACTGGATATTTCACTTATCATTGCCACCTTGTCTTGCATATTTGTTTTCCTTTAGCAGTAAAGCACATCCCTTTCTTCCACTGTACCCTAGACTGATTTCCAGCTTCTCTTGAGATGCAGAGATGAGAAGAAATCACTAAGAATTCACCACCAGAGTTGTAGCTACCACAGCAGAGCTCCAGCAGCAAAAGAAAGCAGTGGCTTGCAGCAAATTAACTATCTGCCTAGTCTTTACTCTCCATTTAAGATAAGTGGTTATTTCTCAGCTTAGTAAAAATCCATCAAGTTCCATAAGTACCAACAGCTATGAATTCCAGATGGCTCAATATGTATACCTTCTTTCTGGTGGTCACAAGACTGAATCTCAAAATTTAAAAATAGAGACACAGGGGATAAAGAATTGCTTTAAGGGGAAGGTGGGTTTTTTCTTATCCAGTAGCCCAAAACACAGGAAAAAAGAGAACTGTTGACTGATATCGAGGTCAATTTCTACTAAGTGTCTTCTAGTAAAGTGGGAAGATTGACTTGATAACTCCTTTTTGCAGAGGATTTATTAAATCCATAAAATACCTTATTTCAGCTTGTACAAACAGTGGATTCCTTAGAGATCATAAAAGGAAATGGATTTTTGATTTTAAATCTGTTGCACGCTTTATCTTGTGCATACGAAAATAATTATGTTCAGAGGACTGGGTACTTTCTAAATGTGACTCGGATAATTGATATCATGAGGTCTGATGTTTATTTTTTCCCCACTGACTTCCAGATCAAATGTCTCAAATTTGGAAGATTTCCTCCCTGCCAACTCCTTGCCTTGGAAACTAACTCTAGGACCTGAGACTCAAAGTTTCTTCTTCCTCCTCCCTATAAGAAAAGATCCTGCAGTCCGACTTCACTGGCAGTTCTTCTGATACACAAGAGGCACTGTAATCCATCTTGCTATTCCACAGCTATGCAATCAGAGCTCTGTAAAGCCAAGCAGACCCAAAACTTGTCTTCTGCCAGTGAACTAAGCAAGAAACAGTGGCACACAAAGCTTTCCTTCCATTAGAAAACTTAACCACCGCTAACAAGACAGATTAGTTCCTGAGAGGATTTAACTGCAGGTTAACCGAACAAAAATACTCGGCACCATTTGTGGAACTGTCACTGAGCCACTCCGAGCCCATTTTTACTTGGAGTTATGAGTTTTTCAGTAGCATTGCAGATGCATCTGCTGCACATCTCATTATTGTTAATAGAAAATCACCTGTTGTTAGGCAGGAGACATAGCTGTTTAAATGTCAATGTTTCCACTGCTACTAGTTTCCAGGAACCAAAGTAAAGTAACTTTTTCAAAAATATGGTGGAGACAAGAACTCCACATACTGAAAGACCAGTTTGAGAAGAGGGGATGTGATACCAAGTCTTCAAAAGCAAAAACATTTGCTCAAAGGAACTACACTTCTCTCACTGGCTAGGACACATGAAGCAGAAAGATACTGAAACCTTTCAGCCAAAACTGAAGCAGAAGATACTGAAGTCACCTATTAGGAATAACTTTCTAACGGTAAAGACAGCAATACCCTGGGACAGACAGACTCGTCTGTAAGTCTCCTACACTTTAGGAAGTTATTACCTGATAAAAATAACATTGGTACAGCTGATCCCTGGATTGAAGCTGGGACTGGGACTCTCGCAATCCCTCTCAGGCCTACAGTTCCATGAAGTGCAGGCCTCACATACACTGGGAAATAGATGGGCTCATTCAGTAGGGGCTCTATAGATCTGTAAGGGACTTACTCACTAAGCTGGATCAGGGTTTTTTGGTTGTGTTTTGCTTTGGAATTTTTTTTTCTTTCCTCCAAATAAATCAATAGGCTTGGGCCATTTTCCAAAGATGTGATTTGGTAAGTTTCAAGCCAAACCTCTCAAGCTTTACTCATGAGATAAGTGCTAAACAATGAGCCAGATTCATCAAAGCTTTATAGACTTACTTAAAAGAAAAAGAAACTGATTCAGCCAACTCATTTCAAGCCAAATCAGGCAGTTGAAAATCTATTCCTGAGATTTGGAAAATCTGTCTTTTTTTAAATTATTTTAAAAATATGTTTCAAGAGTCCCTCTTTTGCAGGGGCCTCAGGCAACTCTGTCAAGATTCTGTTTTTTTTCCAGTCTGATTAGGAGCGGTGTATTTCTCGTGTCTATAGGAGATTGTTAAAGTATGTGTGTTTACATATATACACACCTACATATTTTTACATATATACTTACATATATAAATAACATATGGATTCAAGAATGTTCTAACAAAGGTTTGGTAATTAAAGCAGTGGGTTTGCTTTTCAAAGGGATTAATAATGAATTTGGTTCTTTACTAAAAGGAATTTAAAAAAAAATCAATGGTAGCGCTGGACACCAATGCACTCATATTAATGCACAAAGCTAAAAACCTGCTGTCAAGCAGGTTTATGAACCCTGGTGCATAAAATCCACACTACTTCTTAGTACTAACCCTTAGAGTCCTTCACTTCCTAGGGGGAGGTTAATTCTCATGTTTCTTCAGCTCTTGGTATCTCCACCAAGAAGAATAACACCTGGGCCAAATGCACTAGTTTTTGTGTACACCCTACAAAAATCCTACTGGAATAATCAAAGTGTTTCAAGCAAGGAAATTACTAGGAGAGAGGAGGACATAGGCGTGGTGTTAGCTAACCAGTAGGGGTGACAGTGTTGACTGTGAACGAGGGGAAGCGGGGAGTGCCTAGCATCCCACATCCGACTGTGGAGCTAGAGAAAACCTGGGCAGAAAACGCTGTGCTGGATGAAGTGCTGTGCTGGGAACATTTAGATTTCTATGCAGAAGCAAAGAAGAGGCCTCCATACTCATCTTTTCACATGTCTTGTAAACTCACTAGTAAATTCAGTTTCAGCTGCTGAAAGTTCTTGGCACTACAGCAACAGGCACAGACTTAGACCCGAGATCATTCAGTGCCTGTTCCTCTATCCCACTATCAAGCATTTACTGTAAACATACCTGCCAAAGCAATGAGAAAATGTTCAAAACTTTGCCATGTTTGCTTTTTCTTTCTTTTCAAGGAAACTACTTCTTCCAAGAACAGGGAAAGACCATGTGACTTTGAACTGGAAAACCTGAAAGATCAGTAAGCCTACCTGCTAACGAGCAACTCACTATTGAAATGAGCTCATTAGCTTTCATTTTTGCTGGCTGATGATCGATTCATGAGCCACTTATGTGGCCTCTGTAAGCTGTACATAAATTATCAAATGCATTGATTTCTAAAAATAATATATCAGGAAGTCAATCCTTTCTGTACCTCTAGTGTAAATGCTTGGCCTAATGGCCTTCAAAATTCATCCAAAGAAAACAACGATAACATCGGTGTTCACAGATACACTGCATCTCAAATGGCAAATATTCTACTGCAAAAATAAGCTTTGCTGGCATCTCATAGAAGTGAATAAAAGCTTGCCTCTGAAAATGTTACATACAAAATGTACAATACAAAATGCACAGAATTTTGCATGAATCTGTGTAGGTGGCAGCTCAAGAAATTCACAGTAAGGAACAATTGTCTACAGCAAGGAAAAATCCAAGCTAGATGATCTTAAAGCCTTTTTCCATTTCAGATCATTGAGTTCCCACCATAACTTCTTCAGGTGACTCAAGTAGCGAACATCCCATGGCGCCCAGAGTCAGTGCTGAGTTTTTGACATAAAACTATTTTCTCCTGTCAGCTGATAACCTCAACAATGTAGGAACAGAACTTGCTAAAGACTAAAAGATTAAGGCAAAAGAAGAAGTAGCGTAGGACTACTTCATCCAAACACGTAGCCATGATGCAGCCACCTTCAGCACACGCGGCTATCTCCAATGCTGGGCTGCCCAACCTGACTTCACCTGGTCTCCCAACAGCTTATGAAAAATTACAACAAAAATGAGTCCTTTGGACATGTATGCCTGCAAATTTCAAAGCACTTCGTAACACTGATTTGCAATAATTTGCCTAAGGTTATGTGGGCCTTGATCCAAAGCCTATTAAAGACAAAGCAGTCTTTATATTGACTTCAAAGAGCTTTGGATTGGACCCACAATGAATCGCTGCATAGTAAACAGAAAGATCAGGAACAGAAAACCTGGTCTGAGGAAGAGATATTCTCTCCTTCATCATCTCAGTTTACTGAAAAGGATGGGAACACGAGATTTATTTTTCCCACTCTTCTGCCAGCCTAGTGAAAAAAGGGCTATGGTCCTTTTCCTGCTTAGCTGTATTTCTAGGATCATTATTTAATTCTAAAAATTGCCTGATATAGTCTAGTACAAGAACCTAACTACATTTCAGTGGTATCTTCATCACCTTGACCCTCAGCAATACCAGCAGCTCACTGGAGTGCCAGTGGAGAGAGCTGTGCCAATGTATGCCAGCTAAGGATGATGCCAGAAGAGCCAGACAGACAGCAGGCTGACTCCTAAATAACAGTAAGTTTAGGACTAAATGCAGTAACAATAAGGAGTTAAAATGTGCAGACCAGAGAACACTGCTTAATCCTAGTTTACTGAAAGGACATGTCATTTTTAGAAAGTTGTCCAAACAACTGTCTTAATATTCTACACCAAAGTGGCTATTAATCAAACAACAAAGGCCCAATTAACACATAGCTGTTGTCACCTTGATGTTAAAAGCCTCTCCCTTCCCCCCTTCTTTCTTTCTTTTTGTCTTTAATGTTACAACCTAACCCAAAAATGCCTCAGGGCCCTACAGGAAAAAAAAAAAAAAAGACAAGATAGAGAGAGGGAGGGGGAGAGGGAAAGTGGGGAGGGGAGAAAGAGAGGGAGGGAGGAAGGGAGGGAGAGAGAGAGAGAGAGAGAGAGAGAGAGTCTTAAATACCATCTCTCCTCTAGGCAGCAATTTCCACAGATGAAGAGGTCACCACTGTTTAACAGTGTGCTGCCACGTTAATTTAGTATGACAAGATAAAGCAGTAATCTCTGCTCGAAGAGGCTGTAAACCGCCTGCTATCCAGGGACATGCTCGAGTCGATTTGCACTGTATATCACTTTATACAATTGCCGTGACAAAGCCCCCTGAGTTCCCTCATGTAAATCTCTCTCTCTCCGTCTCAACTTCCCTGCCAGTCAGACAGCATCGGATCTGCGGTAAGCTATGCAAACTTCATGTCTTACGCATGCCAATGGACCCCGAAGCCCCCCTCCCTCCCCAAGAGAAGATGTTTAGGACTTTGATAATCCATTGATCCCACTTCCATATCGGCTTGTATTTTTCAATCTGTCGTGTTAAGTTGTCAGAGAGGGCGATTAAACCGATGTTTCATGTTCCGAGATTTGCGTTCCTGGGAATGATAGTTTTCAAAGCCTTTCTTGCTAGGTTCTGCTTAAAGATTATCCCCAAGAAAGCTGATGTGAATATTATTACTGGCATAAACCTGGTAATAAAACCATAAAGTGTTTTAGGTAAAGACATTTTAGAGATATTCAGGGTTATAAACATAAGAGTTTAAAGCTGGATAGAATTTGGAGCGCTTAAAAAGGGGGGGGAG
>VZTU01019866.1:0-20682 GCA_013400835.1 Zapornia atra | reverse complement strand
GGGAAGCGCCCTGTCAGGCTGTGGAGTTTTCTCAGCATGAAGCAAAACAACATATGTAAAAGGGAAAAGGGAACTCACATGTCTCTGTAAAATAAATATAATTACAGAATCACAGAAGAGGGCAGAGGAGAACGCTGACCTGTGTAGTCAGACAGGAGCGAGAAGACGGAGCATGTGTAGCAGCGGTCACGATACCACCCTCAAATAAAACGCCGCGACGGCTATTTCGAGTGAACCGCTAAGAAAGCTGCCCGCGCCTCCAGCAGCGTGCACAGCTGAAAACACGGCCTTCTTGTTGGGGAAATAGGGTGAATTTTTTTGCAATATGTTGCAACTCTCATATGCCATACTGCATTCTCTAGAACATGCAAGTTTTAAATTGTGTCTCCTCTCTATTTCACATTTAATTTGTGTCGTTTTCCTATGGCCTGCAGGCATGATACAAGTCACAGCACACAATATACCAAATACGGTGCCAAAATGTGAAACAGCACACATGTATATATACCCACTTTCTGGATTAAACATAGATGAGGACATAAATAGAATTAAAACAAGCACAGCAGACAGGTTTCTACAGAGTAAGACTGGAACTTGTAACTAAAATATTGCTAGGTCTAGCTACTAAGCCTATGCATGGCATTTGGACTTGGCAGCACTGCTACAAAAACGAGGCTAAATCAAATCTTTCAGACACAACAGGTTACGTACACCATGGTCTCTTTAATCAATTAAACTTAACGATAAAATTTGATATTTGCTGCAGCTGATATTAAGAATGACGAATGCTTTATTAAGCACCTAACTTTCTAATTGTAACTGAAATGCAATTACTTAAATTTAAAATGGGGAGAACCACTGGAATCGATACCATTCTTCAATATCATGAGAACCTTCTCAAAATAGCCTTTTAAAGGCGTGTTGGGCGGCTCCTGTTCTCCGATTCATGTTGCTAACCAACACATTTCAAACTGCACATTTAAGTGTAAAATTTATTACTTGAACTTCACATTGCTGCCTGGGTATGTAACAAAAGGTAAGCTTTTTGGGAATACCCAATTCATAAAACCCCGCTAACTACCGTCAGTGCTGATTCAAAAACAAGTATGCTTAAATATCCACACCAAGAAAAGAGAAAAAGAGAAAAAAAGAGAAAAAAGAAAAAAAGAAAGAAGGACAAGCTTGAACATGGTTACTTCTACAAAAATACAAGGGAATATTTATACAGGAATGTGTGTTATTTCTTTAACTCCACCGTGTACTGTGAATGGGATTACTCTCACCTAATTTTAGCCCCAAATTAGACATCTAGTCTAAACTAGTCATCAAGGCTCCCTCTATAGTCAATAGAGAAGCACTTTCAGAGGGTAATTCATCTTTCTTGTCTTAGATGCTTATTTTAAGATTGGAAAGGTTGTTCTAGGAGGGTGGTTATCTTTTTCCATAAACTGTGAGGAGAGCCCAGACACCTAACTAACTCCTATGCGCCTACTCTTTGGTGATCTGAACCCCAATCTCACTGTATGGCATCCAGGAACCTCCAGGAGTTTGGAAACACTAACAGATCATAGATCATCATAGATGAAGGACGAGTACATATTCTTTGCAGAATTTAATCTCTTTATTTTCAATTCTGCTTGTAGATCTATAAAATCCCAAAAATAGTTTTCCAACAGAATTCATCAAATCGGTTTAAAAAGAATTCAAACAAATCTTATTGTGGCTGATCAATCTGCTCTCCTTCACACTCTATGTGAGCTACTGCCAGTGTCAAGACAATATAAAATTAAGGATAATAAAGAATAATAATGATAATAAAGAAGCTATTTGCACATTTTGTATTTATAAAAGTAAAAGATGCACCAAGGACTCGCACTAATGTCAGCCAGATGCAGGACACAAACTCGAGTGAGTTGCATGTTTTGAGCTTTGAGATGCAGAATGCTTTATATTCCCAAAAGACTTAAGCACTATATATCAATAATTATTTACAAAAAAGCCAATTCTCCATTCAGGTAATGACCTCTCCCTCAAGGCTTTTTTCATTAAAGATATCTAACTACAGATTTCTAAACTATAGGGATCAACAGCTGAGCTTATCACCCTAAGCTCCAGTTGTAACCTATGAAGAAAAATAGGCACACTTCTAGGGTGTGATTTCTCTGACCTATTTAGAAGCTATGTTAGGACAAAATGAATCACACTCTGCTATTCCTTATTGACTTCTATTAACCACAAAGCTAAACCTAAAGTTACTAGCTCACCTCTGGACATACACTTTGTAAACATTTAGTCTGACAAGTCCTCACCCTTGAATCCTCACCCAAGGAGTGACATTGTGACTGACGTGACATTGCATTATGTGCTAGTGACCATGTTTATGCTAACTTCCCTCCTGTGTAACAGAAAGCCAAAATCTTCCCTTACTGTTCCAACAGACCTGTAATCAACAGAAACAAATTTACTATTCAGACTGCTATCACATACCATAAAAACAACCCTATAGATTTAACTGAAAATTATATAAGAAACTAGCTCTCTCCTAGAGAGTCCTAATCCACCAAGCTCTGCATTTGTATACAGTGGTTTTCCGGACACCCCACAGGTCCTTGGCACCTAGATGAGATCGCTATAGCCTTTGAACACAGGCGGATCTGAACACAAGCAATTCTCCTGATTACAACTGCAGCGGTTTAAAATGGAAAGAATGAGATAGTGGGAAGTTTCACTCACAGTTTCAGAGATGAAACACACACTTTAAATTCAAATTTGAAAATCAACATAGAGGAGGGTCTGAAGCACCGCTATTTTGTATTACTTCTGGCTAGCGATATTAATAAGCAATGCAAGCTTCCTGTTTGGACACAACTTAGATACACATAGAACCTACTACAGTAATTCAGACTTCAGATAGCAGAAGGATTTCACCTTTTGCTACAATATTTCTTATTTTGTGTCATCAAACTCCAATCCTACAAAAGGCTATGTGCCGAAGGAGTTATAGTCAATGACCTCTCTTTCCCTCCCTCGTGCTTCCATCAGCATTAGGTTCTAATCAACCAGATTATTTTGCAGGAACAGGGTCATAAGCGAAGCATTCTGGGGCAGGAATGTTTCTTTTTTTCTGTCACCATAAAAATAAATCACGCTCTGGGTACAATATAAATAAAGATAATAACAGTCTGATGTTAGATTTTTACTGGTCTGTGTTTCGGACAATCTATAGAATTTGCCTGTTGTCTGTACGAACTACGAAAAGTTAATCTTTATGGCGCTTGGGGTAGACTCTGTTTTAAAAGCATTAAAAAAAAAGGGTACCAAAGCCGACTATTTCCATGCATAATGACAGTCTTGTTTACACTGCTCTGGCAAAAAATTATTCATAGTTAAACTGGGCACAAACTTTACTCAAGTTATGTCCATCGGTTTATCTAGTGATGCTGAATTCACAGCATTCATTGAGTCTACTTCTCCTCTGCAGACAGCAAAAATGCCTTATCTAGTCACACAACTGCATCTAAACTGGAAAGGGAAACAACAGTATAAAAAAAAATCTGGAAATGACGCTGGCCAAACTATTCAGGAGAGCTTGCTGCCCCAGACATAAAGGCCTCTCTTAAGAGTTTGTTTCCTCTGTTTAATTGTCTGGAAGCACTTGGGAATATTGGTTCAGAATATTGTTCAGAAACATAGCAACATGTTCACCTGCTCCTTTAGGGAGGTTTCTGCACATCCCTTAGGAGTTAACCCACCTATGTTAGATGTCCATACTTAAACAAACACATAGTGAAATCTGTAGTCTGTTTTACCACAGGTCCTTCACCAGCCATGAATCTGCAGAGAAAATTAATAAACTGCTTTATTACAGTGGAGAAGGTGGTGATATTTCATTGATATACTCAAGACGAGAGGAAGTAGTTAGGTCCACAAAAGGAAAAACAAACATGACTGGATGACATGACACTTTAAATGCTAGCAACTGCCCGAAGCCACATTTTCATTACCACTCTGGCCATGGTTACTTCTGGTGAATCTGCAAAAGTACTAGCAGCAGCAAGATAAATTAGAAAAAGAAAGCTGGCCTTGGCATAGCTGGATCCAACTTCGATTTGAAGAAACATACAATTGGAGAAGATCTACTTAACGAGACAAGGCAAAAACCCATAACAGAGCATTTTGTTTAGGTATTAAAAGGGCAGACAAGAAAGAAATGCCTCAAACTGTAGGTGAAACAGACAGTGTCCTAGCTGTGGACACAAATACTTTACAGTGAGAAAAGAGGCTGTAAAACATGAGTCTTGAGTATAGCAGAAGGTTCTGGCACTTTCAGCAAACGTAATCACAGAGATTCCTCACAATCTTGAAATTCAAGAAACCACAACCAATACTTCACAATACATTTCAGTCTTGGTGTATCTCTACGAGAAGTAGAGCTTCATAACAAAAACCAAACATCTTCTAGTTTATTGACATTCTGTCCAAGCAAATAGCGCAACTCTTTTACTGTGCGACATCTTCATATAAGCTATTTACTCAAAGGCTTTAGAATGGACTAAATAATAAAAATTACTAAGTTAAGTATGAATACAAGCAGAGGAAGAAAACGGCCAAGGCAGAAAAAATTTTCAGAGGACAACTGCAAGCAGACAGAAAGCAATAGAGTAGTATTGTCCTTATAAAGCTGGAAATAGAGAAAAAGGCGCTCTCACCTGCAGTGAAAAGAAACGGGGAGCACCACACCAGCTGCTCGGAGGGAGTAAGGTGGATACAAAACACATGTGGATCAGACAGAAATCACACAGGGGAACGGTACTGGAAGTTCTAAAATAAATGGGCAACTTCCAAAGCAAAAATGAGCCAAGGCGGTGTGCAAAAGTACAAGTTTGCACTGCATAGAGGGGGGAATATAATCAACTTCAAATCCCACATTCCCCCATGCCTTGCCTTGAGGCACGTGTCAGGTAAGAGTACGGAAAGTCTGGTATGCTACTCTCTGTTCTGATAGTAGTTACACTGCCAGCCCGAGGCCACAGATTTCTGAAGAGTGCAGATGCATGGCCAAAGGAGACCACCTCACTGTCTGAAAGGAAAAGCATGAAAACCTAACGATGATTCTGCTGCCTTCTCTTTCTAGAACCATGGAAATCTGGGTACTTAATTGGAAGCTGAGGTTCTGCCACTATGAGACTAAAGATTAATGGTAAATAAATTTGGGCAGCGTGCCACAGGTGAGGGACCTGGACTAGAGAAAGATGACCAAGTTTTTTTTCTCTTAAGGCTTACATATATTTTCTCCTTTTATCATAAGAGACACCATCTGGTTCAAATATTCCTTCTGACTGTGGGTTTTATGGTTTTACCTATCTTTTTCTCCCGTGGAATTTTTCAGCTATTCACTTCAATTAGTTTTTACTAGCATTTATGCAAGAAGCTTAAATGAAGATATTTTCCAGTATGAAGTCAATGAATTGATTCCTAGACATATAATCACTTGCAAACAATGGATACATACAGTTCCCAGCACTTCTATAAAACAAAGGTGTTTACTTTTCTGTTGATTATTTTCTGCTTAACTGCATTCAAATGAATCCATTAAAAACGTGACTGCTTCACAGTAAGATGATCTTCAGCAAAAACAAACAACTGCTGTTTCCACTTTTCTTCGTGGCCTTTAAAAACTACAGTCATCTGCACCCTGTATTTCAGGCAATTTATACATGATAAGTCTGGTCTTGATTTTTTAATTTATTGTTTTAAATGTAGTTCTAACCCTCCTATTTAGAGCGTGGGGGGGAAATTGTTTTCCCACTTCATTACTTATTTATTGTCCCCTAACCAACCCTTGGACATTTCAGAATCTGATCAAAACACCAGTGGGTCATCTCAAACTTCAGCCAGTCTTGTTTGGAATGATATATCCACCCAGGTTCTCCTCGTCCACAAGTTACCAAAACTCAGTGAATGCAGAGCGTGGTAGAAGAAAGCAAAGGAACTTCCATAAACTAGCATCCTGCTCCTGAATGGCACTATGGCGTTGATCCCCGCCTCACCTGAAGAATGACACCTTTTTTTTTTTTGCTTGCCTGCCCTGCATAGGACCTGCACAAAAAGTATTTTGCAAGTAACTGCTGAGTCCTATAAGCATTACTTAGATACATGGGACAGAACCGGAGAGCGGGGAGGATGCAGATCATAAGGAGGGCAGGCAGGTTATAACAAGTTAAAAGATATTTTGTCATGCAGATACGTGAGTCATGAACACTTTTTCTAGCTCCATCACAACTGGTTCCCAAGAACTGCAAGCAGTTTTCTAGGGTCTGAACTAAATGATGCAGTAGGCAACTTCTGTAGCTGTTTGATGGGTCCTGGCTGATTCTTCTTCATTTTTTTCCCCTAATAGCCCACCAAGTCATTCTCTGAAACAGTGCAAGTGTGAAGATTGAAAAGATAAAACTCTGATACAAGCCTGAAATTGTATCCGTGCAAACTGCTTTCTTGTGCTACTTTGATGATGACATTTATAATGCAATGTTTATAACAATGCAATTTAATCATATTATAAATATCAATTTACCATTAAGAGAGGAAGGAGAGAATATCCAAAAAAAGAGAGAAATGCAAACTTAACCATTTCTGCTTTGTTTTAATTGAACAAGTCTTGTTCAGATAAGCCTGTCTATCTCTTACAAAAACAACAGTTTATAGTTTAAACTGTGAAATTGTGTGTGTGTGTGTGTGTGTGTGTGTGTGTTGTAATTATGGTGCCTACTAACAATTTCATACTGCCACACTGCACATATGGCTTCCAAGCTAGCTTTATCTGAATCTTTGTGAATCTATTCTCCGTGCTATTAAACTGAACACATTCCACATCGTTCAAAAGTAATTACACTTTTGTCTAGAGTGTAGGAGACTGCTCTCCCCAAACAATGAAATTCTCATTATTAGAGCTGGCACAATAACGGCACTGGTGTTCACAACACTGCGCATTGTACCATCACAATAACTTATCCTAAGCTTGATGCACAAAGGTACACTGGAAATTAAAATTTCTCTAAAACCACTATGGGTTTTTTTTAATAGGCATTCTTTAGCTCAGTATAATTAGAGTCCTATTTGACTTTTTAAAAAGCTATACACATTCAGATTTCCATTCTCTTCGCAACTTCTGAATAGTAGCTAAGTGCTCTAGCCACATGTTGTTCTGATCCAAGACTGCTCACGTGCTGACGACCCCAGACCAACAGGTGAGGCACAGGCTGGGATGTACGGGAAAAGACAAGTCAAATCCATCATTAAACAAACTTTTATTTTGGGCAAGTGGAGGAAACACTTGAAGCAGTGCGTCAGTAAGCTCTGTGACCAGTAGTACTGTTATTTATGTTATTTATGATCAAAAATCCTTAATATTATTCCCAAGTTACAGAGGCATAACTTCATTCCCCCCAGAAACACAACATTTATTAGTGTCAAGCAGCAGCACTCCTTAAGAGTACACTGAAATATTTTCTATCAGTCTAAAGCACCGATGAAAATTAATTCTAAACCCCACTGAAAGTGCAGGACTAATTTGGTTAGCAGTGCAGTCACGCAGTTTGGAGCAACTGGACAGTGGCAAAAAATATATCTTACCAGTTTGAACTTTTGGTCAGAACACTCTTCCTTTTTTGTTTTTGTTTTGGGGTTCTTTTTAATATCACCCAGCATTTGATATTGTACAGTTAAGAAGAATGTTTGAATTTGACCACAGCATACCACGCCTGTGGTACACTTCAATGAGTGCTTTTAGCCTTCACATCCCTTCTTTTCAGAAATTAGCACACAGAGATGGCCAGTGAGATCAGCAGTCTTGAGAGATGGCAAAACCAACATGGTGAGACAGATAAATAGAAATAAATAAAAGAAACCCTCGTAGCATAGATGAGCTAACAACTATCTGTGCTACCCAAATGCTGTAGCCTTAAAAGGTTTCTTCAAAAGCCGTATTGACTGATACTGTAATCCTCAAGCGTTTCCCCACTAAGCTTACGGCCTGCTATGAACGTCCTAAGGGGACTCTCGGATATATTCTAGGTCAAATGATTTGTTCTGTATTTTCTACTGAGCCTTTGGTTTAAGTCCGATAAATTATTATTTTCTTTATCAGTGGAAGAGCTTTCCTCCTTACAATAAGTATCCTGCTTCTACTATCAAGAGGAAGAGAGTTTGGCATAGAGCTGCCCTGGCCTTTCACAGACTGACTGAGGTTGGAGGGGACCTCTGGAGGTCACCTGGATTACCTCCCCCTCAAGCAGGGCCACCTAGAGCTGGATGCCCAGGACTGTGTCCAGGAGGGTTTTGAGTATCTCCAAGGAAGGAGACTCCACAACCTCTCTGGGAAGTCTGTGCCTGTGCACAGTCACCATAACAGAAAAAAGTGTTTCCTGGTGTTCAGATGGAGCCTCCCATGTTCCAGTTTGTGCCCACCACACCAACCTTTCCCTGGCTGCAGTTCCAGCACCCTCAGAAATACCCGCTCATTTCGATGGGAAGATGGGTTTTTCAGCTTAGGTTTGAAGATTTCTTTCTATGGAATTTTGCTCTCATATTATAAAAATTTACCTGGCATTCCAAGCTGTGTCTCTAAGCTGACATATGTTAAAGCTCGGTAAAGTGCAACCGGGTGAATTTTCAAAAGTCTAAGTTGGGTAAACTGTTGAGTTATCACTCTGGTGCAATCAGCCTTTTACCTGAAGGATCCTAGGCTGTCCCAGCTGGCAGGACTTGTAAAAGGAAGCACAGCTGGAAGTAACCTATGAAACAGAGGGTCAATTAGCAGCTAGAAAAGCGAGGCCAAGAAATTGATTCTTGAGGCTGAAATTGTTTTCCTAACTGTCCCTTCATTTCCCAGTGCTGAGAGGCAGAATATGAGGAGGTGGGGGTGGCTGTCATGAGAAGAGGCATTCAGCTACGCAGCCCACTGATAG
The DNA here is from genome assembly GCA_013400835.1 of Zapornia atra. NCBI lineage: Eukaryota > Metazoa > Chordata > Aves > Gruiformes > Rallidae > Zapornia > Zapornia atra. The sequence goes on along the minus strand of VZTU01019866.1, from coordinate 11,716 downwards.
GACAGTAATCAGTGATCTGTGTAATTCCATACCTTTTCCGGATCCATTGGCTGTGGCTTTCTTCTGCTGAGCTTGTTCCCTAAGCCAAAGGAGCACCACACACAGAGCTACCACAGAAAGATCTGTCTGGATCTATGTGATGCCTATCGAAGAATCCCTTCTGAGAAGAGTATTAGTCAACAATCACACACAAAGCAGGACGGTTTAGAGGGGTGCAGCAGAGCAATGCACCACATGACTTCAGACTGGCTGTATGTTTGGTCCTGTCTTACAGGACATCGGATGTGTAGAGGCATACCCTGCTAAGGGCAGCATGCGGCTGCAAAACGAGAACTCCACAGCCCCTTGCAGACTCAGTCGGTAGGTGTGGCGATACATCTGACAAGCTATTAAGAAGTGTGAAGCACACTGCTGGAGCTTTATCAATAAAACTGTATTGGACCGCACTGTGCGGTGGTGTGTACACATGTGCCTGCACCTGGATTTGCTTCCCAGAGATGATAAAACCGCACAGAATGTCAATTCAAACAGTATAAAAATGACCTCTGTAATGCATCCTTTGAGCAGTTACAAAAGTCATTCCGATCACCCAAACTGAAGTAACCTAAGGGGATCCAAGCACTAGGTTCAGTTAGTTCCTTCTTATAACTGCATACCACAACAGAAGAGGGAGTGATTATGTATATTTTTCTGGTTTACACTGATCATTTCCTTCTTTCTGGAGACTCACAGGCTACAAACATCCTTTCTGACCTACCTGGATCATGATTTTTACAAGACGCTCCTCACTACACAAAAAAAAAAGTTACTACCAAAATGTCACACTCATACAAACTGGCAAAGTTCTTAAACACGTATGAAGACAAAACCTACAACTCCCCCTCTTAAACATGCTTCAGGAAAGCCTGCAGCATCTCACTGCTACAGGAAAACTGTAAAACATGCAATAATTCAGTATCTTGTAGTATAAAGAGACAGAACACACACTGTTTTGACATCACATTAAATACAGCCTTTATAGCGGGAAGTCACACTACATGCTAAGCTAAAGTTCTTGTCCTTAAAAGCTATAAATAAATAAAGTTAAATAGATTATAACTATAAATAAATCAGTTAAAGAGCAGTTAAGCATTTCAGTGAGGTGCAGTTAAAATACTCCTGCTGGGCTCTCCCCAGAAGACAACGAGTTTTTGTTTCATTAGGTTCTGGTTCTACACTACTGGTGTCATCACAAGTTTATCTATCGACTTAAGCGTTGTCAGGAACAACCCGTTATCTGCAACACACTCTCTCAGAAGAGGCCCAAATACAGCAAAGCTCATACACTGGTTACATCCCCTAACATCCCATTGGCTGGAATTGTGTATTAACGAATCACATCTCCATAAAATGTATGATAACGGATGAGAGGTCAACAAACCAGGAGAAGATAATAACGTGCCTGTCCACTACTAATTTTCCCAGTGATGTTCTTTCTTCACTTGAAGTTGCAATAACACAAAGTAAAATTAAATATTCCAAACCACTGTTCAAACTTAAGCATTCAATCAAAAAGGAGGAGAAATGGATTGGGATCAGTGAGTTATTTTATCTAGGAGAGCAGCTTCAGTAAATAACCAGTGACTTGGTCCTGTGAGAAATAATAATCCCTAGGGCTTTTTACTTAGGGCTTGTTACATATGCATAATGAGCTGTAAGGGCTTAAATACCACTACGGAGCTGTTGCAGGCTGTTATGAGAATACACTATCACCTATTTTGCAATGCCTTTTTAAAAGCCTTCAAATATGCAGGTCTATTCATTACCTTCACTTAAAGTGAAATTGTCAGTGCCCTTGTTGAAGTGAGGGACCAACAGAAAAGTTGCGATCAATTTGTAAACAGGCGAGAGCTGCGTAAGCGTGTTCACAATAGACAGCTTTGTGGAGGTGCCCACATCCTGGGGTTTCAATGCCTTCCCCTGCACCTTTCAATCTTTCTAAAAACATGTCGCACTGTTCTGCGCGAAGGGCCCAAACCCATCATGCTACAATAGTGATCAGCGCGGTACTGGTGAGGAACACGGCGGGCATTGCTTTTGGTTCTGTTTGTCTGCTTTTAGATAAAGCCAGCTCCGGACTTCCAGTGGGCTGCAGCACATCATGAATTAAGTGCAGAGCATCGTTTGTAAAGTGCACAAAAAGGTGGGAATTCACAGGCAGGAAAGCTGTAGGCTGATTTAATTCCATAACCACAGCAAAGTTTCCTGTAGGTATCTGTGGCATGTGAAATACACATCAGAAGTGCATTTTCAAAACCAGCAAAATCCAAAGTTGCTTTTTCTTTACCCTTTACACAGACTTCTTCCATGCCTTACTATTGCACAAACTTGGCTTTGGGGTGATATTTCAGACACCATGCCAAACATGACTCTCACTTACAGTGTTCCAAAACCACTTACTGTTTGCTGAACACATACACTTCAATTTCACATCCCTGTAGCTAAAAAATTTTAGCACCCTAAATGCCAGCAGGCAAAGGTGAGGAAAAGCAGAGTTTGTGCCGCAAGTGATTTAGCATTTGTAGCGGAGGGTAAAGGCAGTCCAGCTAGGTCAAAGCTTTCACATTATTGTAGCGTGTTGTGTGCGTGTAACTGTGCATTGTACACTCCATAAAGTACAGATCTGGATGCCAAACTACTGTAGAGGCAGAATTCAAAGAATGGATGTAAGCACAATAGACCATTAGCAAACCTACCATTGTGTTGTGCTGAGAAGTGGGAGTCCTATGGCCACAGTTCTCTTGCGTCAGCAGAGAAACTGGCTGAAATTCCTCAGAGTGAGGCTTGTTGGGAAAACTCACATGCAAGGGAAGGTGAAAGGCTGGGAGCCCGTCACTCTCCTCTTCTCCCACTTTCTGTCTGCTTGTCACCATGGCTACCTCTCCATCTGCTTCCCCATACGGAGAGGCTGGTCGCTTGGAAGACATCCTGGAAGGAACAAAAGAGGAGAAAATAATGAAACCTCCAAATAAATCCTTAATGCCGTCATTGTGTGGTTAGGGGCCATTGTAACAGAAATGCCTTTTTTGTGCTGGCAGAGAGCAGGAAACCATCCAAATACCACTGCAAAGCATACACAATTGGGAACAATGGCCAAGCAGGTAGCAACAGAACAGTGGCTTGTTTGTTGTGAGAATAATACACTAATATAGCACTCTCTTGTATTCTGGCTTCTTAAACATGAAAATTCACCTAAGAAGACTGTATAATGAAATGCAATTCTTTTAAAAAAAAGAAACAAAAACCAAAAAACCCATCTGGTTTTGCATTTGCAAGAGACTGTAAGAAGATAGAATGTCTCCCAACACAAGCTATTGTCAACTGAGCTTTTAAGGAATAATCACCTGCATGTATTTAACCATAACTGATAAAAAATGAAGTAAAATAGAATATCTTCCTAGCAAGCCAAAATGCCTGTGTTTCCTGTGCACAGGGGTGAAGTTTTATACAGTGTTATAGCCACGGTGCAAGAGCCTGTTCAGGTTCACAGATCTGGGATAGTTACACAATTAAACATTTGGACATTAATTATCTAAGCTTTCTGACAACACAAATTCCCGGTCATACTAAGGGAATGAAGATGAGCTATCAAGAGACCCTACACTTCCTACCTACAGCCAGATCAGGAAAAGCACAAGCAAATGTAATTTCCATCTGTATCTATATAAAAGGGGTACACAAGGAAGACACACTGAGGATAAAAAACCACGCTTAAATGTTGACCTAAAATTTCAGGGCTGCCTTCTGTATTTTTGTGAGACTGTCCAACAACCCTGTTCTGAGCACACGTATGAATCGTCAACTTTTAGAAAGACTGAAAGAATCCTTATGTCATTGGAAAATCCAGTTTTCATCCAAACCAGGAGCTACTGAAAATCTTACAGAACAATCTCAACCCACAACACTTCCAGTTTGGTCTTCAAAACAGAGGGGTCCAGTGAAGTATTAAAATGCAGATGACTTCTGGGCCTAATTACAGCAATGTTGTTCACGGAAATCAGGGTGTGTGCATGGATGGCATAATGGGCCACTGTGCTAAGAATCTGTAAAAAGGAGTGGAATGAGAAGTAAGGAATCCTATAGGCATAGCCAAAAAAAAAAAAAAAAGATAAATATTTCATGGAAAACAGGAAGTTATGAGCAAGGAGACTGAAGACTATTGTACGTAAGAGTTGAAAAGAGAGGCTGACGTAATACTGCTCCTCCTCAAAAATCTAGTATTTATGATTCTAATTACCCCATTTTGATTTTCCACTTCACAGTTAAAGGACTGCATTTCAAAAGCCCAGCAGCCTCTTGAACCATGTGTGGGGCTGCTGTGAGGTGGAGCATGTCCATACGATTTGGCATATTGAGCACGAAATGGTTCTTAGCAGCAGTCAACTGGGTCTGAAAACAAACAGTGACTTTAAACAGCCCTTTGTTAGGACTTATTTTGTTTCTAATGATCTCATTTTGAGCTTCGCCTCCTGAGCCAAGTTAGATTATATTTAAAGAAAAAAACCAACAAACCAACACACAACAAAACAACGCAAAAAAAACTCAACAAAAAACCCCAATCACCTATTGCTTGTACATAGAGAAGCAATCTGTATTTTCTATTAATGTTTGACTTAGTCCAACAGACTAACACTTCATACATCCTACCTGAATTCTGTCTTCTAGGCTTTCCCACCTACGTGTCTGCAGCGAAGCATATGTATAAAGACAGAGATCACCAGACAGACTCTTACTGGCAGTTTTCTACTAGCCCACTGAATTCAGCATTTTACAGCTATGTTTGATGTGACAGATCCCAAGCTTTTCTTCCACAGAAACCATGCAACTCCCTCCTGAAGTTAATGTGAATTATTCATATTCTGCACTGCACCGCACCAAAATACACATTTGCTATTGATTGAGAGTGTAACATTTTGGTTACTCATTTCAACACTGCCTTAATAGAAGCTTGGGGTTTTACAAAATCTCTCTTTCTGAAAATCAGCACTAAGCTGTTGTCTCAAATTTTGGCAAACAAAAAGGGAGGGACACAAAAACATTAGTCAATTATTCCACAGTAATGTTCTATACTTTAGGACATTTATATTCAATCGGAGCACTGAAAATATTGTAAATGGTCTACAAAAGTCCCCACTACAATTCACTCTTGACAATAAAATACAGACAGAAGATGCCTTCCTTTGCATTGATGATTTGTATTGTATACTCTATACCCAAGTTTTGCTAAAAACTCCTCCTGCCATTAACCCAGAATAACCCAGATTCTGTCACAGTGCTTCACAAGGAGAGCTTGACTCCCATGTTGAAGTAAAGCTTTTCCACTAACTTTATTATCGGTGAATAGACAGTTTCCTCTACTGTGTTCAGTTAGCATGTGGCAGATCATCATCACCTTCTGTTTGTCACTGTTCCCAACAGGCACAGTATCATTTTCTGCAGGGAATTCATAAAAACAAGCAAGGAAGGTAATAGAGGTGACCACCTCTGTGCTCTAACAGAGATTATTATGGTTTTGATCTAAAATAAAAACCTATGGGTTGTACTGTAGGCCAACCTACAGTGACAGTAGAGAGGGAAGAAGAAACTTCTTCCTTCTTCGTGCAGCTCTTAAAAGATCCAGTTTAAAATACAAGCCATGTGCTCAACATAATGCTAGAAGGCTAAGAAGTTGCTGAAAAAGCTAAAGCAGTGAAGTTACAGATCTAATCTGCATTAGTCTTCCAAGTGACTAGGACACTCAAAGAAACAGTTGCGCAACCCTAGGCAAGGGTCACAGAGCTCCAATGACGACTGCCAGGTAGCTCTGTCTGTAGCCAATGTGAGTTAGGCATAACCCAGCCTTTCAGGTACCTCACCACCCCTTTAACGTCAAACACAAACATCACAGTTTCGCAGAAACGGCTTACACCCTATGAACATCTAGGAAATTTCTACAAGAAAATGGAAGATTTAAATAAATATATAAATCCATGTCTGCTTTTGGAAATGTCTTCCAAAAGGACAGTAACTATCGAAGTCTATTGCAGCAAAGGAGCAAATCACTGATAGCCCCACAAGCAGAATCACCTGATACAAGATAAATTCATTCACGAGGGGTCTTTCATTAGTTCTACAGATTTATCAGTCTCTTGTCTGAATTTGAAATGCTCCCCCATCCTTGAGTTCCGGTTCACGCACCTTCATTTTCCAACTGAGCTAACAGTAGGTCTTACCAGATTCCACATCTGAGATGCAAGTGCAGTTTCCGTTATAAACAATAAACAAAAGGAAACAGCTAAATTTTGAGCAACGAAGTTATCTGAACCTCAGCTCTTTTAAACAGACCTAGGTCTAATGAAGGACTGGGATTATCCTATCCTAACAAAGGACTGCAAACATCCTGGATCTACCCCCTCAGTGGTAACATGACAGTTTACAACTTAGATGACTTGAAGATCTTTTCCTCAAACCAGTTTAAACACAGAAGGCTTTTCAATTACACCCCTCTGAAGTAAGGCTTACAATGAGAGGGGAGACACTAATTTCCTCAAACACCAACGTATGGATAGGATTTTAAAAAACCCTCAATACTAAACAACAAAACCCCAAGAAATAACTCTCTGAAGAACAGCAACAGTTTCTGAATCTAAAAGGGCATCTCTGCAGATTAAATCTGTGGCAACTTAACACTTGCAAGAAGAGTTGCATTTTGAACTGTCATTAATCATTTCCACTAAATATAAATAGCTAAATAGCAGGTTTTCAGACAACCTAAATCTGCAAAAGTTCAGACACAGTGGGAAATGGGCAGTACTCAACCCACTACGGAGACACATCAGAGATATATCCCCATACTTGATTTTTATCAGTAGTTGGGATGGAACCAAAGATTGAGTTCTGGCAATGAATTCAAATACGATCCTATTTCTTGTAAAGGGAGTCTCTTTTCTGCTTTTGGAAAGGCTTCTTAATATGCAGAAAATTAAGTAAAACCCCATGCCTTTTGTTAAATTTTCATTTAAAAAACGCTTTTGCTGGTAGAGAGAAACGTTTGGGTTTTTTTTTTGGGGAAGTAAAAATCTCAATCCTGTAACTCACTCTTATCCCACAAATATTTGATGCAATTCATCTTACAATAGCTTCTCCATGTATTTCTTTACTCCCCTTTAATTTACAAGAGACTCTTTGTAGGCTTAAACTGATACCCTGTGTCTGTTGATTTCAGTGGTTTTGGACTGACTTCATCATGGCTGTATTTTCCCACTGGAGAGAGTAAGAGCTACACTGCGTCCACAAGAATTGTTTTCTTACACCATCTACAAGTGTTGGCTCCACCCAAAATAATTTCAGGTTACCAAATAACATTATTTTATTTGGTTGGTTGTTTTGAAGGTTCCCCCCCTGCCTTGGGTTTTGCACCTCACAAAAGCGATCTTTCCACAGCTCTATTTTTTATTATTATTAACAGAACTTCTGTAAGTGTCTCCACTACATTTCCGTTTCTTCATTGGTTTTGATTCATTTCATACGTGATTGTATACCCAAAATAAATCTGAAATGGCACCCAGTATTCAAGGAGATAGTGCCCTCTAGCATACAACCAGCATCCGTCCCGATTTGATTGCTCATGCCATAAAATTTCATAAATTTTATGTCATAAAACTCTAATCTTGTTACATTAAGGAAAATACCTCAGAAACATTTCGGATACCCACAAAAGCTTTTGGAGAAATGGCTTATGCATGTCTTCAAAAGTGACAAACACAGATGTGTCAGGAGAAAAAGATATGAGGCCATAAATCTTAACTTGTTGGGAGTTAATTAAGGGATTCATCAATCATTACACAGCTCACCCCATACACATACAGGCAAAATCCCGTCAGCTGCCACAACCTACAGCAATCTACAGGTTAAAAACTCCCAAAGTCCCTCTGTTCTGACTATTTATAAATGACTTTGTATAATCTAGCATTAAGACCTGTAATTATAAAACAGCATTAAAACAGGCCTGCATAGTTATGGATAATTATAGTTGGTACACTTTTTAAAGAAATAAAAAGCTTTTCCATTCAAGCACAGGCTTTGCCTTTTTGACAGCTCCAAGTCCACAGGATGTAGAGAGATGATTTAAATTGTATGTCAAAATTTTGACTGTGCAAGACTCTTTTTTTCCCCTTATCAAGAGAGGCATTGTTGTTTTCTCACCATAACTAGGCGTGACAGCGCCTGACTGGAGTCGCATAGCCAGTTTCTGAATCGGCATGAAAATGTTCACCTCTTGAGTTTCTCAGGCAGCTATAAACTCAGTCTTTCTCATGGGTAGAGCTTAAGTCCCTCAGCCCCATACATCAGAGACACGCAGAGAGCTGTGTTCTAGAGAGATGCGCAAGGACAAGGCAAGCAGGTCTGATCTGCCAGCAGCAGTGTGGACGGTCATTCCTGCTACCAACAGCATTGGGAATACGCTCACTGACACGGCCAGAGTCCAGACCAAATGCTGGGTGCTAAACTAGTCTCCAGAACTTCAACAGGATTCGGTCTAACTCCCTTCCTGATCTGCAGGGATATTTCCCTCCCAAGTACATGCCAGGAATCTGCAGGCTCTGCTTTTCCATGCAAAACACGGTTACAGAGAGCACAGAGTGTCTAATGTCTAAGTATGTAGAGATGCACGGGCACAAGTTTATCCAAAGCGTGAACAATGCATCTGCCTCAGCTCTAAGCATGCCCAGGGCCAGCAAGGCAGTTTGCCTTCCCAGGCTTACTGAAGATGAGGATCTCTCTACAAACTGTCCAAGCAAAAGGTGCTAGTCAATACTAATGACTGTCTCCATTTCATTCTGGCCCCAAATTAATTCCTTATTTACATACGCTGAGTAACTAGTACCTTTAAAAAAAAACCCCACAACTTTGCTCATTTTGACAGGATTACTTGTGTAATAAGGTATTACTCAACATGAGTAAGGGTGTCAGACTCCCACACTCTGTCCCACTGGGAACTGCAAGCCCAACTTGTTTCTACACATACCACTAAAAACAGACTTCACTTGGCAGTATCTTTGAGTCATTTACAGCCTGTTTTGGAATTCTTTACTGAAGTAATTTTACAATTAAAATAAAATAAAAGAAAAAAGAAAAAAAGAAGCAAACATCTCTAATCTGCTAATCAATAAAAAATGTGCATGGAACGTGCTCTCATCTGTCACTCACACTGAGATGGAATAATTTGTTAATTATGACTTTCTAAGATCATATCAATCAGCCATCTTTTAAAATCCACATGAGCTACAAACAAGCTGCATTATTCGAAAAGAGTTTTGGTGAACCAGTCACTCCCGTTAACAGAAATCAAGATCAACATGGCATAACCTGTGTAATATTTCTCCGCAGCTGTCTACACATATATACCTGCCACAAGTGATCCTACAGTTAAGGCCACCCAATAGTTTCTATTTATTTCACCCAACTTCCTTTCTCCTCCCTTTTCCTTTCCAGGCTTCCTCCCTCTGCAGGGTAACTTTAGCAAATTTTTTTTCGGTCCACCAGTTTTGAAGATTCTGAATACAAAATGGGCAGGGAATATGCTATCTCCTATCTATTTTAAAGTTTGCTTTTTAAAGTATGTTGTAATAAAGTATCATTAGCTTGGCTGATAAATCCAATACTTCACATATTGTGGAAACTTTTTTTTGAGAAAAGGTACTGTTCAAGATTCCAGTGGTAAATGGTTTCATTTTGACATTGAAACCCTCAAATAAGAAAGCTGTTACAAGTGTCTTTCAATGAAATGTTAACTAAAATCTTGTTGATTTTTCTTTTTTTTTTTTCATTAAAACAAATACAATGAAATTTTCTATAAACTCCATGCTTTCACTCAACTAAAAAATTATGATCTCCATTTTCTTGTATTTGCAAGGAATTTATGCCTAAAAAACCAAAAAACCTGTAAAATTGAGTCTTAGAAAAATAACATTGTGAAACTAAAGTTTAGCTTGAATGTTCCCAACACGTGTTACACAAAGATTTTCACTGACCTTTTGAAGCAGGTAGTCTTTGTGCATGACTAAGTTGTTTAGTGAAATATTCTAGCCTGAAACAAACCAACATTCAACCAAAACTGAATTTGTAAGGTGCTGAAGGAACTCTTATCAAGATACTACATTCTATTGTTGTGAAGAATATTACCCGATTCTTTTCTATATCTCATAAGGGACTTTGCATTATTTATTGTCCCAGTTTTGTACAGTAACTTGTAGGTGTTAAGCAGGAACGTTTAGTGATTTACCCAGAGACACATTCAAAAGCAGCTTTAGCATGAGAACCTGTATCCTGGTTTTGCTTGGTACCGGTCAACTGCGCAAGTCTTGTTTTTCCCTAGTCGACGCGTCAAAGAGCCAAAAATCAAATAGTATGCTTCTCAACCAGCAACTACAAGATCAGATTTTACTTCTGCTGAAAAGCAATGCGTCTGAAAGATCAAACTTCAAACCCTGCATTTTTGGAGAACTTCTCAAAACCAGAGGAAGCACGTACTGAAAATGTGGTGGTTACAGCACAGGCCATGTATAGGCGTAATAGTGCTGTGTCAAAGACAATGAGCATCTATCAGCACAAACTCCGAAACAGCAGGATGCAGTCACTGTTGATGTTTCAAGTAAACTGAGCCTGATCACTGGCTTCTTTCATGCAAAAGGCTCTGCTTGGATGATTCTGAATTAAATCCACAAGCTCATTTATTTTCCAGTGCATCCTCAAATTAACTCTGGCTTCCTTCCCCCTGCACACACCCTACTCTTACCCCCCTCGCCAAGCTTTTAGAAATTTATCTCCCCCAACTCTTCAGCTTCTCACACATATTGCTCTTTTACTTTTTATTATTATTATTATTGGTTTTCTTTTACAATTGTCCTTGCAGTAGAAACAGCAGAAGTTTTTTTTTACTTTCCTGTAAAGTTTTAGGAACTGCTCAATGCTGAAAAGTCCTATTGCAACCACTATGACATTAGGTAATCATTGCTCTTCTGCCTGCTGAACTACAAAGAGGAACCCAGTCAAATAATTAGAGATTTCAGGCCTTGAAATTTCACTGTACAAACTAATACTTGAAAACGACAGAAAAGTCAGTCAGTCTCCAGACGCTGAGTGGGAGAGCTGTGCTGCATGCTACAAGGAATCCATACATCACACACAGACGTGCATACTTAATTTCCATTGACATTGAGTGAAATGAAGGCAAGGAGTTGAAAAAGCTTTAAAATTATGACAATTATGAATGACTTACTTATTACAAAGAAATCTGAGGAAGCACGGGCTTGTTCTGAGAAGTTGGCTAATATTAAAACTTTTGCAATTTAGGGAGCTTATTCTTGGTCATTTGTAGTCTTTGTCTAATCAAGCTGACATAAAATTTTCTTCAAGCATTATTAAATGATGAATTACTTTCAGTAGAATCAACATTAATAATAAGAATTCTCTCCCAAAAGACGCCCAGATTTCAATACAAGACGAAGTTCTTTTGATTGAGATCTTGGTATATTATGACACAGCTTTTACCACTCTTCCATCAGGCCACTGCTCTGTAATGGGAGTGCCAAGGAAACAGTTATCCACCTTCAAGCCTCCCTCTCCTTTCCCCTCTTTTTCCTTACTTACATTTCAAAACCAACAAAAGAAATTATTAGTTGCAGGGGTTTTTTTA
>VZTU01019864.1:46261-65957 GCA_013400835.1 Zapornia atra | reverse complement strand
AAATAATGCCTAAAGATTAAGTTCCTCAATTCCATCTCAAGGACACTCTCCCTTTATAAGACACTCTTCCCAGTGGCTGCAAATTGCTCATCATTAAGTCCTCTTTTATTTTCCAAAACCCTGGCTCTGACCACACAAGTCAATGATAGGGTTTTATTCCATTATTTTTATTCTGTTATTTTATTTCCTGCTTTATCATGAGGACTCAATATCCTCCTTATTTCATCAATGGAAAAATACCTATTGAATTCAGTGGCAGAGAGACTGAGTTCACAGCCCTGCCACCAATGCAGGTATTACTTCTGATTTATCATTCACAGGGAAGTTCCTTGCAACATGCTATCTGGCAACTTGTATGTATATGAACAGAAATCACTGCCTTAGTGAAGACAGCAAAGCCAAAATTTGTTCTTTGATACTCAGATTCATTCCAAAAGATGCATATTAAGTAAAAATATTCTTTAAAATTCTCAGAACAGCAAGTATATTTTCTGAACAGCAAGTATACATTCCTTTTTGAGCTTTTCCTGGAGGCATCCTTTTACAATTCCCGAATGGACTACCTGTTGTAATGGAAGAATTTTTAGAGAGTGTAGAAGGAAAAATGTTACTGGATTTCTTTCTCTGTATCCTGACAGTGGCTTACCACCTGTCACGCTCATATGTATAAGTCTACAGCCTGACTATACGCTGGTCCACCACAGAAGGAATATTCCTATTGTATGTACGGAAACTGCCCTGTAGATACCTGGTGAATTGTACAGATTTAATTGTATTTTAGGATTCAAAAAGAAGTAACAAGGTAGTTGCAATGTCCTTCCCCTTCCAGTAAGAGGGAGAGAGTTTTTTTCAGTTGGTATATTTAGAAATCACAGTTTTAGAAGCAGTTATATTTATTTCTACCCAGTCTCAATCACCTTTGCTGATGAAAGAGATCAGGTCACTGTTACTACAACAAAGTGACTAAGAAGTGCTACAAAGATGCAATCACTTCTGGGTGTTACTCACATGCCACCTGCTTTGAGGTACCTCTAGTAAAATTTGCTCATCCAATCAAGGAAAAAAATGTAAGGAAGCCAAACTGTGTAGTCGAGGTTAGTTGATGTGCCAACACACTGAGGGGCTCAGATCTGTTTGAGGTAGACAGCTGGATCAGTCCACGTTCAAACTGAATGTATTTATGGAACCTGGGAAATGCTTCTACACATTTCAGATACAGACAGGAGCCATAAAGATATCATAGGAAATGCAACCCAGCAGGTATTTCACTTCTCACACCAAGTCAGGATTCCAATACCAAAGCTAGGTAAGAAATACATATTTGATATTATGCTTACATTGTGTTATCTGTCATGTAAAGTGAAATACAAAATACAAAAAGCAAAATACAAAATAAATTTTCATGGCTGTTACTGTTACATGAGAATGGAATTCATCTCGATTTTGGAGAAAGATTGCCACTCCAATAATTTTTCAGGGGAAGATATTTTTAAAATGTAAAATAAGCACTGCTGTTTGATTAGTCAGAAGGGTTTGAATCACATCTCCAACAGTAATAAATTGCTTTTAATTTATCTGTTGAACAATTTACCACAAAGGACATCAGAATATGACTGGGGCTTCCTTATTTTGAAATACAATAGACTTCATCCGTATGTGAAATCTAGTTCATGTATTTTCTAACAATAAAAAAACCCAGTGTTGATGGATGTTAAGGATAATTTAACACCGATTTTTAACACAAATCTATTGCAACAAGGCAGATTTTAGGTAAATGCAGTTAAAAATAATTAAATATATTGTGGGCAGTAATCACAATGCAAATGCTCTAAGATGTCTACTCAATCGGATTAAAGATTTAGTGATATGAGGCATACTGAACAGGTAAAACGAGGATGGGGGAAGAAACTGTTAAAAAACCTGAGAGATACTTTTGTCTAAAATATTTTGCCATCTTTGTTGAGAAACCTGCTTGCTTAATTTGTACAGAATAATCACACTAAGTCAGTAGATATGCATAGCTGCTCTAATTGAAGTGGAATACGCTGCATACTTGTCCCAGATGACTTGCTCCGAGTGAAATACATTTAGAGTAAGGAAAATCTTTGAAGATATTTTAAAGCATTTGCAACTAGATACACACAAACTAGAAAAACCTCTCCAGAAGTTCTTGTAATGTACTGTAATAGTGTTCATATGGAACTTTAAGGTGAAGTATCATCTTACAAAATGTTTTTCTTAGTTACAATTTGTTTTCAATTTCCATTTTTTTGCAGTTTGAAATTGACTGTGAGTTCATTGAGGCAAGCATAAAGTGCCCAGCTTGTATTAGTAACTCCATGTCTCTTAAAATGCATGCAAAACAGAAAGCATAAAGTACTATCATTATGTTGTGCAGCTGAACAGCTGTTCACTTTTTTCTCCTACACTGACTTTTCCATTTCTAGAAAAGTGCCAAACACCATTGCAAGGGTTCATACAAGATGAAGGTTTATTTGTTGTTTCTTTCCTGGAGACAATACTTTTGCTTTCCCTTTTTGTTTTTCAGCATTTTTCTAAGATAAATGCCAGTCCTATTTAAAAAATTTTCCTATTTAAAAAATAGGAGTTTTCAATAGGAAAGCTGGTATCAATGACATTGGGTCATTTGCTTACAAATTAACTCCCCTAAAAGTTCACTAATCCCTCCCATGTAAGAACTAAAATAACCAAGGCAGCAAACGTTACTCCAGGTAGAGCTCAAAAAGGAAGCCCATGTGTCTATTAAGGAAGAGTGAAATCTAATACTTTAGTCCAGACCAAATATGCCAAGTCCATCTGCTTGATTACAGTACAAATAGGTACCACAACACATTCAACTCTTACTGCTCAGAAAAACATTCATTGGCTTCATGATAAACCTGATCCTTCCATGATGGACAAGGGCCCCTTGTCCTGGCAATAAAAAATGTGTGTGAAAGATGGTGCTTAACTGGTAGAGAACACCAAGGATGTTAGACAAAGAAATTTCCTATTCCCACAAGGCACTGCATCAGCGTAGATGATAGCAATAACAGATTTTTAAAAATTTATCAGATAAAATACTTTGGACCCCACATTCTTAATAAGAACAAGAAAATGCAGATAACAATTACTTTCAACTTTTTGAAAACAGAAATTATTTTTTAAATTATTTTGATGGAAAAAAATGTGTCTAGCCTGCTGTCAGTTTGGATATTTTTGGTACTGGAGTGCTTTTCTTTTGATGAAAAAGATAAGGCATCATCTATACAGTACCTCTTAGAAATTGTGAGATATCGTGTGACTTTCTTTGTGAGATAGGGTTCACTTACAGTAATTTGTACATTAACCTGTGTATTTTACCTCCTTAATTATCTGGAATTACACGTGTATATCTATATAATAATTAGATTGAATTCTACAACTTCTACAGGACAATGATTTCCAATACTAAACATATATTAAAATTACATTAAATCATTATATATTTAATACTTCAAATAATTGTCCTATAAAAATTGTAGAATTTAACTGCTCCAGCCAAGTACTGTAAACCAGAGCATCAGCTAACCTCCCCCTCAGAGAAGATGCTGATCATTATTGAGATATCCAGAAATCTGCAGCTGTTGGAGTGATATTTGAGATAAGTCTCCTTCCCCATTAGATGGAAGGTTAGAAAGATCTGAAAGATTCCAACAATTGCCAGGGTCAGTCCTCACATACCATTATGATGAGATGAATCAAGCAGCAAAAGCACTTCCATCACTGAGAGCGGCCACTGCAGTTTGTACAGCTGGGTGCAGATCTGGGAAATGAATGGAGCCAGAGCAGCCAGTGCTACTGCAGGCCTAGTCCTGGGAATGCAACAGCTACCCAGAAGCAAGGGCAGACTTGGCAAGTAATAAAGTAATTTACTATTTTAAGTGATGTCAAACCTCTGCAGCCTAGCACAACAAAATACCTCTCCCCACCCTTGTTTTTAGCAGCTTCAGCCCATTCATCCTGCCTTTTGAATATATGTATGCATTTATTCTTAATTCTCCACAGGAATCCAATCAATGTTTTTCAAAATTTGTCCTCTATTTTCTGCCAAATCTCAGAGGTAAGCTAAATGATACATGTGAAAACGAGGAAAGTGTTTGTCTGCAGTGGCAGGTAAATATGTTTTATCTGAAAAACAGCACTATGAAGAGGAATCGTGACAGACTCTTGCCTCTGTTGGTTAAATATTTATTTGAATTGGCAATAACTTAAGTTAATGTTCCCCAAGTTGAGTCCATTTTGCCCTTAATAGTAATTGGCGAGATCTTCCTGTCTTTATCTTGACCCACTAGTCATCTTCCTTCTTTTCCTCCTTGAGGAAGGAGTAAGCAAGCAGCTGGATGGGAGTTTGTATCAGACAAGTCTAATCCACCACATGGGGACAGCTACAGGGAAGACTTTGTGCTACTATTAGCATGTCCTGGGTCTAGCAGAGGGGCCACAGCAAAACACAAAGTCATTTTCCCAAGCCCGAGTAGAGTTGCAGATGGGGAGAGTTAGAGGGGTATGTTTTGCACTAGGCCACACAAATACAGTTACTCACTCTTCATGGACTTGGGAGAACTTAAAAGAATAATTATTCAGCACCTCTAGTTACAACGTGTATTTTTCTTTATGTTCCCCCTATTACCATAATCATCTTTGTGTTTTTTCTGAAGCCCAGAACATATGGAAAGCTGAACATCTGTGTCGTTTTGCCACAAGATAAATTAACCTTTCTCATTCTCTGTTGCCACTTCTTTCAGACTTAAATTTATTCATTAGCTCATGACCACAAGTTTGGCCAAGGTACCAAGCAGCAGGTCAGCCTGACCACACATCAGGAAATCAAACAGAAATAATTCCGTGGCTCAGAAATCTCATTATACTTTCCAGCCCAAACTCACTTGGATTCTAGGGTGCTTACAGTTTACCACTAATAAGAAATAAGCTCCATTGGTTGATTTGTAAACGATGCTGCTCTTTAAAGGGATAATCCTAAGGAGTTTCATGGACGTTCCACGGTCAGAAGCACAGAACTCACTGCTGGCAAAAGGCAGCAGCTGCTGCTCCAATGCTGCATCGGTCCAGGCACAGATGAGCAAGAGAACTGCATTTGTTTTGCTGTGCTATTTTTTCCTTTGTTGACAACATCACAACTGTGTTCCTGGAAACCCTAAGGGAATACTAGGAGCTGCTTCAGCTACTCAAAAGAATAATATAAAAATCACTTTTTTTCCCCTTTTTTATTTATTGAAAGCCAGTTTATTTGTGTTAAAAGAGCTAGGCGCAGAGGGACCAGGATGCACTGCCAGCCACTCTTTACTCCCACCTATCTCCCATCATTCAGTGTGTACAGTCTGAAAAATAGGCATAAAAACGATCTTAGAAGTGGCAAGGATGAGATCAGACATTGTGATGCCAAGAAAGATCTTCCCATGCTAAGTGAAATAGATGCTTAAGAAAAGTCCAGAACACCTCAGGTGGCCTTTCTCTTTTGTGTCCTGAATCCTACCTTTCACTAGTGATGCACCACTGCAGTGCAGCACCCTGCAACCCAATACTAGATCCAAGACATCGCATTGCCAGTTGCACCAGACTGTCATAACATGTTCTGTAAGAACTATATAAATGTATATACTTTGCTATACAGACTCACACAAAAACATAGCTTTCCAGTGCTTAAACAATATCAGTACACTAAAATCTTTGAAGAAAAAGTCTGTAATACAGATCTTATTTTTCTATTTTAGGTTGCAATACGAGCCACTCATTAGTGCCAATTTATCTGGACCTTGTTCTAACCAACAAGAAGAGGTTGGTAGGGGATGTGAAGCTCAAGGGCAGCCTTTGCTGCAGTCACCATGAAATGGTGGAATACAAGCTCTGCAAGGGCTCTAGTGACACTACCCAGATTACTGAACGAAAAGGCAGGGACTGGGAGAATGAAGAACTGCCTGTTCTAGGGGAACATTTGGTTAGAGAACTTTAAAGGAACTTGAAAGTGCACAAGTCCACAGGACCTGACAAGATGCATCCAAGGTCCTGAGGGAAATAGCAGACGATGTGGCTAAGCTGCTCCCCATTATATTTGAGAAGCTGTGACAGTCTGGTGAAGTTCCCACTGACTGGAAAAGGGGAAATATAACTCCCATTTTTAAAAAGGGGAAAAAGGAATACCTGTGGAACTATAGACTGATCAGTTTCAGTTCCATATTTGGCAATATCATCAAGCAGATTCTCCTGGAAGCTACACTAAAGCCCATGGAAAATAAGGAGGTGCTTTGTGACAACCAGCATGGCTTCACAAAGGTCAAATCATGCCTAACAAATTCAATGGCATTCCACAGTGGGGTTACAGCACTGGTGGATAAAAGTGGCAGACATCATCTACCTGGATTTGTGCAACATTTGACACTGTCCTACATGACATCCTTGTCTCTAAATTTGAGAGACAAAGATTTGATGGATGCACCACTCAGTGGATAAAAAATTGACTGTAGGATTGCACTCAAAGAGTTGCAGTCAACAGCTCAATACCCAAATAGGGGTCAGTGATGAGTGGTGTTACGCAGTTGTCAGTACGGAGTCTGGCACTGTTTAACATCTTTGTTAGAGACATGGACAGTGGGACTGAGTGCACCCTCAACAAGTTTGCCAATGACTCCAAGCTGTGTGATCCAGCTGACATGCACAGGAGGGATGCAATGCCAAACAGAGGGACCTGTACAGGCCAGAGAGATGGGCCTGTGCAAAACTCATGAAGTTCAATATGTCCAAGTAGAAGGTCCTGCACATGGATCAGGGTAATCCCAAGCATAACTTCCGGCCAGGTGGAGAATGGTTTGAGAGCATCCCTGAGGAGGACTTGTGGGTGTTGCTTGATGAAAAGCTCAACATGAGCCAGCAACGCATGCTTGCAACCCAGAAAGCCAACTGCATCCTGAGCTGCATTAAAAACAGTGTGACCAGCAGGTCAAGGGAAGTGATTCTGCCCCCCTATTCCGCTCTCGTGAAACCCCATCTGGAGTACTGAGTCCAGCTCTGTGGTCCCAAGTACAAGGAGACCTTACTGCAGCCTTTCAGTACCTAAAGGCGGCCAACAGGAAAGATGGAGAGGGGGTGTTTGTCAGGGAACATAGTGACAGGTCAAGGGGTAATGAGTTTAAACTAAAACAGGATAGATTTAGATTAGACATTAGGAAGATGATCTTTACTGTGAGGGTACTGAGGCATAGGAAAAGGCTGCCCAGAGAAGCTGTGGCTGCCCCTCCCTGGCAGTGTTTAAGGCCAGGTTAGATGGGACTCTGGGCAACCTGGTCTTGTGGAGGGTGTCCCTGCCCATGGCAGGAGGTTGGAACTAGATGGGCTTGGAGGTCCTTTCCAACCAAAACCAGTCTGTGGCTCTGATTTACCCTAACAAGCTGTTATTTCAGTAAACAGTTACAATTTCATTGACAACTGCTATAATTTCTCTTCAGTTTTAAATGGTTCACAGGGCTGGTATTAACAGTATTATACAATGTGTCTGTAGACTAAATAGATAGTACCGGTAATCTAATTTAAAAAAAAAAAATCTGTTAAAGGCCAGTTTAATATTTATAATTATGATTTTTAAATGCTATGTTTATTTTAAAATGTTTTGTCTTCATGAACTATAGCTTTCAACATTTTTTTCTGGTTCTAGTCACTCTGACAGATAATTTGTAAGTTAATTAATACAGTGAAATTACATTAACATGCAATCTGATTTTTAAGAGAACAGAAGACAGGTTTTTTTTCCTCTTGTAGAATATTTTAAATTTTTTCTTCTAGAAAACTATACAGCAATCATGCAGATCATGATATACTATAGTAGTAAAGCTACAGTGATTTTATGTTATTATACCCTACCATAGTGATGAGATATGCTTTTAATAAAACTGTATTTTGATTATTTACCACCCTCCACCCCTCAGGTGATCTTCTTGATCACAAAAATTTCTACAATTCAAACTGTTTCCAAATAATGGCTCAAAAGATTTTCCCATATATACAGACATGATAACCATCGGATTTTGTTTTGGAGAAAATCTGCTAAGGATTAACGTGTTGTGGAAAGTAAACAGGTGAATGCAAAGAAGGTGTGACAAATTTTCCTTCCTAGGAAGGGAAATCATAGATTTGGGAACTATGATTGGAGCCTTTCTTGGAAATAAAACTAAGAAAGAGAACTTCTAGCTGAGCCTTGCTTGACACAAGGTGTAAATAATTAAACTCAATCTGCTCTTTGCACACTGCTGCTGAAGAAGCTGAACAGATGTTTTGCTGCAACACACAAAATACGTGAAGTAGAGATTCAATTAAATATGCTTTTTCTTAAACCAGCTTTGAACCTATTGTGCCAGAAAGTATATAAAGATGGCTTTTACCAGCAAAGTTTGATCTATCCGCAAAGAAGTATGGAAGGCCTATTTGCAATAAAGCAGAAAATTAAAAAGAGCACAGAATTTTTTTTAATGCAATTTTAAAAACCATGCTCACTGATATCTTGCTCCATAAGTAATACATTCCCTTAGAGAACATAAAATAAGTGCTAAGTGTCCACCTAGGGACACTGCCTTACTTTTTCTGTGGAAGAATTCACCTTCCTCAGTGCAGGTCCTTGCCTTGCCTACTGTTTTGGCGTGATAAACAAATAAGCCAATTTAATTTCAAATTAACTTTTTTCAGTTCCATTCAATGGATGTGGAAAAAACCCTGGAAAAGTCCCACTTTCAGAATGATCTCTTGCTTTTGCTCTGTGTGTGGAAACACTGGCAAGCTTTTCACTATTCTGGAGCACACCTTTACAAAATACTTGAAATTGATGGTTTGTTTGGGCTTTTCTTAGCTTTACTGATATGTCATTATACAAGTACCCCAGAAAATAAAGAACGTTTGCTTGCCTAACCCTAATTTTTATCAGAAACATCTTTTCAAAATGCATAGATGTCCTGAGTTCATTAGGCTAGGGATAATTTTCACCAGACATTGGGATGGGACACAGCCAGGAAAAGTGACCCAAACTAGCCCAAGGGGGTACTCCATACCATATGACATCTTGCTCAGTATAAAAAAGGCCTAACTGGGGAGGGGCAGTGCAGCCCGGGTGGTGGTGAGAGTTAGTAGCCACATAGTGCTCAGCTACCAGGCGGGGCTGAACCAGGACAGTCCAACACTCACCTTCACAACACTGTTACAGACCAACAGCAATACAGTGGTCATGGGGACCTTAGTCTTGGACAAGACAATGCAACTTTTTGAAGGTCACAGATGAAGCCTCTATCAGAAAGGGAATAGGAATACAGGTTTTTCTAGATTCAGATCGATGCCTTAGGCATCATCTTTTTGTTACCTCTCCTTGTTGACATTCCTTATAACAACTGTGGCAGTGGGCAACAGATGCGCTCTAGGGTGCACAGACATTTGTGATAGAGGCTGAAGCCACAGATGTCATATTTCCAGACTGAATCATCTTTCCACAGTAAATATCTAAAAACCCCTCTAAATGCCTTGCAGGTTCATTCTGATAGCATGCATGTAAAAAAAAAAAAAAACCAACTTTGAAAAAAGAAAAGAAATACATCATTCCTATTTTGCAATTGATAAGGGATTACAGTGTCTCCAAAGTCTATTTGGTTTTATCCACTTTCTTTCTCTTGATTTTTTGTGCTTTGTCCCTGTCCTTAACCTATGCCCCAGAGAAAGAGTAAACAGCTGCTAACAGTGCCAATAACATTCAATAGTTCATGTTCCCTTACTCTCCACCCAGGCTGAAGTAACCACATTTGGTATGCATTCCACACTGCAGAGTCCTGGAAACCTGCAGTCTGAACCCGTTTTTCAATTTAGCAGCAATGCACTCTGAACAGCAATATGTTACAGAGCCAGCTGGTCTTCCTTAGCCTTTTACCCTCTTTTAATCTTTTAGTGTTCTACCGTCACCTCAACTACTGTTGGCTGCTGTAACCTTCGATCATGTATCATATTTGTTGTATTCTTTTACATTGCTTTAACCTTCCCGTTGTAAAAGGTGAAGGCACTGTGATTAGCATTAGAAAACAAAGTAATCTAATATTCCAATTAATTCAGAAGGAAGGAAACCTGCAGGTAAAAGAATGTGAACCATCAGTGGTGTGCATTTAAAAACAAAACAAAAGTCAAGATGAACAAATCTAGGCACTTTATAGCTCCCAATTACAGCATTTCATTTGTAAGTGGGTATATATACACGCATATATGTACACACAAGTATATATATCTATATATCAAAGCACTGGTACAGATGTGCAAATGCACGCGCACCTGTTTACAAACACACACAGACACACTCTGCACATGTGGCCACAGAAGAGCAAAATGTGTCGCTTTTATACAATGATTTGGTTGGAATGACTGA
Source organism: Zapornia atra (assembly GCA_013400835.1). Taxonomy (NCBI): domain Eukaryota; kingdom Metazoa; phylum Chordata; class Aves; order Gruiformes; family Rallidae; genus Zapornia; species Zapornia atra. The sequence goes on along the minus strand of VZTU01019864.1, from coordinate 55,516 downwards.
TTATCACAGAAAGAAATGAACAGGAACAACAGAGAGGGAAGCAAAGACTCTATTTAGAAGTTTAGGCAAACTGGCCTCAAAGCAGAGAAATAAAAATGGCTGATACTGCAGTTAATTCACAGAACACAGAGAAAAATATGCTAAAGTATTTAAATTAGAGATGGATCAAAAATCTCAAATTTTCAGGTCATAGGATATAGAGAGCAAATTCAAGTTTAATTCTGTAAAGTGCCTTTGCTGTTCTTTTGGTCTAGTGAAGATGAGGAATCATATGGATATCTCTAGACAGGTTAAGAATTTTAACAATATAGGATGTGATACTTCCAAGGGTCATGTATCTGGTTTTACTTATTGAGGTAATTCTAACGCAGTTCTAACTTTTGGTTCTCAGTGATACATCCAAAGGAAAGGGTTTCTAAAGAAAGGAGTATTTGTACTGCTGTATGGACCTAAGCATATTAATTCCACTGAAAGGTAGTTAGTATGGTTAGACTGCTGCAAAGAAAGCATGAAATTTTATTTCATTTAAGACTGCTTGTGATTTGCTGGAAAAAGAATAAGTTGTGAATAAACACAAGTGTTTGCTTTTTTAAATTTACATTTTTTAGAGAGTAATACAAATCAGGAATACTTGGTAAATAGAATCTACATTTTAAAAATTCAGAGCGTGGTCCTTTTTCTCCTGAGGATTGTAATTATCAAAACTTACTTGTGGCTCTCATTATTACAGTCTGAAGCTAATTTTGAGGATTCAAAAAGCACAATGAGCATGTACGAAATGAGGCAGATGTGTGTCTCTTTAGCATCTGCTTAACTGGCAAAAGAAGGGACAAGAATCAGGTGATGGCATTTAAGTTCCTGCATTGTTAGTTTATACCCTTAGCCAAAGTTCTCAACCCTTCAGAATTAGAGCACAAACATGATTATGAATACATGTTAAGACAGAACAGTTTTAAACCTGAAAATATTAGATTTTAAAATTCTAGTATAAACTCTGGAATCTCTGAGACAAGCCTATGCAGTAGATTTTGAATTAAATGCTAGCAGTAAAAAAAAGAATCAATTTGTGTTCTAATAATGTTTCTCTCTATTTCTTATTTTAGCCTGACATCTGGTATCACAGCAGACTTCTGCCACCTGCAAGGTCAGAAAAACGCAGACATCTCAACGCTCACTATTATTGCAAAGATTTTTATATGGGTTGGATGGTTTAGATTCCTTTCCAGGTGTCTCACATATACAAAATAATAGCAGTGAAAAAGGCAATCTTAAAAAGGTGCAAACCTGAAAACTAGCATTAAAATGATCCTCCTGGTTAGTGAAAGAAACTATTATGGCATACAACCTTCTAAATGCAACTAAGTCAGAAAGCCATCATAAAGTCAGACATGATGGCTTCATAATTTACTATTCTGCCACGGTATACATTAGCCTATACCTGTAGAGGATGCTGTGTGCCAAGTACAGCTGTAGTAGCTCAGCAGTATATTGCTCACCATCTCGGCATCATGCACAGATCCCATCAACCTAAAGCCTCACATGCAGATTCAACTCCCCAGCTCACAATGAAACACAAGTTCATTGTGCTACAAGGTATCTCAAAAAAACCCAACAAACTCCCACACTTCTTGAGCAAATGAGCTTCTGAGTTCATTAAGCTTAAGTAGCCAATTGTTTCCCTTGCCAACTGCTAACTTATTGCATCCCAAAGCCTTGCCTCAGTCTCGTGTACCATGGTTATTGGAATGTCATCCGTCCACCTGCAAACCTGACTGGTTGGAATAAGAACATTTTCAGACACTAATGAGTAAAAAGACATTTATAAGAGAACCCTCCTGTCCTTGTGCTGCTGTTTACAACTCTTTGGAGGTGGACTGCCAGAGAACCAAGCCTCACTGAAGCTCCAGAGAAAGGAAAAACCACGACAATGGGGTAGGCAGCTAAGCCTAACCTGGCATGTTAATTGTTGAATCAGACCATATACTACAGTCACATGAGAATTCTCTTCAGAATGTTGTTTTCTTTCCTGTTAGGATAGTGAACTCCCTGACCTCCATTTTCAGGATGATATGCAGCTCTACAACGTAAATAATGCTGCTTGTCCTTCTTCTAAAAATACGATTGTCTTTCCTACATAATTTAATAAAAATATACTTTGAAAGCATATTAAAACCCCCTTTCCAATATCAAAGTAAGCAACTATTCAACTGGTAGAGCCACTTTTTTGTTTTCTCACAGAAAACTGACTTCTAGCTCATATAAACTCAATGGGCCAAACTAATTCTTGCCTAATCACCAGAGCTTGGAAAAATTATACCAGGGAAGAATTTGGACCAAACATTTCTGTCTAAGATACACCAGCAGGAAGATGCCCAAACACTCTAATCTAACCCATATTTTGCTCTTAAGATTAAATGCAAAACCAAACCAAAACGTTTCTATGCAACCAGTTTGACTCTAGATATATATAAGCCTGTAACAATTATAAAAATAGTATCATCTTTTGGAAAGCAAGTAATTTTTGATACTTCTGAAGTGAAAGACATTAAAGAATATACTTCCATGGTCCATGCTGGCCAAAGCCTGCCAGAGCCACAGAAAACATATCTGAAGTAAACAGTTTCATCTACCAAGTTATTCCCAGTTCTCTGTTCCTGCAGCTTGATATTTAGCTGTGGACAGAATTTCTGTACTTCCAGACATACTAAACAACCCCAGATTTTTTTTCCCTCCCAAATTCATGTTACTCCTTGCTTGGCCACAAGAGGCATATGAGAAATCCATAGCACACCTATGTTAATTCCCTTTTTATTCACTGTATTCATACACTGTAGTAAGCAGATGCCTCAGTGGGGGAGGTACGGTGCTGTTCTAGATAAAAGTCACAGGCACAGATGATACTTCTCTTGAGAAGATGAAGAACCACACCAAAGCAGGATGACAGAAACGAGTATCCTGAGGTTTTCTGAGAGTTTGGGTTGGATCTCTCTGCCATCTGCTTCTGCAGAGCTGCACTGCAGCTGCCTGCCAGCACAGCGCTGCAGAAGCCCAACACCGCACCATGGCAAGAGGCCTTCCAGTTGCGAGCAGAAGCAGCAGTGAAGACTTCTGTCTCTAAACTGCAATTCTCTGTGTCAGTTGGAGAGTTCTCTAGACTAGTAGTTTTAAACTTAAATGAAGATTAGCATTTGTTAACTTGACAAATCATCTCACTTATAAAGGTTGGGAAGATATCTAAGTCCCCTGAAAGATCCTTAAGAGTTCAGCAGATATTAAACACACTCTGCTTACTTCAGCATTCCCTGGCAAGCTCATAGCTTTGGATGTGTGGCTCCTCTGTTTCACAATTCTCTCACCTATAAAACAGATGCATTAAATACTCGGCTGGCACTGTCGTTTGGTTTGCATCAGTGATCCGAGAGCATCTGAAAAAACCTAAAGACAGCATAACACATCACATGCTCTTGAACTATTAACTCTTGCCATCGTTTACTTTGCAGGTAGGCAAAAGAAGGATACTTTCCACCTCTAAAATACAATGTGGGACATGTTACTGAGGACAGTTACAGCTATTCTGAAAAAGCCAATAATTCATCAGAGACTGGATCTGGAAAAGTATCAACAGAGGACATGACTGGGCACCTTTCTATAGTAGAGATAAGCAGTTACCCAGTTAAATTCACTGGAGACTACTTGCACTAGTGTTGCTAACATGCCTACAGAATCAAAATCTAATTTTTCACAATATCAGTATTCCAGTATCTTAGACTTCTACTCTGTGGGAACATGATTGTTTTGGGCAGGACTTCCCCTTGAGGTGTGTGTCCTTAATTTATTGCTGCAGGGTTGAGTAATGTACCCATCACAGAGCCATTCATGTTTTATTAAAATTAATTTCAAGGGAGCGTTGTTTTTAGGAAGCATGTGTTTGACTATTTAAATGCTTTGGCACAACAATACCAGCAATAAGGAATGTTTCCTTTTTCATTCCTTTTATCTTAAACCAAGTGAATTCTAGCCTCAGAGTACGCTAAGAAAAAGTAAAAAAGCAACAGAGAACTCCTGCTATTTTATCCTAGTTCCTCTGATTTTTCCAGTCTGCTTCTCCTGTAAGGAGTCCCCCTTTGCTAACATGGATTTTTAAGATCTAACTGCAGATCTGGGTTAGCAAAATAAAAAAGTTCTTAGTGAAACATGGCTCTGCCTACTAAATGTAGATTTTTTTCTCTAATCTCATTTCTGATCACATGAACATTTCTTTTAAAGTGCCTGTTTTCAGATGTTTGCTAGGCATATGGGAACAGCAGAAAATAATTGCTTTGTGTGGTTCACACAATAAGATCACTTATTGTTTGAGAGACCATTTTAAGGTGAAGACATGCCACCTGCTATGAAGTTGTCTCATCTGATAAGTGATAATTAAAGGCTGAAACTGGAAATGGCAAGAAAGAAATGTCGATTGTTTCTTGGTACATTTCAGACACTTGAAAGTGAGGCTGATCCAGACATTCCTATTTTACAAGGAAGAGAGAAAAGGAGGTATGGGGAGAGAACGAGAAGAGATCACTGTTGCACAGCTCGCACTGTTTCAGATGCACTCAACATGACAGAGTTCATACATCACCATGTACAAGCACACACCACCACTGTGGGCACTTTGCATATGCACCAGATGCGATATCCAGCTGTACAGAAGAATCATTTGTCAATGATGCATTTTCTGAAAACAATATTTAGTGTGGTCAAGAGCCTTTGCTATAAGGAGGGCAGAACTGTTAATTTTATTATTGTGTCACAATACAGAGAAGAAGGAATAAAATTAAAGTACAAAATGACCTATCAAATTTGCTCGACAGGTACTAATTCACTGTGATCTATCCCTCATCATAATTTCATTGGCAGGGAAACCATACATATTTATAAAAGTGGGAGCAGGCTGCTGTTGTTCTGTTGGTAATTTACAGCAACAAAGAATTCATTTAGATTACCATACTTGAAGTCCCAAGGTGACTCTGCTGTGGTTACAAGCCCCCTGCTATGCAGGATACCTAACATAATAAAGAACAAAGCAAAACAATGCTACGCTGAGACCAGGGCTCCTGGGTAATCAATTCAGGTATTTACAGCTGAAACAATAGCTCTGCGCAAATCAGCATCATTACTACAATTTGCTGATAGAAACCCCAGGGAACTCAGGAAGTGTCTGCCTCCAAAGCAGCTGATTAATCTGAGTTACTTATGTTTTGTTAAAGCATTATTGTTTCCCATCATAATTAACAGTAAATGATTGTTTAAGAAAAGGGCAAGGGAAGTGCAACCAAATGTGCAAGATACACATCCCTTCTACCATTCTGACTTTCCACACTGCTCAGCAAATGCATCTGTCATGAAAAGGGATAAGGCCAGTTTCAACCTGTGTACTGCACCATTACCAGACTCACCTGATTTTTCTATTGAACGCTTGCTTCTAAGCAATAGTCTGCTTACAGACTCTTGAAAAGACTCAAGAATGGACTTGGGGAGAGCCAATTTAATTGGTCTAATGCTTTCTCTCTTTTTGGCATATGTATATAGGGCTTCCTACTGGAAAAACAAGGCAAAAAGCAACTTAACTCTCACTGTCCCTCCTCAAGTGCTTCTGATGAAGGCAAGGTATCCCATAAGACCACGTCTTTCATACATCATGGAAGAGACACTAATTCTGCTTATCCATATATTTCCTTAACATTCTACTAATACACAGAAAATGACGTTTAGGCAGACTTCAGAATGCGCCTGCTCAGAACCAGCAACTCATCTTCAAGAGAAGATGAAGCAGACAGACTCCCATCACCTATCCATGAAAACCCCTGCCAGGAAACTGACGTGTATGAATATTAACATCAAGCATGAAATGTGCCTTAGACTGATTTGCAAGAAGTTTAGAAAAAAATCAGCAGCAAAAAGTACTTCTCCAGTGAGGGATGTTCTCAGCACCTCCCAAAACAAAATCCTACACAAGATTAGTTTAAGAATGTTTCTACCTGTAGAGAAATTAGATTGCCTAGTTGATACACTGTTGCATGTAGCACCCTCAGAGTAGTAGTTAAACGCGCTTTACCTCACCAAATGAATAGTCACTGTCCAACTGTTTCTATGCCTGCTGTAGGCTGCTCCTAAAGCACCTATCCAAAGAGCAGGCAGTTGTACAGTGTCCAAAAATTCCTGCATTTCACGACAGCTACAAGTAAATTGCCTTTTAAACCAAGACACGTCATATACTTCAGACACTAGTTTGTTTTCGTAATGACCATCTCAGCTGCTTCTGCTACAAGTTATGTTCTTAAAAAGCATCTATTCTATGCTAATGTGCTGACTGATAAAGAGTATGAGACCAAAACTATGGAGAGAAATGTATTCTGGGCATAAACTGAACATTTTCAGTATGGATCCATTCCCTTGCACCAAGCCACACTGTAATGCGTGGAGAGAAAGTCCGGGAATGTCACTGCAAACTAGGGAGCTCTGTCACCTTCCAAAGATGATGCCAGGCCAGATTTACATGGACTTGGGATGTGAGGAATCTCTAGATACTGGATGGAGCTGAAGACTACTGCAAGATGCATGGGGTGTCTCTTCACCTCTGAGGAGTCGGGTTCCTTAGTGAGAAAAGTAATCATTTTCCCTTGAAATTGGAAAAGTATATGCTGAAACTCTTACTGCTGTGTTTACAGGATGCCCATAAGCACACGCACAACACCTTTGGCACTGTACACAGCAACACAGAAATGATCTTCCTTCAGACACTGCCAGCAGCAGCAAAGTTCCTCAGTTAGTGACACTGTCTCACTGCACTTAATGGGATCATAACATAGCACGGGCTGACAGGGTGATTCTAACTTCCTGTGAGAACACATATCTCAAAAGTATTCTAGAAAAGAACAGGAAGAATACATCCCTAACAATAACCTGAGTTGAGAAGCAAAATGAGATATTTTTTTTTAAAGCCTAACAATAACAGCAAGAAATCAATGACTGAAGCAAGTAGGACACCCAACTTCTAAAATAGAGGTGACAGTGTTAATATTTTGGGGAGGATACTACAGTTTGGGCACATTTGGTGACCAAACTGTGAATGAGGTTGGAAATTACGTCTCATTGCTGTTGATTTCTAAGAGTCTCTTAAGGGTAAAAAAACCCCAGTCTCCTGTTTGTAGAAAGGGCAAGAAATTCACACTGCCATGGGATGTAGAGTAAAAAAATGAAAAAAAAAAGGAGACACATGGTAGCTTTGTGTCTTTGTCCAGTCAGTCCCCTACTGTCAACTAAAAGTGCTCATATTTGCTCAATCACTGGAAAAATTTCAAAGTTTATGAAATCCTTTGTATTTTAATTTTGGAACATTATCAGTAGATTATTCGTATATTCCATATATATATATATATATATGAGATAACCCACCAAAGAGAGTGATTCAGGCCATGGCAACGCTTTTTTTCCATTGTGTTACTTGCTTATACTTTGAATAGCTTTTCTGGTACGTTCCTGTGTAACAGATTATCTATCCAAAGCAACAACTCTTTTCCCAAAGAGATACACATAACTCAATCATATCCCTCTTGACTCAACCTGCATTTTCAGTTTCCTACTTTCACTCACTGTGCATAGAACTTTCCCACAGAATTACAGGGAGATGAAAGTTCCTGCCATGCGCTGCTCAAGCAAAAAACTATGCCATCTCTTCTGGTCACATTTCTAACACAAAATTGTCATAGAATTGAACTTTCAGAATTGCTATCCAACATTTAGATGTATCAACTATTTAGAGAAACTTCCTCTTGTAGAAACTTGGAAGCAGTAAAGATCGGAACTCAGTACAGTTCTGATAGGAGGTAAGGTAATCTTAATTTTGTAAGTTAATTTTTCAAATGGTCTGTCTCTACAATGAATTTCAAATGAACACTAGGCAGAAGAAATCCATTAAAGAAGGAAAAGAAAACATTTAAAATTAAGTTTTGTAAAGTAAGTAGAACCCAGACTGCAATACAATCTCCAGGAAGGTATTTACTGGATAGAAGTAAACTATTTCTGTGGTTCTAACAAGTGAAATATGAACAAGTTTTTTGTCAAAAGTTGTTACCTTGTAGTTGGTCAAATTTAGCCTCAAACCCAAATGCTACATGCCAAAAGATATTCATGTGGAAATAATTTTCATGCACTCAGGGTAAATAGAGCTACAGGCAGTAAATAAAATACATCTGGAATTCAATTCTAGATTTAAAGCATTATATTTTTAGTTCAAATCACTTCAAACAATATAAGTCTCACACAAAATACAGAGAAACAAGAGAACAAATTAAATAGAAAACAAGTTTAAGATAACAATAACTAAAAAGAAGTTGATCCAGCCCAGAGAAGTAGAGTAAAAGAGAGATAGAAATTATTAACATCATAGTTTATTAAGAAAGCGTGTCTATTGTTTGGAAAACGGGACCAAGAAACTACAAAATATATTCTTCTGCAACCAACTGGCAGCAGGAGACATTTAAATTGCTTATTGTTTTGGTTTAGCTCACCCTCTAGTTTTTCTAGATAGATATGGCCAGTAAAACATGCTGAAGTCCAACTGCTACCTCCTTCCCCAACATTTAGGTGATGCAGAAGTAGTAAAATGCCATCATATTCAGTGATGGACTTGACTCGTTTCCCGCTTTATATGTAATATTAGGTGCCAAGCAGAAAGAAGATTAGAAGGGTTTTGGAATGCTGAAATTTTAAGGCACGCAAGAAACAATTAATAGTGAATGGTCAAAAAGTCTATAAAAGCTAAGAAACATTTAGGTAAATTGAGTACATGCAAATTTAGCATAAACAATGAAAAAATCACTCAAGATGAAACCTATGAAGATGTGGGATATAAACTTCAGTAAGTTTTTCAAGTCCTCTTCTGAAAAATTCATTTAAACCAGACAAAACCTGCTGGTCTTTCTTACAGAGTAATCTTATACTGGAAAGATAGCCTTGGTAACCTTAACAGTTTAAGCTTGTTTTATTTCCTTTTCTGAGCATGATTAAGCTAAGGCTAGCATATGCGACATTATGGAAAGGTCATGTTTGGGATATAAAAAAGGCTACAACGTAAGCAGTCCAATTGGCATCAACCTGACTATTAATTGATGGTCAGGAGAATAATTTTTCAGGATAAAACTTAAAGTAGTAGTAAAATGGTTGCAGGGGATCAACCTACTTCGGTTCTGTTTTTTGGGGTAGCTTGCC
>VZTU01019864.1:31613-46250 GCA_013400835.1 Zapornia atra | reverse complement strand
TGGGGTAGCTTGCCAAGCATCACCCACACTACTTAGCAGCATACAAGAGCTATGAGAATATCAGTTTTGGTTTTGACACAATCATTAAACATTTAACTGAAAAAAACTTACATCCCATTGTAAATACCTCTCTATTTTGGTTAAAATATATTTAGCAAATTATTTATTTTATCTTCTTGAAAGGCAAAAGTATTTCAACAGTCAAGAAACATCCTTGATTGTCAAAACACCCATGTAGGTCGCAAAGTAAGCAAAGCTTCAGCTAAAAAGCTGTGTTTTCAGATGTTCCCATGAAATTATCTCTTTCCCTAGAAGGCATCATTAAGGAGATTTACAAAATATAGGAAAAAAAAGAAAAAAGAAAAAAAACTATTCTGAAGGCAGGAGTTTAAAAGTTTTCAAGTTTTTAATAACTCACCCAGCACAGAAAATTCATGTCATTGCCATTTAAAATCACGATAATAATAAAGCTACACTCATAAAAGCAGCACATAAAATATTTCACTCTATAAACCTTTCTAATTGCTTTTTTTTTTTTTTTACATCAGACAAACAAAACTGAAGGTTGCCAATCAAATACAAATAAGTTAGAGCTCTGAGGTGCTGAATAAAAAGGAAAAACTTGCAGACATCAAGAGATTAAGCCAGGACTTTCAGGGTAGAATTAGTTGGAGAGATACCAGGTAAAGAGAGGGCGAATATACTTCAGCAACAAAGCATCAGTAATTTCATAACAGTGAGGCAAGTTAAGGAAAGTAATATCACTTGAACCACAACTATTACAAAGGTCTGAAATTTTCTATGGAAAGAATACATAACAGTGACAAAGACAACTCTACAATTCCCTGGACAGACAACTATTATTCTGCTGATTTTTCATGGTAATAACCTCAAAAATTTAAAGCAGTCATTTAAAGAAAGAAAACATAGACAATGAGAAAAAACTAGAACTCAAATTTTGTTCAGGAATTTCTCTGCCACCTCATATAATTGGTCTAATTATGAAAAAGAAATTGCTTGGGTACGAACTGTATGTAGACACCACTTGTAAATTCCCTGCAATAGGGAAGGGGGGGAAAAAAATAATGTGGTCCAAAAAGCAGCTATGAGATTATAATGAATAATTTTGGGCAGCAAGCACATTGTCAAAGGTAGCATTGATATAACAGCCTAAAAAAATCCTCAGACACTACTGACATGCAGGCAATGCCAAAGTTTTAAGCTTCAAAGGTGATACGGAGCCTAAATGATTCCTAAAGTACGTATTCGGTTTTCTACTTCCCATACTGAAATACAGTCAGACAGGTATGTTCTATCTAAATACCAAGTTTCCAGCAGACGAACTTCATACCCATAGCACAAGTACACTACCTCATCTTAAAGATCTGCAGAAACCAAATGGATACACATTTACGCTGAGCTAAATCATCCCTTTAAACATCTCATCAGGATTAACCATTCCTCCCCAAAGCATAAAGTCACATAACACACCTGTCCTTTCCCATTCTAAACTAAGAACAAATTAATTATTTATTTAAAAAAATAAATTTTTTTAGTTACTCAGCAAATCAAATATATTTATTCATTAGATATTCATTGTCATTGTAACAGCCTGTTACCAGAGAGAATGGATTTTGACTATTGATGTCTATTCAAAATCGATTTCATAACAAATTTATTCGGCTTTAGGTTGCTCAACATTGGATCCATGAACTGTCAATTGTGTATAAAAATATAATTAAAACCAAATCTTTTCACTGCCTTTAAAATCCTTTTTCTTGGCATGCATGAAGATGCTGGTCTTGATTTTTTTTAATCTCCTTATAAGAATTGTAAGAAATTTTGTCCATGCATCCACATTTTTTCCAACAAATATTTTCTGAATACTTCCTGTTAAAATATATCAAAATACCAAATGGATCAATCCCTTTTTACAAAAAAAACCCTAAAACATGCAAACTGTCTGCACTGGATCTCAGACCCAGAATCAAAACCCTACACATGGCAGCAGTTAACATCCTCACCTGAAACAGATGTTTAATCCCCAGACTCACAAGAGGGAGACAGCCTTTCGATCTCTTAAAGCCAGAAGAAAAACACTTTTGCAACCTGGCTCCATGGACGCTTAGTTTGATTTACTAACTCCTAACCAGAGAATTCTTTTCTATATGAAGTAATTCTAATAGTGACAACTCTTATTTGCTAGAGCCACCATTTTTCTGGAACCTGCGCATACACCATATTGTTTGGCCACACCACAGGGCTTGCTGGTTGCTTACCTTTTCCAAAAGCAATTTGCAAGCAGCAAGCCAGCTATATTAGCTGATTCAGTGCAGTCATGACAATTTTATACTAGCCCAACTATCAGCTGAGCAAAACAGCAAGGTTTTTTAAGTAAAAAATAAAGGTATGAAGACTGCAACCATTCATACAAACTTATCTAGTTCCACTTAGATCTACAAGGCCTTCTAAAAATGAGCTGCTCTGCACAGGAAAAATTATCATTTTCAAGGAGCTGCAGTTAAGAACAATTAGGCTTCCTCACTTTCCTTTGTTGCAAGTCACACCTGCGAGAAAGCCAGCAAGCAAGCCTTCCAGGACCTCTTTCAGCACATGAAGGAAGCAGTTGGCATAACCAGACCCAGACCAGATAGTATCACATTCCTCAGTAAAAAAGATCAGGATATTTAGACTGTCAGAGTCAAACCATATTGTATGGCAACCTGTAGAAAATTCTCAAGCTACTCATTCCATCTCGCTGTATCCAACAATGCGTCACCACCAAATGACTCGGTTTTAACAAGATGTGTCAAAGTCTCTGAAGAAACCCTACGCAGGTATAGTGACACCAGACATTTCTCCAACACCATTTGCGTGCATGTGAGTAGTTGTTTTTGACAAAATATTTTCTATGACAAGTGCTGAATGCTAAAACTAAGAAAATGATAATACAAGTTTGTATTTGCAAAGTCTCTGTTTACTTGTTTTACTCCAAAAAGGCAGCCATTGCAATCCCAGTTACACAAGTGGTATCTCAGAAACACAGGGCAGAAAAGTGAACTGTGAGTCAATGTTTATAGAAAACTTAACCCACAGGTGACTGGGCCTAGACCAAGCTGTTACTTCTCCGGTGTCTGCTGGTAGTTACATGACTATACTCTTTTTACTCATCACTGACTTCACGCTTACTGCACATACTGGTAATTACCCAAAAAAATAGTTAAGAAAAGTATACTGTTGTGAAAGTAGCAAAGAAGGTTTAAATATCCAAGAAACATTACATTTTACAGAGACCAAGAATTATTTTCTTCAAAAGGAAAAACAACAAAAATGGCCCAACAAGGAAGGAAGGTTCCAATTTTTAGTTCCCAAAATAATTTTTTCTTTTAAGCTTCCTTATTGCCACTGACAAAGTAATTCTTGACCATTCTTCTGCCTCAGGTTCAGAAATCCATCCACCAGGAGACTAGTAATTGCCCTCACTGAGATTTTGCAAGTACCTGCCTCCGTGGTATCTCTGCATCTTTGCTCCAGGCCCTCAAAATCTACTCTGACCTAATTTTGACAAAGCAAACCACTGGAAAAAGTAGTGAGGCACAACTGAAAAAAAAAGCTAATGTGAATAGGCCTTTGTTCTTCTATTGGTGCATTTAGCCACTACACACATGTTTAAACATTTGTTAGAATGACATGCTATATTTACACTTGAGTACTCGGAGCTTTGCAGAATCAATCTTTCATTGGTGTCTGATTATGGGCATGATAAGAAAAGCCAAGCTAAAATAACTACGAAATGCAATGTTAAAAATGCAAATTTAAAAGAAAAATAGATCCTTTAACCTGCATGATATTTTTTACTCTTGCACATAGTAAACACTAAGACAGATGTCAGTAAATGCTAAGAGGAAAATTTTCCTGTGAGATTACCATTTTTATGGAAACTGTGCCCAAATGACAAAACTGGCTACTGATATGTAAAATCAAGGACAATACAATATTGACCAATCCACTTCATAATGGATTTTTTTTTAGATCTTATAGCACAATTCAACTACATGACTGCTTACTGCACACTTAATAAAAAATCTGCACATCTAATACAAGATTTTTCTTTTAAAATAAAAGAATAAAGATGCTTGCTGGTATCAAAAATGTCCTCCTGCACATTCATAACATATCTAATGTAAAACTTTCTTTCCCTTTTTCCTTCCCTTTTCCTTTTTCTTTCCATCTAAATGTTCTCCTAAAATTCTTTGCTGAATCAATAAACAGAAGGAGATGGAGAAGGGAAGAAAGGACTACTCTCTTCTGGCTTTCTTAGGCCTTTAATACAATTCTATGATGCCATGGAACAAGAATACATAACATTCTTACACTTGGAAAAGAACAAACAAATTAAAAAAGGGACATGAACACAGAGTAACAGTACCCTGTTTCTTGATCAGCAATGAGAATATGAAGGAATGCTCACTTTTCTGTAACACATTTTGAAATGCCAAAAATATTCTCCACCACGCTGAGAAATATTAATTTACGCAATTTTATTACCAACGTTAATACTTTAACCCTTAGATAAATGCCATCTCAATTGCAAATATGTACAATGTATTTTCTAGAAAACAGGGAGCTCCGATATATATTGAATATCTCCCTGAAGACAAGGGGTCATTACAAGGCATCAGGATAAATAGCAAAATGAAGGATAAAGCACATATAGTATGCCTTTTTGTGTGCATACAGATTAGTATGGATTATCAGTAAAGATGGCAAATGGCAGCCGACAGAGCCCCCTCCAATGATACTCTGATTCTCACAACTCCAGACATTTTCAGAAATAGAAAAACTGAAACATCGAATATTCACTATTAGATCTGCTTCCTGTGATGAAAAGTATTATAAATCCGAGCTCACACAGACTCATTAAAGCTACTCCATGACTACTTTTTGGATGTGAGAATATAATTCAGAAAAAGTAGAAGGATTAGACTGGATGAGTCTAGGCCCTGACTGAGCAAAGCACGTACACCTGCATTTAAATCCTGTTGGCTTTGGGGGGATTATTCAGAGGCACCAAGCTAATCGCAGGTTGAACTGCTTACTGAGCTGAGGTCAGGATTCAGGTCTGAATGTTCTGCAGAACCTCTAAGAGCCATAAGAGACATTATCAGCATTGTAAGGACACCTCTGTAGAAATATATTCTGCTATTACAAGTAACACTAAACACTGAATCAAATGAAAGACAGAGAAAAGGAAATGCGACCTCAGCAGATTCAATTTCTGTTCTTTTTCCTGGGATGGGGAAGCACACTCCCACCAGAGCAGAAGTTGCTGAGTGGCCGTGCTGCCTCAGCGGCACAGGATGCAAACCTCTCTCGTGGGTGCACAGCAGCGCTAATGCACTAAACTCATTTCTGTATTTTCTCCCCATTCTTTCTAGCTCCAGGAACACTGGAATACCTTAATTTTGACAGACAAAAAAAAAAAAAAAACCTATGAAAATGTCTGAGTTTTGGTACTTGGACTTGGTAAAGACAAGGAATACAAATGTGGGGTTGGCAGCGGGGAGCACTCCTTTTAACACTACCTGTACCTTGGCGCATTACGGTGCCTACAAAAACAGTTACTATTCAACCTTGCCTTCTGATTTCATTTTGTCACTTACACAAAAACTCCTTCAATATCCTCTGCTATTCTAATGATTTCTTAAAATAATAGCTTTCTGCCCTGTTTGTGCAATAGAAATTTGACTTTAAAGACACAAAGATTGGCAGCAAGATTGAGAGGGATGTGTAGAATGCTTTGAATCGTTATTTTAAATTGCTCAGGTTTCTAGAAGGTGTTGTTTCATTAACTAAAACATAATTCAAATACAAACATAGAGAGGTAGAAAGTCAAGGGTACAATAATTTATGAGACTAAATAATGGAATATAATTTTGGCACAAAATTTTCACAGCTTGCCAATGTCACTAAATAACAATAAATGTACTACTTTTTGCATGCAGTAAATGGGGTATTTTCAAATAGTACTCCTTATTGTGTGAGAGAAATGAGGTGTTAAATGCAAAATAAGGTACATTGTTAAAATAGCTAGTCTGAAAATTTAACTAACTGAATATAGCTAATCTGGATGCTATTGATGTCTTAAATAGCTTTCTTTGAACTCATACACCAAAATGTTTTCAAATAAGTATTGATATTTGAACAGTACAGAATGAAAGTGACTCCTTTAAGTCTCACCCTTTTTCTTCTATGTCTGGACAGTGAAAGTCCTGAAAAGAAAAGCCTTTAAGTGAGACTGTTTGCAGAGTTTCTTGAAAGTACAGGCTATGAGTAAGAACCTGTAGTAAAAAGGACAGGATAATATATTAGAAAACTATGATACATTTGTACATCATCTCTAACAGAGTACTAACGTGTCCTTCACTGACATTTAAGTCCTTAAGGGTTACAAACATGAGCAGTATTTGAGAAGGCTCCTGTTCAGGTATATTTTGAATAAGTGAGCCATTGGTGATCCTTACAGGTCCATTCCAACTCAAGATATTCTGTGACTCAGCAATGATCTTGCATTGCTGAAGAGTCTGGGGAATTTTGTCAATGATCCCGATGGGAATAATATCACTTTTCAATGTTAAGGTTAATATTTTTAATATTGTGATGTTCTACCAAGGTCTAAAATATTTACTAAGTTTCAAGGGGGTTCTGTGTTTTGCAAAACTCCAAAGAAATCCTGAAAAGTCTCATGTAAAATTTTGATGTTTCATCCTGAGGTTAAAAATAAAAAAACAAACAAAACAACCCTACTTATAGGTATATTTCCAGTATAACCTATTCTAGTTTTAGAGGCTTACTGACATCTAGAAAATATGAAAAAAATCCGCATTGATTCTGAGGAGTTAGACAAACTTCACCATTAAAAGCTAAATATTCCTTCTGAAAGCACTGAATATAATTTTGTGATGTTCCTCAGTATCATGACCTCATGTGTCAGCTTTTAGTGACACATATCAATACACACGCACAGCATCTGTATATATATATGTACACAATATGGAGATGTACATATATACACATAAGACATATAAGACATAAGACATCCTATATGCGAATATATATGCATACCTATACTGTATGTGTGAATACATATATTTCACAATTAATTTGCAATATCATGCCACAATGGTTGATATTCCAGGCTGAAAGCTGTCAGCACTCTGCTATCCCCGACAATTATGATATTAAAATAACCCACCTCTTCCAGGGACTTCAGGGATGTAACCTAGAACCTCAGCTGTTTCCGCTCTGCTAGTATTTGTTATTCCTCAAACTTGACAACTTTTGCTGTTTTTATAGGGAAAAGAAAAATCTTAAAGTTGCCCTATTCTGTTTTATCTTTAGCCTCTTGTAGCATTTTATCTTTTAATAGTTTGAGTTGTGTTGTATTGTAGATTTCTCAACTAACCATGGCACACTAAGGGAGAGAAGGAGGGAGGTGAACACGAACATGTAGATGTGCCATGTTTTTCCCTTACAGCCCGTGAATGTCTCTATTTCCAGTAAATAAACACTTGCATGAGAGGATTCTGTGCATACCATGCTCACGGACCTCTGCTGCTAACACTGCAATATCCTTAGAGTTGGCTTCACAGCTTTTGCCAGTATTCTGTGTCTTCATCAGGACAGACCAAATTGGCAAAAGACACTCTTCAGATAAACACTCTTTCCTTTATGACTGTGTGGCATTTTGCTTTATATGACACTTTTGTAGCATACACAGGATCTGAACAACGCTTAAGAAATTTTAGGAATAGAAAAGAGATAACAAAGAAGCAATGGCTAATGGCTGCAGAGTATATGAAATCAGCAGGCATCATGAATGCTGACATCAGACATACATAGCAGTGCTGAGCATTGATGCAGTAATCAGTGAATGGTTAAATCAGATTACACTGGGACAACCAGTGATGCCTGTAAACATTTCTTTGCAGAAATCTGCAGGTAAAGCACACTCAGAAAATTTACAGCCATATAAATAAACACCATCTCAGAATCAGACAGCGTTTCATTTATAAATGGTTTGAGTCTAGACGATCCATTCAACAGATAAAGAGGATAAGAAATATTTTGATAGACCTTCTAAGTTGACATATCATTTGCTACCACTCTTCTGAAGTCATCAGCTAAACAAGGGATATTTAGAAAACTTTAAAAAACATAGCCAGATATTTGGGACAGCAATGGCAGAGCAACTGGTCTTACAGAAAGGAAGATGGAGAGAGATGAAAAGGTTGTAGCAAGTAAAGCACAAGATGATCAAGGTGTCAGTAAAGACTAAAGATTACAGTACTATGACAGAAAAAGAGAAGCATCTCAGGATCGCCTAGAGAAAAGGTGCTTTAGGAGTTACTCACTAAAGGCAGCTGGAAGAGAGACTCTGGTATTGTGCTGGTTTCAAGAATTACCCAACCTCTGTTATAAATTCCAGACAAATCAGAATCTAAAGGGCTTTTATAGAACGCACATTATGGCACACTCAAGACTGCAGACAGCTGCCAGAAACACCGTGTTAGGAGCTTGTGATGAATTGCTTCACCTATTTGCCCGCACACAAAGGACTTGTTTTTCTAGGGACAATAATACTTATTATTTTAAGAAACTGAAAAGTAAAGGACAGTCCTCTTCATTACTGAGAACTGATTGCTTAGGCTAGTAGCTAGATTTCAGTTTGCTTGCCATACAACATAGGTGTTAGCAAGGGAAGTACATTAACTACAAGGTCTGCATCAGGAATCAAAACCCACTTGCTAACTAACTTATCAAGTTATATTCAACCAAAGGTTAAAACAAAATAAACTCTCACAAGAAAATTTACAACAGGCCTCTTCCTCCTACCCCCGGTTGTCATTATGGAATAAACTACTACCATATAAAAACCCCCACAAAACAATAAAAAAACCCACCCTACAAAGGTTACAGGCTTACTGGGGAATTATGCAGCTGGAAGTCCATCCCTTTCAGGGTGTGATTCATATAACAAAACTGTAGCAAACAATTTTATAGTTTGCCATTAAATAGTTAACTGGGCTTCTTAGATGAGGGGAGTGCAGCAGATCAATTTTGTGATTCTGAGAGAAGCAGGCACTTCTGGGAAAATTGTATACCTTGTTGGGCTTTCAACACTCTCCCAAAAAGGTCCTCATAGAGAAGCTGATAAGAGTGGGCAGGATGAGCTGGCAATGAGGCAGACCTGAAAACAGCCAGGTTCAAGGGGTGGTAATCAGTGGCAGGAAGTCTAGCTGGAGGCTAGTGACCATCAAAGTACTCCAATGGGCAATACTGGGGCCTGTCTTGTCCAACACCTTCATTAATGATCTGGACAATTGGGGCAGACTACATCCTTATCAGGGTTGCTGATACAAAGCAGGGAGGAGTGATTGATACACCTAGAGGGTTGTGCTGCCCTCCTGATGGACCTCAAGAGGCTGGAAAAATAAGCTGACCGGAATCTCTGGAAGTTCAGCAAAGGGAAGTACAGTCCTGCACCTGGGGCAGAAAAATCAGATATCCACATTTTCTTTTTTTAAAAAATTTAATATAGAAACAGCATTTTTATATTACCATATATTTTAGCAGCAAATAGGGAGTTCTGACCCCTTTGCTCTCTTCAAATATATTCTGGTTTGCCACTAATGACAATCAATTCAGTTGCCTGAATGAAAATAATTAAAATAACAAAATAGTAATTCTATTTTCACGAAACATGATAAGGAAGAGCATAAAATATAACACAAAAACTTTGGTGTTATGAAGGTCACATACTAAATTCAGAGACCCAGGTTCTGTGACAAGTTTTTTGAACCCAGGCACTCTTGTAAACTGAAGACACTGGTTTTTGACACAGCCGTAATGGAATTTCTAAATTCAGAAACAAGAAATTAATTATTCTGCCTCTGACCAAGGAACTCCTTGAGGCCTTTCAGAGGACAGTAGCAGAAGGTCACATTTTGTTGCTTATGTAGGCCAATCTGAACATCTCATACTGGGAGGAAGCCTACTAAAGCACTGCCTATCTGATGTATAGGCAGCACATTGACGAAGAAAATTCCTGTTTTGCCAAGCTGGCACACCACAGTCTTTTCTTTTCATTTGCACCTCTGAAAAAAGCCAGGCTTTTTCAGCACTCTGATTGTCATCAAAAGCTATGCAAATGATGCCTAGAACATTTCCCGAGATTTTTCTTTAATATTAGATGCAGTGTCTAAAAGTCATTGCATGGAGGCGGATGAAATGCCAATGAGTTGAACGTAGAGTGCTTTTCCTTTTAGTATTCTGTACTCAGAGCACTGCACACTTTTCACAAGCACTACTTAGTTTTCAAGTTTAGCAAATTGTAAGTCTCCCTAACTTTTCATCTTCATACTGTGCCACAGTTTATGGCATTGTAAAACCAATAAAACAAACCAAAATAACTGAGTAGCTGGAGAAGATACTAGGCATACCAGACGTAGAGAGCACTTTGTCTTTAAAACACAGAAGAGGGGTTGTAATAGGATAATTCATAAAATCTGTAGCACAGAAATTAAATAAAGGGGAAAGTACTACAGATTGCCATAAGCCAGAATCACCTAATAGCATTAAAGAGAAAGGAATGACCATTAGAGTCTATGAGATGCTCTAAGTACCCCTCAAGGGCCTGAACATGCTTCAGTGCTTTATGTGAAGCCTTGCATCCTTCAGACTACAATCTTGTTAATCAGTTCTCAAGGTCAGAGCTGAATGCAAGAGAGCCAGGATGTGCACCTGCAGAACATACTTATTTCTGGAAAAAATTTAGTTCTATGTATATGAAAATGACACATGGTTATGCAGTACCTAACTGCAAACACTTATCTCTATTGACATCCTAAAAAAACCAAACCACCACAAAACCCACAGCTCAAACCCCCAAAGTTGCAGAATCAGAGTCTAAAGGGTCAAATGCGAGTTGCTCAAGGTGCCTGCACAGCCATTGCTGGGTTTCCAGCTGAGAGGAGAAAATGCTGAAGGTGAGAGGAATCGCACCCACCATGGGCATGTGTCATTCCCATTCAAATCTGGTTACCTGTGGGTGTGGGATAGGCAGGATAGGAGGAAGAATGGCAGTAGATTTACCTTTGTTCTCCTCTTCCTCTCTTACATTGTTCAGTGCAACGTCCTCTCCCATTCAAGGAGGAGGTGAGAGAAGGAAGAGAGGCTGGCCAAGAGGGCAGAACAGGAAGCAAACTGCAGCTCTGAGCAGGCACTCTGTTTCTCCACTGATACCAGGACATGCCTTTTGAGGCATATATACCAAAAAGTGAATAAATATAACTTTTTTGTCAGGAAATCCAATACAAGCTACCCAGTTTGGAGGCTCTATAGGGAGCAAGGGTATAGTTCAAGATTGACATCTGCACTGTGAATCTGTTCGCAAGAACAGGTTGGCCAGATTCCTAGAGGTAACATGTCTGGGTGCAGTCAGCTTTCCTGCACAGTGTCTCCCAAAAGGCTGGTCCTGGGTTTCTTGGCAGCTGTTTCTATGATACTGGCTTTAGCGATCACAGGGAATGTACCTTATGGGAAGAGGTTTGACTGTTCTTTCTGTTGCTGAGAACAAAACAAGAAGAAAGAGGAACTGAATATGCAAATTGAAAAATGCAAATGGCATTTGCATGCCAAAAGAACAGTGTCTTGGATTCCTGCTTTTAGCAGAAATATGGGCAGATTTGTCTCCTGTGCGAAGAGAAATAAGAATAGTGTAATTACTGGGGAGGAAAAAACCATAAAGATGTAATGCGCTTCAAATAACTACAGATTGCTTATAAAGAAGAAAGGAAGACAAAGGAAGAAACAAGTACCTATACATATGTATATATACACACATATATATTATATATATATAAATGAAGAAATTCAAAGTTCCTGTTTGCTTAACAAACATGCAGAAGGCCATATATTTAAAGTGACACAGAACTGAAACTGACTCAGAGAGGGGGGTTTTTAAGATCTATAGCTGCAGAAAAACTCTGAAATCTTTGCACAAAGCAGTGGCATTTATGCTAACTCATGTATTTACCAGGGTAGGCATATTTTTTACTTAGCTTGCTATCCAGCAGCACATGCTTTCTCTGCTATTTTAATCACTGTTTACTAATACTGAACTCTACCATTAGCATTTCTAACTACAATCACATTTGATGTACAATGATCAACTGTAAGATAGATCTCCTCTGCAAGAGAAAGTTACATCAATATAATGGGAGGAATGACAGTAAAGAGAATGGGAAACCTTTTGATGGACAGCTGTACTTGTTTTCATCCTGCTTATTGCATTCCAATGTATGCTGATAAGGAATTAATTTAAAATAAACTGAAATAAACATCTCAAGTGAAAATAAAAGATTTAGCATAGGAGTTTGTACCAATATAAAAATATGCTTTAATTGGTGTAATTTTTCTTGTAGAGTTCTTACATTGACTTGCCAGTGCAGCATCACTACCATTTACAAACCCGCACTGGGAAAATGATCATTCCCTTAATGGTCTCCATTTTTATCAGTCTTCAAATGTCTGCAGGCAGCTCCCTTAACGCGTCACAGACATTGACTGAACTTAACAAGAAAGCCCCTATGATTTATTTCTTGTCATTTTCAAACCACACTGCAAATCAGCATCTTTTTTGCACCAAGTTCATAACAGTTATTTATAAACAATTTTAACTTGACACTGTCTATGCTTCAAGTTCCACCAGGGGCCTGAATTTATTTTCATTGTCCCTGCCTGACCTTGCCCTGGATTTTTCCTTTGTAAGGAAAACTTAGTTCTGTTGATATCTTAGTTGGTAATGAACTAAAATGTTTACTATCTTTTACCAATATACAACAACCATCCTGTTACTCTCTGCAGAAGATCCAAGAATGCTAGAATCCTGCTGGTTTCTCTTGTAGAAGTAAATAAAAAACAGACTCTTTTTGTAAGACTGGCTTCAGAAACTTTCTCATCTTCAGAGTCAACTTTTAACCACATCCACAAAATGAGGGAGAGAAAGAAGAGGAAAGGTATGAATGATCATGGGCTGCTAAGGAGAGAAAAAAAAATTCTATCTGATAATTTCCACTAACGTTCCATCAATTGCTTTTGAACGGGTACAAACTGTAATGTACTGAGAGCTTTGCATGATGAGGTTTTTTTATAACTCTTGATAGGAAATGCATGAACTTACACTGATGCCAGCTCAGTACAGTGCTGTGCCAGTTTATTCTACACCATGGTTTATAGAGAAATAAAGCAATAAGTGTGCCCATTTATATGTAAAATATTATAACATATTTCTCAAGTATAATTCTAAGCACCTCCTTGTTTTCCCTGACAAAATTTTATACCCATCTACCCCCAAACTTAATACATATCAAAGGTATGATTCTAGACTTTGGGATTAGTACCTTGGCCCAGTCATCTACTGAAAGCAATATGTATACACTTGCCATCATATTTCATAAACATTATTATTTTAATATTTATTCGAATTAGGTGCTTATGAAAACTGATGGCAATCCCTACAGAGCTATTACACTGAACAACTGAATAGCTATTAAAAACATTACTTAGGACAACAGTTACTGTTCCATATAAGGTCATTAAGTGATTCTATGAAGTCTCAAGCAACATTAACAAAGTTCCCTGCATCTAATGACAGGTTCTCTGTCTTATGAATAGTCCTTCATGTGTTGGATTTCAGCAATTACTTCCTGGTACTTTTGCCTGGTACAGCTACATTTAATTTCTGCTAACTTTCTGCAAATTAAAATTATTCTGCCATATACATATTTAGGTGTTTGCTGCCAGGCTGCTTCATTCTTTCTGTAACATTTTCACTCTTGTTTCTGAATGCCATAAATGCCAACCACATCTTCCAAAAATACTTTTTTTTCCTTTCCAATTTTTTGCTAAATTACAATAATAAGAGTTTGACAATACTGCTGCAGCAGTTGTCAATGATCTTGCTATGATTTTATGACTGAAAAAAACCTAGAAAAAATGAACCACAGTGGAAAAGAAATGTTTGTTCACATTACTGCTTTTCCTCTAAAGCACTTTATAAAGCTAAATGTACAAATTATTTATTTTTCTGTATAGCTAAAGCTACAGTTACATTAATTCTTCTCAATTTTATTTAGGACATTGCAGCTTAAAAAGATTATTCAATTATCAGTGCAAATTCTAACGAATTACTAACTCTTTACAACTTTCTACTGATGTCCAGTTAATCAGGACAGAGTAGTTCTGCCACCATGTAACTGGAGAGAGTCTGCAAAGGGGTCATGGCTGGGAAAGTTGGAAAGAGATAACAATAAGTGCACTCCTTATTTGGTAACGTGGACTGTATCTCAGGGATATGTTAGATTTCAAATCTGCCTCAATACAGTAGAAACAATACATAACTGTGAGTAAAATGGGAAGCAGAGCAACATTCTTCACAAAATCACCTTCTTACATAAATAATCACTTAAGTTTAAATGTTAGGTTTTTTATAAATGCTGTTGCTCCATATGTGTACATATACATTTCTGTGCAGATATACACAGCCAGACACAATGCTTTATCTGAAACATATTT
>VZTU01019864.1:367-31577 GCA_013400835.1 Zapornia atra | reverse complement strand
ACAACTCACACATTATTTCTCTATGCTTATCTTCATTTCCAAAGAGCATTTATCTGTCTCCCATCTTCCATCAATGACTCATTAATAACACATTGAATGTTAGTTACTAAATGTCAATTCATTAAAAACATTAAAGCAGTGACATTTTTTTTAAAGGGCAGACTTCTCATTGTTGCACTTGATTTTGTACAATTTTCTTCAGCTGTCACATTCACATTCAATTCCTTATTGTTGCCTATTTTTAAAATATTACAAAGGAGCATCATAGATTGTAAAAACCTGGTTCAACAGCTCTCAGCTTAACGAAGTGCAAGATTAGCCAAATGGCCAGATGCTCAGCAGACAGCAACAGCTCAGGTTCCTCCACAAAACCCTCCCACAATACTTCAGTTGAGACCTGAAAGGCACATTTCTCTGCAATTTTTTTACCTTATTCCTTCAGAACACAGGTCTCTGCTGAGTTTATTAGGCTTCTAAAAAGCGGGCTGAATCTAATGGGAACTTAGTCTGTAGATTTTTGGCTGTTAACAACATATTATGCAGCAATGATTCTAATAGAGACTTACTCTCTAGACTTTTGTAGATACTAGTAACATATTTTGCAGCAATGGCACTGTGGAATGTGTGTACCAGCACACTGTAAGCTTTCTAGCAGGAGTGTCTCTGAGAACAAGAAAACTCAAGGCTATAAGGGGCCCCAAGACCAGTCCTGTGGCTCGGGTAAACAAGAAGAAGAAGATAAGGGCTATAGTTCATGGCAAAAACACAGTGATGAAGATGAGCAGATGAAGCAAACAATCATCAGGGTCTTTGAAGACCACCTAAAGACTGTAGTATACATGTGGGAAAGGGTAGAAACCTATAATAATGAATTCTCAGAAAAGTAAGGAAAACATTAATAATTTCTTAGAAAGGTGATGAATATGTGTGTATAACCTGCATATAAGCCTTGACACTAACTCATTTGGGGCGCACATTAAGAGGAGTGATCCCCTGTGCACCCTTTACATCCACTGCAATGAAGAATACCTGCTTAATAGTCACCAAGGCTATTGAGTTTTGATTTTGGCTTTTCACAGCATCATTTCCAAATTAGTATCACCTCTGACAATGACTATCTGAAACATGGACAGCTCTACAAAGACAACTGGATTGTCACCTCCAATAACATTTCTCATAGGTCACTATACTGCTATCAGATGGTGATAATATTCAGCTATTACTAATCTTGCCTGGAGCAAAGCCAACCAGAGATTAAATTTTTTTCTTTTACATGTTAAGGAATTAATTTAAAAAATAAAGTCACAAACACCTGACCCTGCAAACATCTATGGCAGAAAAGGCATACTGTGGGCTTGCAAGTTTCAAAAAAGTCTCTTTGAACAACATTTCACAAACATCTGCTACTCTGCTTGTCTAAGACACTGCAAATGAATACTAACTTTAAAATTCAAACTTACAGCACTTGCAGAAAAAATATGTTCATTAGCTAACATTTTTCACTGATTGCTCATAGGGAAACAGTCACACTCTTAGGCTTCCGCAAAATATTTTGGAAGTGAGGTCCACCAAATTTTGCACATGGTGTACTTTGATATGTGACACATTTCAGTTTTAGAACTATTAATTCTTCCAAGTACATTTAAACAGTTAAGTCTGTGTGTCTTGCAACATGCATTAAAAACAGAAGTGAAGAAATCTGCAGAAACAGCTCACTATTAATCATGTCTTAAATAAGAATGTCAGAGAAGATACAACATATCTAATATAGAGCCTACTGATAATATTCTGCAATCTGCAGGCTTCAGGTGAAACTTCAAATGAAAAATGAAATAGATGATATGTTGTGCATCCCATATGAAGCTGGAGATTCACATTACTGAAATAAATTCAAAATAGAAATAAAATTCAAAATAGAAATAAAATTTTACTTTGACAAGCAAAGTAAAAACTTCTGCACCATAAAGAAGGGAAAATAGGTAGATTTTGTTGTCCAAGATGGAAAGAAAAAAGTTCATGCTTTATGTTTAGCAAAGGAGACGGGTGAGGTTGCATAAAATCCTCCTCACTTGTCCCCTGCCAGGAAAGGACATGTACAAAATGACACTACAATAGCTTCACCAATCTATTTTCTGCACAAATCTGTAGAAGCTGGAAGCTGTCTCACTGAAGAGGCAAACCAGCAAGAATTGCAACGGTGTCCTGTCACTGCCATAGGGGGCTGCTGTATACTAGTGGTTACTGCTCAACGGAAAGGTTAAGGCAAGGGAATTTCATGCATGAGGCACATCTTCCAGAAGCCCATGGTACAAGGTTTGAGTTTAAAACCCTTAGCATGCACATCTAAAGAAGTGAAGGTCACTTACTGGCACTATTAGGTTTTGTTCACTTTTTAAAATAGTACTAAAAGTACCAACAAATGTTCTCACTGCACAGCTTTGCTTCTATCAGAACTCGAATATTGCAGCCATAACAATCAGTATTCTATAGTCTGCCTTATCAGGGAAAAGGAAAAATCTCTAAACCAATTAGTAACAGTTCTTAGTTTGATATTTCATTAATTTTGTACTTTAAATAAGTGATTCTTAAGAAATCCCATTAATTTCAGGAGCATTAGGAGAGAAAGAAGTAGACATTGTCCCTGATGGTCATAGTACTTAGACAAAGTAAATTTAATTCTTAACATAATCTTTTCCCATTCCTCTTTGAACTACTCAAGGTATATAAAAGACAGCAAAATGTAACAGGCAGAGATTTGGAGCAGAGATCACATTATCAACACAGGTCACAAAGAGGGAAAATGTACTTTTAGAAAGATGAGCTAAATATAGATTTAATAATTTACTTGGATTATAATGACCCAAGGGGTAATTCTAGGATCCTATACCCCAGACATGAGGAGAAATAGCAATTATAAGTATAGAGTAAGGTGCTATTTACTCTTCTGAGAAACACTACAATGTCAATGTCTTTTAATAGACACAGTCTGCATTCAGATCTTGGTGGGGAAACAGGAGGTCCCTAGTAAAACTCTTCAAATAAGAGCAAAACTGACCTGAATCAAATTTGTAGGACAGCTCCTTCACTTTGATAATGTTTACAGCTCAGGTATGGATCCTTTTCAGAAGCTGAATTTTGCAAATGGTCCCTTCAGCTGTAACATTTGATTCAAATCATGAAACAAAAGATTCTAGACTTGGTTTTTTTTGTATTTAAAAGGTTCTGAACATGCCATGCTACCAATTACTTTTTGTCATATCCAGTACTGTATTTCTCCTCCGATATCCTTTCTCAATTTTTCAAGGTCCAGACTGCATTAACACCATCAGTTTACAAAAAGTAAAAAAGGAAGGTGAGGCAAATGATTTCA
Organism: Zapornia atra; assembly: GCA_013400835.1. Lineage (NCBI taxonomy): Eukaryota > Metazoa > Chordata > Aves > Gruiformes > Rallidae > Zapornia > Zapornia atra. Next base: position 28,207 of record VZTU01019864.1, on the reverse strand, counting down.
AAAATTTCTGAACAATCTTTTGAACTGTAATAGAAGAAATATTTTTGTTGAAAGCAATGCACAATGCTAATGCATATTATGGGACAGCATGTAGTGCTCAATAAAGAACTTCTATTATCAACAATAATGTTATAAATCCCCAAAATATTAGATTACAAAAATCCTAATCTCTATAACCTGGGGAAGTTGATCTTCCTTTGGCAGGTAAAATCCACAACTGAAATTCAGCCATGTATTTATTGAGAAGCAAATTATTTTACCCCTTACCAATCTGGAAGCAATACCTCATAAAAATAAAGCTTAGGAGTGATTGTGTGATGGGGATGGCACAAACTGCTGTGGGAGGGAAAAATCTGTAAATTCCACTTTTCTTTCAGAAAAAAAATAGACTGAAAAAATCCAGATGGCTAATTAAGAGCTAGTGAGAAACTCAGAAGGCTCAAAGTAGTCCCACCAGAGCCAGACTATCACAGACATACCCCTAATGATATGCAGAGTCATTCATTCTTTATTGACTGAAGGACAGGAATGCCTACCGAATTTCTAACAGGACTTCCTATAGTACATTCACTTTGAGGTTTTTCCTCCAAGTCCTGACCTTCTCCAGTACTCTCCTGCCCATAGAGTTTAATATGATCACAGTCTGAACTGATTTGGATGAGTTATGACAAAGACCTCACATCACAGTTACCCTTGAAGAACATCTAGCATAAGCACTTCTAACTCTCACCATTAGGAAAATGAAGTTCTTGCTTCCAACTCCAGTGTTGGGAAGTCCAAAGAGCAGAAAAACATTACATGATTCCAATGTCAAAACAATATTTCTGTCCAAAATCAGGCTGTATGGATTTATTTGATAAAAAAATTTGATAACACAACAGCAAATACTTCTCCTGAAGAATTTTTTTCTACCGACTACGTGACAGCAAGGCCTATGTATCTTTTACACTTACCTGTATCTGTTGGAGGCTAAAAATAATGGTGCCTTTAGGAATTGTACCCTACCTAGTTTGTGAAAGATGACATGAGGCACTTCTGTTCTGCACATTTTATTTTTATACTGCTTAACACTGCTGTTATTTCTGAGCCTGATTTATGGGTACCCTGGGGTACTCCTAACCCCTTTTGATGTTATTTCTACTGGAAAGAGTTGACAAAAGCCGATCTCCCCTTGAGGATTGCACAGTTTTAGTATTTGTTTCAACTCCTAGCCATTTGCTCAACCTATTAAGCGCTTCTTCAAAGACATAAAATAGCAACCCATCACCTTGAATGCTACAGAAAAAAAAAGCATGCATAAAGGCTGCCAATTCACACCAACCCTGCTGTAGATAAGCAAAATACATTGAAAGGCATTACACTACATGGAATACTGCCTATGGATTTAGCATAACCCTACAAGGGTATTGGGCTCTGAAGTATTTCGCTCTGTCGGTCAGAGCTGCATGAAAATTTTCATATCAAGTATAAACCCAAGGCAAACAGAAAGTATGCCTCCTGGAAACTTGAGAATAAAAACTGGCAATAGGCTTAAATATTACTTCCGCTCTGCATTATCTTCTATATACTGTAAAGTACACTACTGCTTTAAATATTTTTTTTTATGAGCTCTGCAAACCTTACTAAAACCATACCTCTGCCACGTCAAGACTCTTGGAGCTTAAATGCTCTCCCTGTGGTAGACTAACTGTCCATGATAAATGGACACAAACAACTAGGGAAACGGAGTATCTTCTGGTGAACAATAACATTTAAGAAGTACATAAATAGTCCCTGGTTGTCATCTTTTCCTGTTTAAATTTTTTCAGCAAAGAAAAACGTATTTTGAAGAGCAGACAATTCTTCTGTTTTACTGCAGTGAAGTTAATACAAAGCAATAATTAACGTACCAAATACAGCTATTCCTCTTTTCCACCTGGATTGTACAGAATGATGAAAGTAGGTTTCAGAAAATGCTACAAATTACAGTGCCCCAATGCCACATTTCAGATTCACAGGAGTATTAGAAAGTAATTGCCAGGACAAATACCTAAAATTTTAAGTATAGTAAAGTTATGGGTTCTTGTGTAATTTCTTTGAGCTATATACAAATATTTCAAGAACAGTATGCTGGAGAAAAGAATTACAAACTCAAAAAACTGAGCAGAGATTTCATAAGTAGTTCAAGAATTTACAGTGAACTTCATGCAACACCAATAAATCATTTAATTGTTCTATCTCTAGCTTTTTGCAAAATGGGCTTCACTTTGACATTCCTTGAAACTGGGGAGGGGGGATAAAATCAGAAACAGGTACTAAAATAATCTTTTACAGCTTTAATTTGAAAATTGTTTCATTCATCTAAAGATGCACGAGAAGTTAGATTTTAACAACTCACAACAAGCCATACAAAAAACAAAATAGCAAAATGTCTTCTTGGTACCATCCACAAATGTTTAATATTACACAAAACTACAAAATAGACTTTTAAGGCTTTAAAAATCAAACTTGTGAAAGATAACCAGCATTTAACGTATGGATACATTCTCAAAACCTTACAGTTATCACAGAAATGTGTATCAATATTTTGACATGATGAGACAGAACAATTTTCTTCTATTTTAGTTTCTCTAACATTTCCTAGAGAAGGGGTTTTTAGATAAGTTGGAGGTTTTTTTCTTAATTGGTTTGGGGGCTTTTTTAGTTGGTTTTTTTTTACAGTAGAGAGGAGAGTTTAACAAAAACACAGGAAGTTGTCAGGAGCAGACAGCTTTCCCCGCAGTCCAGAAATACTCAAAGTTCTTGAGAACCCAGTGGACACAGGTCCTGGAGTTCAGTACAGTTTATCCCAAGAAGTCATTCCTCTTGCCCAGTGAATAGTTAGAAGGAAAAGGAGCTACGCTTAAGTTACTTAGTCTGTAACTTTTACTGCAAAATGCTGAGGTACCAATGTAACATGGATTGTGATTTGGCCTTTAACCTGTTCCTAGGAGCCAGTTCTGTAAATACAATGCTGAGGATGCTACAAAAATCAGCTCTTTCCAGAAGACACCCCATATGAATCAGTACAGACTTCAAGCACCCTTTGCAACTTCTCCCTTTGACCCACAACTATCATTTTCATGTGCTACCTAAAGTGAGGCACAGTGAAGGTACAATAGTTTCATGTTAGTTAACCATGAAGGAGGGAAGGAACTCAAGTAATACTTTCAGGCCTTCATCTTCTGCAGCTCTACAGACTAGTACAAAAGACCTACTCATGGGAGGGATGAGATTAGGAAGCGTACAGAAGAAAAGAGTACACCCACAAAATCTTATTAAGGCATTTGACACCATCTCCCATTACATCCTCATAGGAAAGCTTAGGAAGTGTGGTATAGGTGTGTGGACAATGTAGTAGATTGAGACCTGACTGAATAGCAGGGCTCAGAGGTTGTAGATAAACAGCAAAGAATCTAATTGAAGACCTGTAGCTAGTGCTGTGTCCCAGGGGGGTCAGCAGCAGGTCCAGTCTTGTTCAACATGTTCATCAGTGACCTGGACAAAGGGATTAAGTGTGCCCTCAGCAAACAGGGTAAAGTGGCCAATACACCAGAAGGCTGCGTGGCCATTCAGACAGACCTGGACAGGCTGGAGAATTGGGTGGAGAGGAACCAAATGAAATTCAGAGCCAACTGTAGAATCCTCCACCTAGGGAGGAATAACCCCAAGCACCTGTACAGGCTAGGGGCTGACCTGATGAGAAGCTACACTGTGTAGAAAGAAGGACCCAGGACAGCAAGGTCTCCACAAGCCAGCAGTGTGCCCTCATGGCCAAGGCAGCCAGTGTTATCACGGGGTACATAAATAAAAGCATGGCCAGCAGGTCAAGGGAGGTTCTCCTCAATCACTATGGCCTGGTGAGGCCACATCTGGAGTCCTGTGTCCAGTTCTGGGCTTCCCAGAAGACAGGGAACTACTGAAGAGAGTCCAGCGGAGCGCTACAGAGATGATGAAATAACTGAAGCATCTCTCATATGAAGAGAGGCTGAGAGAATTTGGTCTGTTTAGCCTGAAGAAGACTGAGATCAATGTTTATAAATATCTAAAGGTGGGTGTTGAGAGAATGGGACCAGACACTTTTCAGTGGTGCCCAGTGACAGGGACAAACTGGAAGTTCCACCTGAATGTGATGAAAAGATTCTTCACTCTGAGGGTGATGGAGCACTGGGACAGTCGGCCCAGAGAGGCTGAGGAGTAGGTTCAAGAGATATTCAAGACATGCTTAGATGTGATCCTGTGCAACCTGCTCTAGGTGATCCTGCTCTGGACTAGGTGATTTCCAGAGATCTCTTCCAATCCCCATCACTTTGTGATACAGTAAGGCAGAGGAGAGAATATCCTCTTTATCATTTCACTGCATCACTTGAGAAATGAGAGAGAAAACCTACACCAATGAAGGAAGTATGAGAATTCAAGTTCTGGCTACGTAAATGTACTAGTGTATTTACAACCTTTAAAACTGCAAGACAGCTGCTGGAGTCTTGCCTGCTCACTCTTGGGATAATTATTTCACTGGCCTCCTGCTGAACAGTTAATTCCATGGCCTATACATACTGGGTCAAAGGAGCATTTAAGTATTACATCTTTTTTTCCTTTGGCATTTTGACACAAAAGAGAGGGAAAAAATATATATAACTGTATGAATATGGCTGAATACTTCTGTACTGAATGTATCAATTCAGGAAAATGTCAACATACCCATTTCAAATTTGATAGAAACAATTATAACCAGTTCTCAAGCCTAAGTAAGCATGTTCTTGGGAAAAGAAGAAAGCTCAACCCAGAATGGAAACTGTGTATTATCCTTAATTACAGAGAGGTTAATACTGCTGCATACCTAACCACTGAGGATGAGCTACCTATGTAATTTAGCATATACTGGCTGCAAGGTAGTACCTGAAAGAGACACGCAGCAACACTGTAAATGCTGCGTACGTGGGAAGTGATGGACACCATACTCTTCAATGCACAATTATCTTTTAATCTCTAACTAAGGCTCATTCTCCTGAGCCAAATACTCTCAACAACAAGTCAGCTGCTATCAACGCAGTAGCACACCGGCACAACATAATTATACTCTGTCTGGGATAGAATCAGAACCTATTATTTTCCAAAGCAAGTTTACATCCAGGAATCCAGCTTTTCTTCCCCCAAAAGATATCTCCTAACAGTTTCGTTCACACTTCCTGCTATCCTACAAGATTTTTCTAAATTCTTTCTTCTATTGCAAAAGGCAGGCTAATCAATAGCAATATTCAGAGTGCATAACATCGTGTTATTAGTTTTGAGGTTCCACCTCAAAACATCCTCTAATCAGTAGATAAATGTGTTTCAGGTAATTCTTCACAACAATGGTAGCTGTCTTTCTCGGGCAATTGGTTTTTAATCCATGTATTTGCAAGTAATGGTGTTCTAGAATCTATGTGCCCAAATACTATACGGTAAGATGGATTACAGTATTTAAAACTGCAATAAACAAGAACATGAGAACAGATGCATCGTAAGATATTTTACTTTGATTTATAAAACAAACACCAAAGTTCCTTTCTGCAGGAACAGTTTGTCCCCCTTGGAATCACCTGACATTGTAGCTAAAATTTAAGCAGTCAGATTTCCACCTGCAATTCAACTGTGGTACAAAAATATAAATTTTAATTGTACCAGCAACACAAAGAACACACCTGAAAACATGGCCCATTTTCCACAATGATAACAGGGATTAAAAATGTCTAAAACCAAAAGCCAGAAGAGCTAAAAAAAGCATTTTTAAAGTGATAAGTACTCTGAAGCACCAAGACTGTGTGTCTCTGACACTTTTTGTTGTACTTACCTAATATCTGTGCATGTTATACAAGTGATACAGCGACTGTTGGTTGTAACGAGGTTCAAAGCCACAGATGTTTCACTGTCAGTGGTTGGGTGTGCTCCACATTTAAAGTAAAACTCCTGAAATATTGAAGGAGAAATAAAGAGAAGATTACATACCTGCCGCTCATGTCTTCCCTTTATCTTAGGCTAACTGACATTTGAGACAACAGACAAATCACTACTGCCAACAGGAAAGGAGGACAATCATTAGGAAAGGTTTACAAGGAATCCCTTGAAAAAATACCAGTCTAGGTGCGTGTTTCGTTCAGTGATTTTCTTAGCAAGGAAGATACATACTTTTGTACTAATCTAATATCAGTGTGCAACATTCTGTGATTTTTCTGGATATACAGAAAAAAATACTTCATCTTGACTTCATCTAAGGACAGTCAAAGTCAGAACACCAAGCATTGTGACTATGCATTAATATTTCCACATTTTCTTTTGTTATATATGTTACCATTTTCTGACCTCTACAAGATTTTAACTCTAAATTAGTAAAGTTTGGCCTTGCTGTTGTGATGCTGGAAATCTATACGATACAATTTTACCCTCACAATGAAGGGAAACTCTAGCTCTCTTCAGACATATATTACAGGTTCAATTATATATTATATTGTGTTTGAATTAAGTGTCTTTATACAAAACCACTCTATACAGTGTCTTAGTCTCCTTTCATTATAACACATTTTATATAACTATGTGCACTCTTTTTTGTACCGCACCCCAGGGAAAGCCAAACCAATTGTGCTGCACTTTGATAAGGTTTTATCAGGAGAGATTACTTTAAATGTCCAAATCACTCTATGTGTATGTAAATAAAAGCAGTCTAAAGACATGTGCTTTTAACAGGAGCCACAGATTACAGTTTGCAGTTTCTTTCTATGAGACCTGACTTCCAGTATCAGATTGTGGAGATTTGTAATGAAAACATTAAGACTGGTATATAAATGAAGTGAGAATTGGAAGGCAAGGGTGCAAAAGCCTCAGAAGAAATTACAAGAAGGTGGCATAAAAGAACTGCAGGTGTTGATAACATCAAGATATTAAGATCACAGATGATTCTCAAGACATGCAGACTAGGAAAAGTAAAGCCTAAAGAAAAAAGGGGGGAAAAATAAACTGCAGCAGAAGAAAAAAAAAAAAGACACCAAGAGAGTAAATAAATCAGCAGCATTTCCTAGTGACTCACAGAGGTGGGACAGGATGAAGGAAAAAAAATTACAGTTACTGTCAAGTTCCTTATGCTGCAAAAGTCACCTCCAAATCCCAGCATCAAGAACAACCAAAAAGCCATTAAAAAGACTTGCTAGTTGGCGTTTCCTAATGTCACCCTAAGGTCATAGTTAGACTATCTGGACACACATTTTAGTGCTTGTTAGTACAGGTATATAAGATAATGAGTGTGGCCAAATGAAACCTAGTTTAATACAAATTTGCCTTCCCCCCTACACAGCCTTGCACTGAGATTTACTACAATACTCAACCAAAATCAGTCCAGAAAAAGCTCTTACTTTCTCACTGCCTTGAGCCTTGCAGAAGGGAGTTTATGTGTGAAACAGCTGTCAATTACTGTTTTATCTCAGTGGTGACCATTTAGATATATTGTGTATTTCTACATGAGACAAACACAGTACCATGCAGTAACACCGCTAAGGTGGAACGTGGCAACTGGGATATAAGAAGAATTAATACAACCATCCTCCCAGGTTAGTCAACCCCGCTCCTCAGAGAAGCACTGATATAGGCATTAGATGTAGCATAGATGAAAGTCAGATGCCACTACAAGTTCAGGAGTCAATGCCTGAAGCATATGTTAGTAGCAGTTAGCAGAACTAAGGGATAAGGTGTAAAGGAAAGCCTTTTTTTAAAACCAAGTACTTCTTCACAAATCTTATGAAGTAGTCACCTGTACATATGTACACACAGCTAAGTTTTTTCAAGACCTAAATCATCTTTCTGTCCTGTTTCTCAACAACAGGAAGTAGTCCCAAGAAAGAAGATATGCTGAAAGTCACTCTTAGACAAGACATTAGGCTTCTCAAGTTTTTTCTCTTGCTCAACACCCAGTTGTGCTCAGAGATTTTAAATATCAGCTCAACTTGAAGCTTTTTTTGCAGACAAGAATAAGTCAATGGAGCTACACATTAATCTGGAGTACATGAAAACCTTACACAACCTGTAACTTTAATTTATTTTCAACCTTTAAAAATGTATCCATTAATCTTTGTGTTATTTACTAATGGGTTTTTGGAGTTTGGATTTTCTTTGCCCTTTGACTTGATTTTACTTTTGTTTGAATTAAATGGTAAGAAGTATTTATTTCAACACAGGAGAAGGCTTGAAAATATCTCCTTGCTTCGGTACATCTTTTGCATACAACTAAGAGAATATGGACAACTCAGTATTCCAGAACAGATAAACTATATGTAAGGAAACAGACAATACAAAAATAATTTGTAATAGATTTACTTTCTCACTATAACAAAACTTATTTTGAATCACCAGCCAAAAGAGAGTAAGAAAGGAAGCTCCAGAACACCTGAAATTGCTTTAGAATTTTTTTTTCCCTAAAGAGCATCTGTCTGATGATTCTAATTGCTTTTGATAATACCTCACAATGGCTATTAAGTTTCTCCTCATGAAAGCTGTTTAATGAAGATGGAAGGAAAATAAAGCAGCATGTTTATTATTCCGTACTCTAAAATATATGGAATATTACTCAGGGGGAAAAAAGCAAGAAAGGAAGGGAAAAAAAGTGTCTTGTGCTACATTATCAAAATTCTTTCTCTGTAGTGTTCGGAAAATTACTTCTCTATACTTCTGTTTATCAGCCCAAAAATTGCTTTAAAAAAATCCACTACTAATTAAAGTTATGATGTGCTTTGGTGTTGCTGAATGGAGAACATTATGGAACGTGAAAATACTCTTTGAAATAACAAAAGAAAATACTACCACTCTCCAAAACTATTCATTGAAAGGCTCCCTGCTTGAGTAAACTGCAATTAAAGAAATAGCAAATCTTAATAATAAATGCAAACATAACAGAGAGCTCATTAGAATTATAGAAAATAAAATCCCTCAAGATTATATGTCAAGTATTTGTTCAGAAGAAATCTTCAAGATAAAAGAATGAAAAAGTATTTTATAACACATGTGTTGAGACTATTAGCACAGTAAAACGAAGGCATTTATAACATGTTGGCTATTTGAAAAACAAAAGGTATCAATCCACACAATGCACAGTTCTATAAAATCAACACAACAGCCTACATCTGTAGGCCTGAGACACCAGTGCTGTGATGGGAGTTCAGAAGTACAGGGTAAGATTGGAATCTGAACAACTCAGTATGATGAGTCCCTGACATTTCTGATGTATTGTGGACCAATCTCCAAATTTATTTTTTTAAAATCATTGCCATACATATTACAATTGTCTGAAGACTTTTAAAGGTGATGAACTCAAATACTCACAAGTATTTATTTGTTACACCTACCAGATTTCCCAGAGACTTAACATACTTCTTGCATAGCAAGCACGACCTTTTTATGTAAGGGAAAACACATATGAAGGTATGGAAAACGGCAACCCACCAGCACAAGTTACTTCTCAGCAGCAATTCCAGCAATTAAATTGCTGAGATTAAAATATGAGTGAAGCATTTAGACTCTTCTCACTCTCCAACTCTGCATGTAGACTGTATCTATTCTTTTAGTTAATCATTCACCCAGTGTACGATAGCTTAAGGAGGAAAATTTTCAAGGGAAATCATTTATGTTCCAAGGTTAATCTCCAAACAGGCATAGAGAACTTGTGATCCAATTTAGGATTAAAGCTCTAATTTTTACTCAATCACACTCATATGAGCAGCTATTACTTCTTAAAAGTTGACATCAAAATGTCTGCTTAAACTTACAGAATGTCAGGGGTTGGAAAGGACCTCTGGAGATCACCTAGTCCAAACCACTTCCTAAAGACGGATCACCTAGAGCAGGCTGCACAGGATCATGTCCAAGCACGTCTTGAATATTTCAGATGAAGGAGACTCTGGACAGCCTGTCCCAGTGTTCTGTCACCCTCAGAATTAAGCAGCTTTTCATCATGTTCAGGTGGAACTTCCAGTCTTCCAATTTGTGCCTTGTCCTGTCACTAGGCACCACTGAAAAGAACCTGTCTCATCTTCTTGACATGCACCTTTAGACACTTATAAGCAAAGATGAGATACCCTCTCAGTCTTCTCCAGGCTAAACAGACCCAACTCTCTCAGCCTCTCTTCATATGAGAGATGCTCCAGTTACCTCATCATCTCTGTTGCCCCCTGCTATGTAATTGTTGAATTTCACTTGGTTCCTCTCCACCCAAATCTCCAGCCTGTCCAGGTCCATCTGAATGGCAGCAGCAGCCTTCGGGTGTGTTGGCCACTTTACCCTGTTTGCCGAGGGCACACTTAATCCCTTTGTCCAGGTCACTGATGAACGTGTTGAACAAGACTGGACCGGCTGCTGACCCCCCTGGGGCACAGCACTAGCTACAGGCCTCCAACTAAATTCATTGCTGCTTATCCACAATCTCTGAGCCCTGCCATTCAGCCATAACTTATGCTGTATGACACAATACTTTAAGAATTTTAACCTTATAATAAAAAAATCTTAGAGAATAACATAAAAGGGATGGGCGAAATTTCATGCAGTCTACATCACGATAAAACCCCTCCTAAAATAATTTAAAATAGAAGAAATCAGACTATTCCTCATTTCTGCACTTGTGTTCTCATTTGGTAAAAAAAATTCTGATGACTGCTTGCTTTGTTTTTAATTACGTATTTCTGTTTAGCCATGAGTAAGGATATCAAAAAATTACTGCGAAAGTCTAGACAAAACTTAGTGCTTTTTCTTAGTTCTGAAAGTGAGTATTTTTATGGTCACCTTTTACTGCAGTGAATACCTTTAGATCATTTTCTTGCCTAAAGGTATAGGTCCCATGAAATTGTGAACATTCTATTTAACACTACAAATGTCTTCCTTTTGGCAGCGTATCTGACAGATTGTTATTCAGAGAAGGGAGCAGGCATTGCTCTTACATACTTGGTCCTATTCTTCACTCCTGTTCCTGCTTGTGTGTCACACAATATCATAAAAAGTGTGAGGGGGAGGAAAAGGTTCAAAGATACATGGTCAGTGTTCGCTACTTTTTATGAAACTCAAGAAGAAAATGTTCACATTTATCAAAACAATCACCTTCTCCAATATTTTACCAAAAACCTTTCGCCCTAAATTTTGTCTTTTCAAACAAAGCAGGAGTATGCATACCCCTAATTGTCTTCTATAACTGTCTTCTATATGGTCAAGTAACCAGTCTGAGTAAAAGGTCAAACTCCTACACAAACCACCAGTGGGAAGCCAGGATCTGAAACAGAATAAGGCCCAAAAGAAACTTTACCCTTTTGATACAGTTCCGCAGTCCAGTTTACTGTCCTGTTAGAAAAACACACTGCTTTTCACAAGACATCCAGCATCTCAGCTGACATACAACATATACACAGGTTCCCTGCCGCGGACCCCTCAGAGTTTGGTGCCCATCGCGCGGAGAAGCACAGCTTGACTCAATGTGAGTGACTTAAGCTTCACTTTATTGTACTAGCACAGGCAATACATAGGGACAGTCACACACCCGGCATTGGCTAATTGGCTATATTCTTTGCTTACAATTATACAGATTGGTGAAAACTTCTAGTTACCTCATTACTTGTCCACGTGCAAGGCACGGGGGGGATGCGTGCTCCCTACCCCCAGCCTCTGGCTCAGCACAAGCCAGTACTATCGTCAAGGCCACAGCACCTGCCTTTGTTTCTTACTTTCAACACTTTCCCATCTCTAAGGCCTCTTATTATTTACAGCACTCTCCTTCTGCCAGGGCCTCTCTGTACTCTGTACAGAGACTCCGTTCACACGCTCTCCTAGCCACTTCTCCACAGTTCCCATCCCTGCTTCTCATTCACTCCCCTCTAAGTTGGTATAAAAGTCCTAAAGGAAGCTCAGCCTTTTTTGCATTTCTTTTTCTGATATCCCAGGAGAGATTAAATATTATGTAGTAAGCCTTGTTAATACACTCCTGATAATTAATCTGACCTCAAAGATAAATTGAAACATCTTTTGATGCAAAGAATGACAACAAAGTGTTGCTATATTAAATTTCAATGTCTATAAGATGTATATAATTAATCTGGCAAGAAAAAAAACCCCAACAACATAAAAATGTAAAAGAAATATGAGTATTTCTCTAATAACTGCTTTCTGACCAAACCCCATTGCCCTTCTCAAAATGCCTCTAGCGAAGAAGAACAAAGATCTGTTATTCATGATAAAAGCTTTTAAGGATGAGTATACTTTGCCAAGTCTACACTGAGTCTGTCGAAGTCTGCATGTTCTCTGAGAATACATCAACTCTGACCTGTGTGAAGGATGAGGGAGGGATTTAACTCTTTAAAATATTACTACATTTTTGAGACAAGCACCACTTTGGGGCAGAAATGTTACTCTCCTACACTTTTCCAAACTTTCTTTTCTGTTCAGCAGTAACAGTTGCAATCTAAATGTGTCCAAGTGACTAAAAGTCACATTATATTTGAGAGAAAGTATTGGTACACCTTTACAGTATCTCCATTTTATTCCTGATTGACTTTAAATAATTTCATGTAAGAAAAACATTACAAATACACAGTTCCACTTCTTTCTCTCAGAATCAAACATTTTCACCATAACATTTATTCAGTTGAGGATATAAAAAAACATTTACTGTGCATCAAATATTTGAAGGGATAGCCTATGATACAGGAAGTATTTTGAGTGGGTAGTTGGATTATGGGATGGGACATATACGTGCTATCCGTAATTCTTTACAAGACCTAGTGTTTTAGTCCTGACCAAATCACTTAAAGCCAAGTTTTAGGCATATAAAATTGATCTAATAACTCATCAAAAAATTTCTTATAATACATTTTCAAGGGCTAAAAAAATAGCAAAAGCCCCTGCTTCCATCAAGCCCAGACCCCACTTTTGCCTACATTCATACAGAAAACAAAGCATGCACCACAAACAATCTTTTCCTTACGTATTTATTCCCCTTGGGACATTTCTACCTTTTGTTTTCTTCCAGAATTCCCTGGAAGTGTTCAAAAATTACTAAAAGGACAGATAGAGCTACAATTTAATCAGCAGTCTAATGTGATGTAACCAAGATTACTAATAACTGAAAAGATCTCTCTATTTCTAAGGGAGTCATCACTTACATATGATTTACAGTTATTTATATCATTAAGGATGTTTTTGTACAATGGTGCATACACCTTACATATCTGTTGTCTACACTACAAAAAAAACCCCCAAAAGTTATTACTTTTCAGTTAATAATTTGTATTAAAATCTAAAAAGAGGAGATAGACATAATTAAGATTCTAATAGCTAGTATGATGGGTTATTAACTATACAAGGTTGTAATGACATCTGGCCTGTGGAGATAACATGCAACTACAGTTTTGCAGGACTTTTGTTCATAAGAAAAGCAACAAGAAATGTAGTGCCTATCATGTATTCTTCTTTCTTTACCTAGTAGAAAAGACAAAGTAGAAACAGAGAGAACAAACGTTTTGGGAATCCTTACCCTGGTTTTGGCTGAGGGAGTTCTTCCTAGTAGCTGATATAGTGCTGTTTTGCATTTAGTCAGAGAATAACATCAATAACACACTGATGTTTTAGGTGTTCTGATGTAGTTGCAGCATCCAGACGGTCAAGGACTTTTCAGCTTCCCACATCCTGCCAGGTGCCCAAGAACCTGGGAAAGTACAGCCAGGACAGCTGGCCCAGACTGGCCAAAGGGCCATTCCCTGACACAGAACATCATGTTCTGGATACCTCTTGCTTTGGGATATGGTTTCGCTTTGGAAGATGGTTTAGAGGTTACAGTGGTGGACTTGATGATCTTGAAGAGTTTTTTCAACCATGATGACTCCATGATAACTGGGGAGGCTAGCCAACAGGTTGGATCACTGCTTGGAAACAGACTGGGCATCAGGTTGGGTTTTTCCATTCCACATATGGTTAGCAATTGCATTCGTGCATCACTTGTTTTTTTTAATAGTTGTTGTTGGTTTATGATCATCTTTTGTTATCCTATTAAACTGTTATCTCAACCCACAAGGTTTTTTTTCTATTGTTCTCCCCATCCTCTTCAGAGCAAGGGAGGGGAATGGTGGGCAAGCAGCTGTGTGGTGCTTAGCTACTGGGTGGGGTTAAACCACAACAATCCCTTAGCTGCTGCTATCCCCACCCAATATTATTTCAACCACTCAGGAAAGTACTCTGCACGAAACTGACTTTTCTCATGTTTAACCACAGCACTTCTCGTTGGCTTTTCTTGTCTAAAGACAGCCAATGCACCATATTTGCTTCATTTCTCTGCAAGCACAGGTTCAGGCTCAAGCAATCCTGCCACTAATTATGCTGTCGTTCCTCCAAGTAGCAGTATCTCCATGACACAAAACCAGAATGAACAGGACTTCTCAACATGACCCAGCCCTTACTCTCAACACTTTTCTCATAGTATAGGGAAAGAAATGAAGGATGTAGAGCATTGTATCTCCTTACAAAAAGGATGTTTGACTGGACTGTGACTTCACAGCACTATCAAATTTCCTATAAACATTTAGCCAGTCACCTGAAATGCATACCTAAAATGTCACAGGTAGTGTTCATGTTATGTAAAGTTATAGTAAGATAGGTGTAAGTGAACAACTTTCCAATGAGAATGGCCACGGTTTCATATAAAATAGCGTGAAAAGTTTATACCTTCCTTGACTTGGAAGAGTGCAAACTCTACCCTTCCCCTCTCTGCTCCTTCATTCAACTGTGTTTCATTTAGAAATACAATCTGCTTAACACTAACTGGGCTGAACCAAGACTGAAGTTGTCAGGAAGATTAAATTACCTAGACCAGCCTCTGGAGCCCAACCCAAATTGTTCTGTTGATTTTGTTCACTTGGATTTAGTATGTATGAGACAATTTATTTTGAAAAAGTTCCTTTGAATTACTTGAGCCACAGAGGAAGTCTCCGTCACAGAGTAGCTACTTAGAATGTATTATAATCATCATATCCTGAACATTAGTGCTGATTTCTAGGACTTAAACTTTCCCATCAGCCTTCTTTAAAGTAGAATCCAACTGTTTAAATTTGTTATCAAGTGTTTCCTGTAGAGAATCAATCCTTTACTTTGAGCTTAATTTCCTCTGGCAATCAGGTTTGAATTTTTATGTGAAAAAGGAGGGAAGGAAACTCAAATACTATATAATATCAGTTCCTCAGTCTGTGCTTCTTATGGCATGAAAAGTTTGTAATTACAGGTTTGAGTGATTTGTTTCTTCTCTAATCATGCTAACAAGCACTTGGAGTAAAGATAGTTATCAAGAATTCAAAATTACTACCAAAAATGTATAAGAAACAGTATTCCCATACTTGATCTGTAAATATTGCCCGTATCTAACTACATCATTTCTTTAACTGACTGTTACTTTTCATGAGTATTATATATATGACCGATTTCATAGTTTAGTCTGCAATATATGCTGTAGATTCCCATCCATATAATCCTATTATGACTGAAACATTTAAATTTTGTCCATCCCTTGATATCAAAGGAACTGGTCAGGTTCAAAGCTTTGGAAAAAAATATTTTTAACTCAACAGCCATCTTAAAAAAGAAAAAACTAAAAAAAAGAATTCTTTTTGGGTTTAGGTTTTCAGCCTTCAGCTAATATAATTTACTTCCTAGTGTATCACATCCATCTATTAACCATATAGATGACCTACAAGTCTGTAACACATCTGAAAGGTACTAAGACATCTTTCATTTAGCATGAAGACTGACTCAGAGGGAGTATCAGTGTTTATGTGAGGACACTGGGCAGAAAGAATTAGGATGTAATACTAAAGGAGTAGCTCTTTGCCTCATTTCTGTGTCTTATCTTTGAAAAATTGGACAGTTTTTTCTATCACCTTTCCGATGCCGGCCATAGATTAGGATATAAATGAGAACAAACCAGGCAAGATACTGCCCAGTTATATTGGGAACAATGAGAGAGGGAAGGAAATTGTACAAGTGTTATATTCTCCCTCCATGCAAGACATGCTTGCTTTATGCTCTGAATACTCAAAAATGTACTAATGAATGTTTGGCACCTCCTGAGTGTTCATTGATTAGGCAATGGGTTTTTTGAAGTCTATTTGCCACCCAGCAACTTCTTGCTTTTCTTTTGAAGCATGCTCTTTGTCATGACTATGCATTCTGTTACCACACCTATAGCTATGCTGTCCTTAAGTCTCAATCAAAGTCTACTGAATTATTAGGGTTTATACTTCTAGTAGTATCCTTTTCACAAAGGTGCTAAAGAGAAGGTCTTGTGTCACACAGCATCTAATGTTTGGTAATGTCTAAGCTACATACAGCAAGGCACATTAAACCCAAAGGCTTGGGGAAATTCTGCAATGTTTTTCCAATAATTATTTTCCAGGTTTTTCTGGTTGTCAGAGTAGATGTGGTTGGGAGTAAATGTAGGGGTTTTTTCTCCCCTAGATCTCTGGTTCAAACCTTTTACTTATATAGGGACTTCACAGCTGGATGGAATATTTGTGCTTTATCACAGAAACTGAAGCATTCATAAACCAAAAAGCCTGCATGATGCCCCGAATATGAGTTAAATAGAAAAGGGGAAATAATGTTAAATATAGTCACATGAATAGACTGAAACAAACAGTTGATTTGTGTTTTCATCAACCAAGAAGGTAAGAGGACTATGTACATGCTTAGTAAGTTTTAATTGGTTTCAGCTAAATCTAATCTGTTCATAACTCCTTACACAGGGAACATTACTGTTGTTACTTCCACTTCTGTGAAATGAGATAAAGATGTTTCATTAGTGAGATAAGCATTTTGATAATGTTCTAAAAAGCAAAATTTGAACTATATCTAGTAGAAAAACCTCACAATCCCATTACAATTTTCAATGGACTAATGATTCATTACTTCAAACTTATGAAATACAAGTGTCCAGTGTTTTGCATGACACATACATCAAAAAACCCAAACCGACCCCCAGAGCATCGTTATACAACTGAATATACCACTAAGTAATAAAAAGTCATTTTAGGCTTAAGTCTTGCAAAAATTTTCCATGAAAATTCTTAGAAGTTACTAAATATTCTTGAAAGTTAGAGGCCTGCAGTAAATGATGCAAGCCAACGGGATAAACAAAAAACAACTTTCCACCCCAAAAAAGACCCAGTAAATTGAATTTGTTCTCTGGTGTTTAGTATAATATTCATTGCTGCTGTTGTTTGAGTTTTGGCTGTGTGTGTGGTTTGGGTATTTTTTGAGGGGGGTAAGGGGGATATTTTGTTTCTTCAATGTGTAATATATACAGATGAGCCAAGTGCAATACATGTGTGAGATGAATTAGAAAACATGTCACAGTGTGAAATCCGTTATCTCCTGTATTAACCTACTAAAGGAACAAAATGTGTTGGAATTGTACTCTTACCTATAGTTTCTAGCATAAGAAATCTGAAAATAAAATTAGCAACAAATAATTTTAACAACCATTTAACACAACAAACTTACTTCACGTTCATACAGCACAAAAGCAGCCAACATTTATCAGCAGTTGACAGCATAGCCGATTTCAAAAGGTATTTTCTATTATTAAAACCAGAAAGATGTGGACATTCTTCCTTTCAGACCATTTAATACATAGACATAACTATTTGCGTAGCTTTACATTAAAGCTGATGGTGTCTTGATGGACTGTTTTGAGTAAAGTGATTTCATTTGGTTTTCTCAGCAAACCTTTATCTATTTACAGTGTCCTCATTATAAGAACAAGCAGGGGAAAAAAAGAGAAATTGGCTTTTCCTAACTAAAAAAGTTGTATCCAGAAAGAATAAGGCTCTAGTTATGCTAGCAAACAGCATATTGTTAAAGAATATTCAAGAGCAGTTCTGGGTGATCAAAGAGAGTCATTTGTACAGACACATTGTTATCAAGGTCCCTGACATGCTTGAGATCATGCCA
This sequence comes from Zapornia atra, assembly GCA_013400835.1. Lineage (NCBI taxonomy): Eukaryota > Metazoa > Chordata > Aves > Gruiformes > Rallidae > Zapornia > Zapornia atra. The sequence goes on along the minus strand of VZTU01019864.1, from coordinate 10,198 downwards.
GCCAGCATCTCTCACAAGGAAAGCTTAGTAGTGGGGTCAGCCAGGCGCAGTTCAAAGTTACATGGTTTGCATCCCTGATTTTGGGGAATGAGACCTAAAGATAAACTGCACCGTGTCCTTTGGCCCTCAGGTGTGTGGACCTTGTGGTCCTCCTAGAAACAGTAAGAGAGTTTGCATCTCTCTCCTGGAAACATATTTTCTTCCTAACCGGTGCTATTTCCTGGTCTGACTTCCTCTGGTCTTCTGACCAGGCAGGCGACTGCAGGCAGGACCCTTCAACTGTTCTCCATTGCAAAACACTTTCAGCTCCCTGATTTTACTAAGGATGTTTCTACCTATAGAAAGAGCTGTACAAAAAGCGGTAATTTAAAAGATGCAGATGCATGATCAAGATCATTGCCTTGTAACAGGTTACCAGAGAAATAGCGGAAAACCAGAGACAGAGGCGTTACCATGGACATTAAACAAAAAAACCCTGTCCAGATACATTCTCTTATTCACAACATTTCAAACACACCCTGCCGAGTCTCCAGGGCTGTAAATACAGGGGGGGCTCATGGTACTGAGTGGCGTGACAGTGTTCACGCAAAGAGCCACTAACTCACACTGCCCAGAGCATGGGCAGCCCTCCAGCAAAATGACTGGTGGAAATTAAAGCTGCCCCAACTTACAGGTATGCGGAGGCACAGTCAAATGCAGAGATACTCATTGGTTTTGCTCAAGTTCCCTATGTAGGATGTACAGCTTGCAGAGGTAACTGAGCCAACAAGATGAATTTGGCCTCACAAATGTGTTCACACAAACACAACAGGTCTATTGCAACATTTGTTAGGACAAATCTTTTTTCAGACTCCAAAATTCTCCCATAGATGGCATAAGCAACTAAACAGAGTTTGCCAGACACTGCCATGCACCTATCACTGCCTTCGGTTCCCTGGCTGCTATTCCTTCTGCACAGGCATTATCCCACTTAATAGGAGCTATGTTCACTAGGCAAGCTCGCAACTTGAAAACAAACATTCCATCACACAGCCTGTATGTTCATGAATATGTAACACACATGTAGGGAGACCTTGGATAAATACATTGCATTAAATAATCCCTACAGTGGCAGTTAAAATGAGAAACAGATTTCTCTAACACATGTGCTTCATTTGAATGGGCAAGCTTGTAAATTCCACAAATGCACCCTTCCAATCTCAGGTTACAACTGGGTATCAGATACGTTTTTTTTTTTTGCTTTGCCTCACCCCTGTCACATGTTTACAGTTTCAACTCACTTAACCACTATCACACTACAACCCAGACTTGAGGAAACAAAACCTGTCAACATCTAAAACACTACCAACCCTAACAAAGGAGTCCTTAATATGACAAGTAACATTTCCAGTCACTTTCCCCAGATCCATAATAGGACTTACCCTGGCAACACCTTGGAACACAGCACTCCTAACTCAGCTCTCTAGAGAGTGGGTATGTAACTGCGTCCTTGCACACACACAAATAATTCTTGTGCTCCATATTTTATCGAGCCCATCAGGAAAAATGCCCAACTAGCACGGAACGCAGGGACTGGATTCCAGGGCAGTGCAGCTTAGAGACAATGCTACGCTCAAGCTTACCACCTGCAAAAACCTATACCCAAATGGAGGTCCCCCATGTACTGCTCCAGCTGGTCACTCAGGTATACTGAGCGCAGAAAGCAGTGTCAGCCACAAGCCCAGGAGGGATGGTGGTCCCCTCTTGCTCTAACTTCACAGGTAAAGTATCCTTTTCTCCACAGACCAGATGAAACAAGCAGCGAACATTTTATGTACATCAAAAGACAGTGTCCTCGATGGGAATTAATTCCAGAGGGGCACACACTCCCTCTAAACCACATTGATTCACACCTTTGGTACCAAGAAGAAGATGATGTGGGCTATGCCTTTACCTTGTTGAAGGCTGGCACACCAGTAACACTGTGAGTGTAAAATGAAATTTTCCCTTCATCTTGAGGGAACACAAGCAGGGAGAACAGAAATTCATGGACTGCATGATGTCCCAGATAAAACACATTACTGTTTTCACAAGACTGAAAGACAATTACAATTGTGTCACTCTCATATCTAGGGTCCTGAACTAATATCTAACTCTGATTCCTGCCAAGTACCCTAAAAATCCCTGGTTGAAACCTAGACATGCAACAAGTCCATCTAAAGTTGGTAAGAACAACCTGGTCTACAAGCACGAAAAATAAGTTAAAAAAAAAAAAAAAAGACCACTTTATGCAAGAATGATTTCTTTTCCACATAAGAAAAGTCTTTTTGCTCCAGTACGCCATCTCCTAGGTAACCTGCACTGTTTATTCCGAGCCTCTCCTGATCACACGAGCTTTCTCAAAAACAAAATGAGAAACAGGCACTCAAGAAGCATGTTCCAAGACCCTAGTTAAATATATTCAAAATTAACTCAATATCTGACATGCATGGCATTTTAAAGTCTTTAAATTAAAAACAAACCATATGTGGTAAGAGGGGAAACTGTGTCACGTTCAGTGCACTGGCACATATTGTGCTTATGCATGCGGGTTATTTGTTTCCAAGAGGTTCAAACCTTCTGATCTTTGCCACTTTTTTGGTGGGCTGGGGGAGGGGAGATGCAGCTATTTCAGGAGTTTGTTGGGTTCTTTTGTTTTATTTGGTTTGTTGTTTTTTTCTTGGGTTTTTTGGGATGGGGTGGTAGTGCGGGGAGATAATATGGACCCAATGTCTTCCAGAATGTTCTCCTCTTGTTCATACACTTTGCATATTTATTCCTATATATTTTCAAAGAACAATCATGACTTTTACAGCTATTTAGAAAACTAAATACTTTAACATTAAAATTTAAATAAACTGCACACATTTTTTAGGTCAGCTAAAAAATTAGCGGAAGGAGCATGTCACAGAACTCCAGCTATAGAAATCATCCAGTAACACCTAAATTACAAGGATTAAGTTATCACAGCAAATGCTTATGGACAGATTAGCAATTCTGCAAGCAACGCACTATCACCTACTAGTGTTTAAGATAAACTTCCAGAAATCAACCTGTTTGTGGGTATCACCTCTTCTACACATAAAAGTCACACCACCTTTAATAGCTAACCCCAAAATTAATTTTGTTCCTTTTTCCTGCTTTTACAACCACATATTTATGTGGGGCCAGTATTTTTTTGCTTGAAAAGAATGAGCTATGCACAATTGCAGCTTCTCCTAATGCTTCTATGGTGCTCAATGAGAAGTTACTTCTTAGTAATTATCACGCAGGCATGAGAAGTACGTCACTTCTCTTTAAAGCCTCTAACAATAAAACCCACAATGCGAGTTGAATATGCCTGCCCTGGTTCTGATGTTGCAACAGTGGAGTAGCAGGAGCATGAAACAGCCTCGTGCATCAAAAGGATGAAACCCACTTTGTACTGGAAGACTCTCCTCATTTCCTGGCTGCAGTTTAAGCATGAATGGCTTTTTAGAACAATTCATAACTGCAGTTACTTTGTCCACATACACTGAATTATCACAGTGGAAAAACTCAAACATTACATTTCAGAATGCCCCAAACATTTGTAGAATGTGATACGTTGTACAGTGTATCAGCAGATGTATTACTCAGATAAGTGAGATTTGACAAAAGTTTGGAAGAGAACTGTTGCAATGCATAATGTCAAAACCAGCATGTGGATATGGATAGCATGTTCTTATGAAGTGGTGTAGGGTTTTCTTAACTCTCATTTCTAACGATCCACTGTGCTGGAGGAAAGGAAATACTGGACTTCTTAGCATACTCCCAGCAAACAGGCCAAAATATTGAGTCTTTCTAATGAGGCTGTAAGAGCTTCAAGTAAGCCATGTTTATTTATTTATTCAGTTAATTATTACATATTCAAATTAATGTCCCATCCCATTGGGACAGGTGCTTAAATCATAGAGCAGTGTTAACTTCAGAAGGCTATTCGTGTATCTGCAGCTGGGTATATGCTTTAATGCCCCAACTCTGGAAGATTCTTAAGGGAGAAAACAGAATCAGAAAGAAATTCTTTATTACAATTTCAACTTCCTAGACTCAAGATAACAGGTTTTGCTTATATCTGACTTCTCTTAGCTAGAAGTACATGTTGTATACTGAAGACAACTACATTTGCATGAGCCCATATAGTTACACTACTATGAGAACCCAGGTGTTTCTGATAGCGATTATTGAAGAACCACCTACGGCATTCACATGAACCATAACAGACAGAGCCCATCATTTGTAGGAGAGTTTCCAACATGAATTACCTCAAAGCTCCTGGTGAGAGAAGCCCATTGACTGCATTATCTCACACCACCACATCCTATAACAGTGCATGCTTACTTTAAATTTAGTTCTGATGTGTAAAAGTGAGCTTATTTCCATAAACTGTATGCACAGAAGCAGAAGGCACAAACTGAAGAGTTAACAAACTGATCCCAAATCAGTCACAGGCATGATCTCTTCGAAACAGCCAGACCAAAAATAGAGTAGACAATTGTTAGTCAAAACCTAATGTCTTCATGTTTTAGAATCTCAGACTAGCATACTGAGCACAGAAACTATAGGAGGGAGACAAATTTTACGCCAAGGTAAATTTTACAGCAGCTTTTAGATCTACCAGAATATATCACATTGCATGTCAGCCTGCAAAATGACACAGTTGTTAAACACCCGGCAACAGTACTTGCCAGATCTGAATGAAAAAATGGTGCTTCATATAAATGTTACCTGACATTTGAGAAGAGAGTCCTAAGAAACCATACTGTACCCTAACAAAATCACCTTCACCTGGTTTGATTGCTGATAGATGACTGCAAGAACATGTTACATGCTTGAGTGGAAATCCAAGGTTTCAATCATCAGTAATAAATTTTCTGCAGCTGCAGACAGTGGCATATTGTTTGTGTGTCATGTGCAGTGAGAAACAAAAGATTCAGTGAAAGTGTTACTGAAATCCATTGAATTACAAAAACCTATTCCTGAACACAATAGACACATTGCTACAACACATGCAAAAATATGTATAAAATAAGCCATGTGAAGAGAATAAAGAGAGCAGGTCTGAAGTTTGGAGCAAATTCTATTGGATCTTCTTGTTTGTCTGTTTCTACCAGGCTCCTAGGGAGCCTGCTTTGGCAGGGGGGTGAGGGGGTGGAGAGGTGGGGGCAGTTGGCCTCGATCTCTGAAGGTCCCTTCCAACCCCTAAAATTCTGTGAATCTGTAATATAACAGCATTTCATTCATATGCTTCAATTACTGCCTCCCAATTTATTTAGGTCCCTGAATACCTCTCAAACTCTAATGGCTCAAATGCACAGAGTATAATCCCCCCAAAAAATACATGGAAATCACTTGTGGAACAACATACAACATAAATAGAGCAACCTTAACACCGCTCTCACTATTAGGCTCAGGACTACATTACAGCAATAATAGGTCAGTAGGAGTCCCACAACTTTTTCCTGACATTTCTCCCTGGCATAAGAACACAATATACTCAATTTGGAGTCTACATTCTTTTAGTATTCATGATAGGTAAAATTAAGACTCAAGAAATACATATATGTACACACAGAGTAAATTTAAAAAATTGAGCCTCCATATAGATTGTGACAAACATATTGGTGATATTTATCCTATATATCTCAGTCTTAAAATATCTGGCTTCTCCATTTGGTTATTTCAGGAATATGGCCACACTAGACCATAGAGCAGTCCAGCTTGTCCAATACCTTGTCTCAGAAGTTAACAGTAGGTGCCTAGAAAGCATGTTAAAAATCCAACCTAAGACACACCACACAGGACAAACCTAACAGGCTATTTACCTAGAACATTTCCAAGCTCCAGCAATTTGTGGCTTAGAGACCTCATAAAACAGAAAGGGTATCTTCATGTCTAATTGTTCTCAGTGAACTTAGGAAGAACTTCTTTACTTTAGGGAAAAAAAAAAAAATTCTTCCTTGTGAGTGCTGTGAAACACTAGACAAGTCTGCCCAGAGAAGCTGTGGCTATCCTCTCCCTGGCAGTGTTCAAGGCCAGGCTGGATGGGGCTTTGGACAACCTGGTCTAGTGGGGGGTGTCCTTGCCTATGGCAGGTGGCTGGAACTTAGATGGTCTTCAAGGTCCCTTCCAACCCAAACCAGTCTGTGATTATGATTTCTCTTTCATTAGTTCATCACTTTTTTAACCCATTATAACTTTCACAATATATCATGGTAGGGAGTTCTGCAATTAAATTGTATAATGTGCAAAGAGCAACCTCCATGAGATTGTTTTGAACATCACAACAACTGGAAAAAAAAAATACTGCCAAAGTGCCAAAGTCAAAACAGGGATGCTGTAATCAGAGTGTCAGACAACACACCATGGGTACAGAGTTCCTTCCTGCAGTGCATAAACAACATCTTTTTCAGACATTTCCAAAAGTAAAATTTCTTTAAAGTATTACAGATGCATTTATATTCAGTTTTGGTTTGCAAATGCTATCTGCCTTTCAACATATTCAATAGGATTTTGAGGGCTGTGAATGATCTAGGTCAGATGAACACAAGCTGTGCTCAGCTCACTTTCCATAACATTGAACTCTTGTTACTGACAGTCTCAAGGAGGATATAAGAGTGATCATTTATAAAACATGTATGAAACTTAGTTTTCAGTGAATCTAGGGGCATCACATTTGAAGAGAAGCTGTTGACTTGTTAACCTAAGATACCAGTCTTGCTAACTCTCACTGATTCCTGATACAGGACAAATCTTCAGCTCACCTGAAACTGCCTCTCATCAACTGATGAAGCATCTACACTACCTAGAGAAATTCTCAAGAACTCTATCAATGATTGAGATGTGAAGTTATTTTTAGAAGGCAATTCTGAAGGACCAGCTAAACCAAGTAGCTGAGCACAATCATGCAAAGCAGTGGCTCATACAAACACAGAATAAAACATTGAAAAAATTTCTCTGAAAGCATGGATAATGCTCATATTTTCAGATAAGTTTTTCTGAAACTGAACCATGGATGCAAGAAATAATGACCAGAACCCGTAGACCGACTCAGAAGTCNNNNTTCTGAACAACATCAAAGAGCAAAGGATCTGTTTGAAGGAAGCATTATAGTCTTCAGCATATTTTGTTTGATCTTTTAAAAACTTGTGACATTTCCCCACCTGTAAATAGAAATGGTGGTTGCAATACACACAAGATGAGCTAAACTTTGAGACCATTCAACACAGCACAAATGCAGAAGTTCCTCCACATTTGCCAGAACATCTACATAATTTAATTTTTTTCACAAGAACTATTAGCAGCTCCTTACTCTCTTGGTATCATAAGAAAACCAAAGAACAGATCCAAAGATATGGCTTGATCTCAGTTTCAGGATTTTTATGGTGCCAAAAATAATGCATTGGTTAAAAAAGTTTCTTAAAGAAACAGTCAAAAAAAAAAAGCACCATTTATAACTAACTACTCTAAGTCATACATGTTATGTTTGCTGGTGGTGGGCTCTGATGCAGACCACATTTGTGGCCCATAAAAAGTGTCCAATATATGTAGAAATACTGTATTTCTACAGTGAGGAAGTGTGAATAAATATTCACTTTTTAATTATTTGTTCAAATGAGAATAGGTCTTAATTTTAAAAGCTTTAAGTAATTTAGCTTTGTGTCCCTGTATAGAATTAATTCTAATTTATAATTCAGTTTTTACCTATCATTGATTTTTCTGCACTAAGAAGTGGAATAACATAATTTCTTTTTAAAGGAAAAATAGATGTACTCCAGAATGAGGTTACTTTAAGAATATCTGTAAAAACAAAAATCTAATTACAGTTTCCTAAGGAGGTAACTGAGGATAAAAAAAAAGGGGAATTGAAATAATTTGTGACTACAATGCAAATACCTCCAAAACATTAAAAATCTTTAAATACTATGAAAAGTCAAGTTCCCTCTTTCTTCACTAATCAAGTGCTAAAAGAAGCATTTTCAATCTGTAATTGCTATTAAGGACATTAATTTAAAGGCCTAGAAAAAAATTACCATAAGAGAATCACAGCACTTCTGTAGGCTATTCCAAAATCCTATAGGCACTGTTTTCAGTGCTGTTCCCCATCTCTGCTCCTCCTTAGAAAATACACAGGTGGCCAAACAAAGTAATACTCCACATTTAGCAATGATTTAAAACAGAGTGCCTGACAGGAACAGAACCACATATGCCATAGTTTTGGGCAGCTTTACAAGAGGCAATCTAGGTAATTATAGGCATGTAAGCCTGATACCAGCACTGGATAGAATAAATAGCTAATAGGGTACTTAATTACACATCCTTATTTTATTAATCAATGTCAATCAACAAGGATTTATGGTAACTATCAAACTAACCTGACATTTTAATGAGACTACAAGTTTAGTAGAACAATGTGATAGTGATGTTGGGATTTACTGTGTGGCATTTGATATAGCACTGGCATTTTGATTAAGAAACTAGAACACTATGAGATCAATGTTTGATGGATTTAACTGGTGTGTTTCAAAATGTAATTTCCCACAGTGAATCATCAAATGTCTGTTTCTCAAGGTGGTCTTGCAGTGATCATCTCCTAGCCCTATGCTACTCAAAATGATTGTTAATGATCTGGAAGAAAGCATAAAGTAATTACTCATAAATTTTTCAGATGGCACAAAATGTGGAGGAGTGGAAAATAATGGAAAGTCACTGACAAACCCGTAAGAACAGCTCACTCTGCTGAGATCCACACACAAAATACGCATTTTAAAACTCAAAAAATGAAGTCACACCTTTACAGGTGAGGAACTTGCATGCAGAAAGAGGGACTCTGCCCAGGCAAGCAGTAACTTGAGATGTCTGGAATCCTCAGGGTAGCATTATGGTTAAATTGCCTAATAAAACTGCTGGATATCAACACATGTAAGCAGACTGTCATCTCTGTAGTTGGCACTGATGGCATCTCTGCTATAAATGTACTTGATTCTGATGTGTGAAATTTATGAAAAGCCTTAAAAGTGCAGCAGATAGCTAAGAGAATTACTAAGGACTGAAAAATGAGGTTTTACTACTTATCTCTCAGAACATTAATGGAAACAATAAGGTGTACCTGAATTTTAGTCTATAGACACCAACATGAAGAAACAGAGGGCTCCTGGTAATGAACAATATATTGAAACTGAAGCTGGACAAAAGAAATTGGACTTTTTAACCATGCGACTAGAAACACACATTATTAACATGCAAGGCAATTAATTAACCAAATAAATCAAGGATGAGTTTTCTTATTTAATTCACCACCACTTTTTTTTTTTTTTAAATTTGATGCATACTGCCCTGAATTGTATCTTCTCATTCAAAAAAACCAATCTGTTACTTCAGGAAAGGATCGTAACCTGCCCTGAACAGGAGTTTAGGCAAAATGATCAGAATATTCCTTCTGCTTTTATATCCATGGATCACTTCCCATCCTTGCACGCCAATTACACACCTTGAAGTTTCTGTGGTGTAAAGGATTCCTTTAGTGAGCCTTTCAGGCTTCGTATTCTGTATGTGAGCAATTCTATGAGACAACAGAGGATCCTGAAATGCTGGCACACATACCAGAGCGCCCTAAAAATTAAAATCATGTTTTGCACCACAACTGGTCATCATGGGAATAAAGGGGGGAAAAATAAAATTGAAGCAACATAGAAATGGGAATACATGGGAAGAAATGAAAAGAAGTGCTAACGTGTTTATGACAGTTTTTGGAAGATCAAAGTTAGCACGTGCTATAGTTCACGTAGTTTAAAA
>VZTU01019863.1:381466-412494 GCA_013400835.1 Zapornia atra | reverse complement strand
GGCGCGGCAGGCGTAGGTTACCCTCGTCCCTGAGGGGGAGCTCAGTCCCCGCTGTCTTCGCGTCGGCGGTGGGGGGAGGCGGCGGTCTCCTGCTTGCTGGGTGCCGGTTTGCTCCGTTCCTCTGCTCAGGGGGCCAGCCGAGAGGTGCAGCGAGGGAGCCGCGTCTTGTCTTCGGGCAGGGCGGGGACTCGCAGGCCGCCTTTTCGGCCGTGCTGCTGCTGCCGCCTCTGCCGCAGGCCTTTCGGGACGGCTCCCTTCTTCCTTCGGGAGCCGCCGGTCTCGGCCGTGCTTTGGCAGGAGTCCTGTCAGGGGCAAGCCTACCCGCCCCTCCCTGCGGGGAGCAGCTGGGGTGCTCGGGTCACCCCTGCTGCGGTGTGTGCCTCGAGCACCCAGCTCTGCATGCAAACCCTCAGAAATCCGTGGCGGGTTTTGTTGGCTTTTGGGGGGTTTTGTGTTGTGTTTTCGGGGTTTTTTTTTACAACTTGCTAGTGGTAAGCAAGCCGTGCTGCCTGATACATCTGAGAGAATGACTCGCTGGTTTAAACCCAGAAGGTTGAGATGAGAAACCAAGGTTTCAGTTCTACGGTTAAGAGCGGATGATATGAGTAAACCCGAAGATCTCGTGCGGGACAAAAGCTGCTTTCTTTCCTGTGTGAGAAGGGTGTTAGTGAGAATATAAACGCGTGAGGCAGAGGGAAATCCGGAGAAGGTGCTAATGGGTTGCCAGTAATTCCGGGGTTACTGCCAGGTGAAACAGATGGTCCCAATGCTGCAAGCCCATACATCTGCATGCATCTTTGGGCTGTTAAGGATGCACATACCAGTGGCAGGGAGATGAACAAAACATGGGTGGATTTTGAGGAACACGAGCATAATGCAGCTTAAAAAATAGTAAATCTTTCTGTCCATCTACATAAAGCACGTAACTATATAACTTCATTTGTTTTTCCTTCAGCAGCTTTGCAAAATGGGGATTTCTGTACCAAATCAGACACGTATAATGCGGCTCTGGCATGGTTGAGATTACTGGCAACCCAGCAGCATCTTCTGTTTCCTTCAGCCTCACATGTTTATTCAACTTAAACCCACGTTTTCAGTGTCTGCAAATGAAACAACAATCTTCATTTAAAACACAATTATTGAAACCTTATTTCCTCGGTTTTGCACTGTCTCATGCTAAAAATATGAAGAATAATTTGGAATTGAATATTGTTCCTTTTAGTACTCATGAAAGTCATGTGACAAAGCAGAATCTTAGAAGGGAGGGAGAGAATTTGAAAAAGAAATCATGTAGAAAGAAAACTGCAAAAGCATTCCAGGAGTGCTTAGGAGGCAGTGTTAACATGGGCTGGTTATCTTGACCTAAAATCCTTAAAATTAAGACAATGCAAATCCAACCCATACCCATGGATTTGCATTGTCTTAACTGCTCTAAGATTTGGAAATAAGGTGATTCAAGTCGAAATACCTGTTCAGACTTGAGTTTTGCAAATTTCCCTTAGCTTTTGACTTGCAAGAACTTTGCAAACAGGCACCGGGAAAACTTCAGCTTTCAGTTTGCCTTTGGCATATTGTTGTTTGGCTCTTGCATACTAGTTACCTGTTCGCATTTGCCATAAATAGTCTAGAAACCTGCAACTAGGCTGTTGAAGTAACTTCTGGAAGGGTTTGTTTCCTTCTCTTTCCCCCACCCTCTTAAGACTTTTTGTCCTACGGGATTTGTTTGCAATCTGTAGCTGAAGCTCTGAGGCAAGTTTGCCAGATCTGGGGCTGCATCATCTTTCTGCACATCTGGAAGTGGTTTATGGGCTCTCATTCCTCCAGTGCTGCGTCTGGACTCTGTGCTATTCCTCAGCAGCAGAGAAAGAAAAGAAAACCAGCACGACTCCAAAGTAAACTTTGAAGAGTTTGAAAAAGGAATTGAATCTTAAAACTGTTACTGTGCCCTGTAAGGCCCTTGCGCTGGGAACTTCAAAGGAGGATGATGGTCAAGGAAGCTTTGGCAAGAGTGCTTACAGCTGTGGGTTATCTAGGATCCAAGTAAATAGCTCTACAGCTCTTCAGAAGAGAGGAGTCCTGAATACTGTGCTGCTTTGAAGAGGTAAAAAGACTAATTAAGCAGGAAATATCTGAGCAGTAATGTCACTGTTTCTGAGTTTTCCCTTCTGCAGCCCCTCGTTTTGTTAGAGGATTTGGCAGCTAAGTTAGGGACTGCCAGGTTCCAGGAACTAAAGTCTCCAGTCAGAAAAAAATGAATAAATATTTGCAGGGGAACAAATATTTCTCTCTTTCCTTAAAAATCAGTGGGTAAGCAATCCGTCTTTCTGAGGCTTAGGAATGCTGTAGTTCTAGAACTCAAACTTGGGTGAGTGTCTGAGTCTGGATTTAAAAATGGGGTTCAATTTATGTTGATTTAGTAATTTCTGAAGATACTGTGAAGCTGTGCCTTTCCAGCTTTTATCTTGCAGCGATCATCAGTATTGTTTGCGACTATCATTACAAATGTTAATTGAAAGATAGTAGTCAGCTCTGTGGAAATCAGTGGAAGATTGTGATTAGTTAAAGTGGGCTTAGAAAGCGACTCTGAGGGTTCTCTTGCCTCTCTGCTTACCTTAATGAGTAAACTTTTAAAATGGGTGGTAAAACAATACTTGTGCGTAGTGCGTGAGAGAAGGGCTTTCTCAGCAGTGGGTTTTTTTTTTACTGATAAGCTTGATTTCCTCTCTGTGTAAATTAATGCCACATGAGGAGAGGGAGCTGCTGGAATGTAGATAAGTACTGCGGATGCAAAAGGGCTTCAGAGATACAGTAGTTTTGGGTCCAGAATTGAGGTGAATGTTTTATTTCCCGTAATCCTGTATTTTCAGTATTATATTCCGCCCTTTCCAGCGTAAAGTCATGGCCACTCTTGGGCCTGGTTTAGGAGTACAATGTTAGAGAAAGCTCCTACATTTTCTTCAGCATCCCAAATAATATGCTTAAGTACAAGCCACATTGCACAAACTTCCCTGTTAACGGAAGGATACTGCTATTAGAAGATATTTTCACTATTGCTCTGAAATTTTCTGAAAGACCAGAAGATGCTGCTCCATTATAATATTCCCATGTGTTTGGGAACATACTCCAGCAAGAGATTAGATTTGATTGTTGTTCTGTTTTAGATGAAATCAGAGACAAATGTAAACGTATTTACAAATTTAAACGGGTGTTTTAATACTTCTTTGAACATTACTTTAAAACATGTTTAAAAACTTTAGTCACTACTGATGCAGGTGATTGGGTGGAATTTATTGAAATGCTGATCTTTTCAACCTATTAGTAACTTAAAGTACGCAATAGTTCTAGCCCAGAATATTAATTATTTCTTACAAAAAAGTTAGAGATAGATTTCAGTTATTTTAACCAGGTCAACAGTAAAGTTTGATGATGCAATACCTTGTCCTTGAAATAGTGAAGTAGTATTCCCTACTGGTATTAATGATTTTTCTCTCTTTTTAATTTTTTTTTTTTTATATTTTTCTCACAGATCACAGTTCTCATCCAACAGGACAGATGGCTCTTTTAAAGAAAAGTAAGAAAAATTAAAAACATTTGAAATGTACATTTCAGGAGGGGATTCAACTTTTTAAAAGAGCAGATAGTAGCAGGACAAGGGGGAATGGATTAAAGCTAAAGGAAGGAAGATTTAGATTAGATATTAGGGGGAAGTTTTTTACAGAAAGAGTGGTGAGGTGCTGGAACAGGCTGCCCAGAGAAGTAGTGGATGCCCCGTCCCTGGAAGTGTTCAAGGCCAGGTTGGATGGGGCCCTGGGCAACCTTGTGTAGCTCCAGGCCTGGAGGTTGGTGGCCCTGCCTGTGGCAGAGGGGTTGGAGCTTTATGATCCTTGGGGTCCCTTCCAACCCAGACCATTCTATGATTTTTAAAAGAGAATAGAGATGTCAAATGAAATTTCTCATGCAACTGATGTGTACAAATTTATAGTTCTAGCACTGCTAAATTACATTTAAGTATACAAATAAGCTTTTTTTCTGTTAACTAAGTTGGATATGACAATGGTATGACAATAAATCCTTTTAATTTAAAATTACTCACAGCTTTTGTTCAAGAGGGGGAGGGGATCTGGAATTTCCCACTGAGTGCGGGTAGCTGCTGGTTTCATGTGGGTTGTGCCTAGAGCACTGAACCTGTCTTTTTTTACAGAAATCTCTGTGTTAATGCTGCTCATACTTGCAGTTGACAAATTTGGGGTTCTCATCAGCTGCCAGGGTCAGTGACTGAAAATGGACCAGTGTGCACCTTCAGTTATGCACTGAAAATGTCTCTGAAGTCAGTGTGTTGTTTCCTCAGCTGGTTTGAATTAGTGCAGGTTTGGTGATACATGTCTACCAGGTTCGATTCATTGTCACTCCCAGTTCTGGCCAGTTGGCCCTTTTGATTGAAATAGCACAAAACTTTGTTACCTTTGCTCTTTTGTTCGCCTTAAATACCTTTTATGGTGATGCAAAAGTAACGGAGTAGTCCAGTACAAAGACCTCCACTCATCAAAGTCACCAGGGAATTTCCCTGTTGTACTGGTGAGGTGTCCTGGTACCTGCTCGTGGTTGGTTTACACTGAATAAAACATGTACAAGGCAGTCTGTTAGGAACTGCAGCTCAGAACATACAGTAAGGTCTTTTCTGTTGCATGCTTTGTTTTGATTTTACTTATGAAAGTAGCGGTGTCAGAATGTTTATGTATTTTAAAATATTTTGGAACACTTCTGGTTTCAGTAGCTTTGTTCTGGTTTGCTTTTCTAATTTTTTTAAGAGTTTTGCCCAAATGTACCTTGAAGATCTGAACATTTGAAATAGGAAACGCTTTTCTCCAGGGTTTGAAGTTTTACCAGGGAAGTGTGAGAGAAAGAAAGGGCTAGGTAAAAATAATTAACGCTGAAGTCCTATGATGATAAAGAAACATTAAAGTAGTCGAGAAGAAAGTTTCAGGGTCCTGGTAAAATTCAGAAACATGAATTTCCTGGTATGGAGAATGCATATATATTGGGAGTTTAATGATTTAGTGAGCAAATTATCCATGAAAATCAAATAGTTGGAAACTATTGTAATGGGGGAGAGACACTGTTACGTTTTTAACATAAAGTGTTTAACTTGATCAAAAAGCAGGAGAAAGGAGAATTTTATAAACACAGCAGATACAGGTTATGATATGTACTGGTTGTGTATTGGATTTTTTTTTAAGAGATGTAATTGAGAATTAGCTATTCCACTGATTGTTAACAAATTCTCCCTTTTGTTTCAGTTAATCAGATCTTACTGTTCCTTCTTGTCTTAACTGTGTGTGCCATTCTGTATAACAAAGTCCACCAAGCACCATCAGTGTTAAAGAATGAAACAGGTAAGTGATTTGTACTTCCGTTCCATTTCTGTTTTGTTTTACATGCCTTGTCTCTTCATTTGAAAAGTGCTTTTTATCTTACTGAATCCTGTTTGCCCCATGATAGGAGAGCTGCTCATGCTGTTGCATATGGATGTGGAATTTCTTGTTTCTGAATTACTTCAATAAAATAGATCAATAGTAATGACTAAGAATTGCCATTCTGATCCAGATTTTTATCTAGGTGTCACTGTTGTAGATGGAAGCTGGACTGTATCCTTATTTATGCTGAACAGTATTGGAATTGTCAAATGATAATAAACTTTGATTACCACTTGCCTCTTTGGGAATGTTTTTGGCCTACCTATTCATTTCAGATAGATTGTCAAATCTTGATGTAACCTACAGTGGAAGGTTTTGCTGGAATTTTTTACAGTGACTGAAACCTGCTGGGATTGATGTGGTTGAACTGGTATTAAATGTTTATACTAATAGCTTATTCACTGTTCCCAAGATAAACAAATTCTGTCTTGGTATAAACCATTTTTTCAGTCTATTATTTTTGGGCTCTCATGAGTTTGATGGTTATATTCTAACTGGTATAAATAAGTTAGTGCTAGGGATAAAAATCTTCATTAGCAGCAATGTGAACTGATTCAGTATTGTTTAGATTTTTTTCCTTTTTATCATTAGTAACTTTCTGCTGGTACAGAATTTTGCATTACTCTCTTCTAGCCTGCTTCCCAAAGAATTGAAGCTCATGCAATCACACCATCTCTTTGGCTTAACTCTTTCTCTAGATAATTTTGGAACCTATTGTACATTTTGTACTAAATATAACTGAGAAGTTGAAGTCTCAAAGGTATTCAAACTTCTTCAGGTTTCATGTGAATAAGCAGCTACTTGGAGGACAGGCTGCATTGTGCCCCTGCTGAGTAGAAGATGCCAAGAGCTGTGTTATATATATGCTGTTTGGAGGCATCCAACAGTCCAGCCAACCTGCATGTAGTTCTGGATTAGCGACAGCTCATGCTGTATGCCTTGCCAGGTGCGGATGTGTATAGGATGTGGTAAGGAAATGGGGTGATTGTGATACAATTCCGCTGATTATGGAACACCATACACATTCCTATAACCCAGATCTGATATACAAAGATTCTTAATTTTCTATTATAATGTGTGGTTTTGTTTCTTGTAGTTGATTTGGAGAGTCCTGAGGAAATGGAAGAAGAAATCCCAGTTGTAATCTGCGCTGCGGCGGGCAGAATAGGTGCAACTGTAGCAGCAATCAGCAGCATCTACAGCAACACAGAGGCCAATGTTTTGTTCTACATAGTCGGACTGAAGAATACCATCCCGCATGTTCGGTATATACCAGCCTTATTTTGTTTCATTCTCTAGTTAGGACCCTATTGTTATTCTCCTTATCACAGGCATAGACTTTAGAAGACTTTTATTTAAGTAGTGCTATTTTTAGCAGTCCCCAGGTGTAGGAAAAAGCACCATTTTGCCCTACATGAGGCACTAACTGGCCTGGAGGGCTGTGAAATAGCCAGACCGTGCCCATACCTGGCATAGAGGGCTGTGAAATAGCCAGACCATGCCCATACCTGTGCGCCTCTGCCTTTTGTAGGTGGGCTGCAGAAGGGGCTGTAATGAGTAAGTATATATGTGCTTAGTTGTCGCAATCCCACTTTGTGACACTGCACTTAAAATTTTGTCTGGTGCTGTGTCTTAAGCTTCAGAGTAGAAAAACTTGATCTTTAAAGCTAATTTCAGCTAAGAGGATGTATTAGAGTTATAAACTGAGGCCTGAAGAAGCTTCTAGTGAAAGCATGTTTGGGTGTAAAAATTTGCAAACATCTAAAAGAAGCGGAAGGTCTGAATTAAAGAAGATTTCTTAGCAGTTCTCACCTCTGGCTGCTGCCGTTCTGGAGCCTGTGTACCCACAATTGGCATCAAAGTGAGAAAATACAATGAGTGGGGTTTCACAGGGAGTTTTTCCCACCAAGGTAATCTATAACCTAAGTAATAGTGGAGAGTGTTCCTTATGAACTTGCAGTTGACATGAAGCTGGAAAAGAGACAGCAGATGCATTGAGGTCAATGGCTGAAAAAAGTAATCCTGATGAACTGGAGAAATTTAACTGTAAAATGTGATGGCATTCTGTAGAGGGAATGACAAGAAAACATGGGTGGGAATAGCTGATTGTATTGGCTCAGGGTAAAGCTGGAGTTGGGTAGCACTCATTTGGGAAGCTACAGAATTACAATGTAACTGACCGCACTGATTTTAAAAAAAAAAAAAAGGAAAAGAAAGAAGGCATGCATCATACTGAATAAGCATGTTGACACATATGACCACAGGAGATGTGAGGAAACTACTTCTGATCTTGCAGAAATTATTAAAGCATCAGAAAAAGTTTTGGATGCCTTTAGGAAGGATTTGGAAGAGAGGTCAGAGGAGAAAATAAGCAACAGTGTTGAGAAATCTGACAAAATAATTAAAATAATTTGTTTATTCTAAAGAAAAAACTAATTTGGAGATGATGTGGCAGTTATCTTGAAGGACATAAAACTGTAAAAGGGAGAAAAGTAAGCTCTACTTTAAAAGCACTGGATAGGGTAAGAAAAAAAGGTTCTTTAACTGTAGCAAGAAAACCTAGAAAAATAGTATTTAATGCTAGTGATGGCAGAAGATTAATTGTTTGGCCAGCTTGTGGAAGCTGTATTTGGAGGTGGCATGTGGTGTTTGTCTTGTTGGGTTTTTTGTGTGTTGGTTCTTTGTTTTGTTTGTTGGGTTTGGGTGGGGTTTTTTTTTAGAACAGGTTAAACAAATGTCCATGTGCAATAGCTGTAGACAGAAGTCATTCTGTCTTGGGATAGAATAGAGTGAGCGAGCTTTCCAGGTCTCTTACTTTCCTACGAGTCTGTTCAGTTACTGGTAGAAGTACTTGTCACATACTATTTCTTTTATCACTTAATTTTTATCACAGAAAATGGATTGAAAATTCTAAACTGAAAGAAATAAAATTTAAGGTTGTGGAATTCAACCCTATGGTACTGAAAGGAAAAATCAGACAAGATGCTTCACGTCCTGAGCTACTGCAGCCTGTGAGTAAATGAATACACCCCATCACAGATTACTGGGATTTTTAACGCTCCTTGCAGGCTTTTAAATGCCCCAGGTCTCTGTTCTGTTGCATAGGGTGTGTGTAAGCCAGAGAAGCCACATCAGGTCCAACCACTATTCTCTCATTCAAGAAGGAAGACTGCACTATAACAAGCTCCTTGCAACTTGTGAGTCTTCCTGGGACCCCGTTATTTGGTGGCATAAACTTGGTAATTTGTGTGGCATCTTTAATTATATATTCACAGTTTGTTAGAGGGAAGATCTAATAGTGTTCTCTGCGCCTCCATGATGCTGTGCTGGCTGCATTCTGCTCATGTCCACGTTAATTCAGAGGCTAACAACTAGTCTAAATATTACGAGCTGTTAGAAAAGGTAAATCAGATGTTAGGAATTATTAGGAAAGGAGTAAAGATCAGAATGGAGAACACTGTTATGCCACAATACAAATCCATAGCTCTCCCTTATCCTAAATATTCTTTGCCATCCTTGTCCCCTTAGCTGACAAGATGTAACGCCACCAGGAAATAGTCAGGTCCATTAAGAATGTTTCACCTTGGTACCCTTCTGAGCCTTTGACATTTCTAATGTATGGAAAAGATATCCTGCAAAGACTCAGGGGCTTAGAACTGTTCAGCTTGGAAATATGAGTTGTAGCATGAAAATAGTAGAGGTCCACAGAACTAAGTGGCATGGAGGACTTGATGGGGGATGCTTGATCACTGTCTCTTCCAGTGAAAGACCTAATGACTGTTGGATTAAATTAGTAGGAGTCACGGTCAGAACAAACAAGAAATTTGCACGTTTTTTCATGCAATTAGTACTAAATCTCTAAAATTCCTTCCTGAATGGTCTCATGGAGGTAAAAATTTACAGGGATTCAGTGAGGACTGACGTTTATGTTTAGACAGACCACATCTGATTCAGGAAATCCCTTGAGCTGAAAGCTAGGAGAATACTTGGAGCAACTCTTCTGTATGCTTGCTCTATTCTTATTTTTCACTGAGCATCTGCTTAGGACCACTCTGAAGGCTGGTGCTTGGGGAAATGGTCTGAATCAGTATGGTGGTTCTTACATTCTCAGTCCCCTTTCTCTCTGCTGTATGCTTTGTTACTGTTGTAGAAGTCTGCTGTCCTGTGTCTGTGCCACCAGCCAAATCGTTCCTATAGAGCAGAATGATGGCGCTATTGAACTGGAAGTGCTTTGTATGATGTACACTGTAAAAATGCATTAGGAAAGATTAAGGAACTTGGAGTATCTTTTATACAAGGAGAGGCTCCATCTGTGGAGATACTCAACTGGGCATGGGCAGTCTGCTAGGGTGGACCTTGCTTGAGAAGAGGGGTTGGACAAGATAATCTCAAAAGGCCCTTTCCAACCCAAGTAATTCTGTGAAGAAGCAGTTTTTGGGCTGCTTGGTTAGGGCCTTAGTAAATAAAACAGGGAATAATAATAATGGATTGAAGATACTAGTAAAGCTGGGGGGAGAAAACAAGTGATGACTGGCTAGTGCTCAATGAAGAGAGAAATTAAAACACTTAATAGACAGAAGTGTGAGACTATTACATTGAACAACTTTACCATTTAGTCTTCACATTTTTTCTCTTTAATAGCTGAACTTCGTTCGATTTTATCTTCCTTTGCTTATCCAGAAACATGAGAAGGTAATATATCTGGATGATGATATCATTGTTCAAGGTAAGCTGTCATCCAAAAAGCAGTTTCTAGCAGAATTAAAATTATTGCAGCTTTTACAATTGTTTAGAAATGTGAGATATAATGGAAACTAAGGCAGCTGCTAGGAGTGTAAACTACAAATAATATTTAATTAAAGGAAAGTGAAGAACTTTTCTCCATCATCTTTTGAATAGTTGATTTTTATCCAAGTTGTACATAAAGGTTTCATTTTAATTGAATCTGGTTGATTGGTGAAATATATGGATTTCACTTAGATGTTACAATACTCACTGTTAAGGATGTGACATTAATTTCTTTATAATATTTGAATTCCTGTAAATGTTACTGTTTTTTATCCACATCTCTGGTTCTTGAGAGCAAGAGTTAAAATTCCAAACACTTAAAACACAATTTTAAGCATCTTTTGCTCAGAATCCATAGCAGTTTTCAGAATCATGATCAAAGATGTACAAGCTCCTAGACAAATGGGAGCCATTAGAAGACATTCAAATTCTGAAAAGTCTTTTTTTCTTCATACAGAGAAATCTAATCAGAAGGATCAGAACAAGAACTGTATTTTTAAAGATTGTATTTTATTTCTCTTCCATTTCCCAGTATATTTTTCCCCTCTGTAGAGTAGTTGCCCTCCCTTGTTTTATCATATTATCTTGTTATTTAATAGCGTTTTTTAATCAGAGTGGTGTGGTTTAACCCTGGTGGGCAGCTAAGCACCACAGCCACTCACTCACTTCCCCCTCATCTCCCCAGAGTCAAGATAAAGCAAAGAAATGATTGTTTAATAAGTAAAGGATAAGTGGAAGGAGAGGAAAACAAGAGTGATGTGATGGCTCATTACCTCCGGTGGGTGGACTGATGCCCAGCCAGTTCCAAAGCAGAAACTGGCTAACGCTCCCTCAAGGTCCACCCCCCTTTCCCCTTTGATAGCTGAGCATGAGGTTATATGGCATGGAATATTTCTTGGTCAGTTGGGGTCATCTGCCCAGTCATGTCCCTTCCCAGTCTGTTGCTCACCCCCTGATACATTCAGTAGGGGGAGGCAGAATGAGAAATGGGGAGGCATTGGTGCTGTGCAAACACCCTTCAGCAAAGCTAAACCATTACTGTGCTATCAGTACCGGTTTGGTCACAGACCTAAACCATAGCACCCTATGAACTGCTGTGAAGAAAATTAACTCCATCCTAGCCAGGCCGAGTACACAGGAACAGCAAAACTATTTTACCTATCTGTGTTAAACATTAAAGGGCTGTTTGATGATGTTTTCCTTTGGAAAGGACTTAATGTAGCTATAATAAATTTTGGTTAAAATTAACCTTTGCAATAAGAATATTAAGATTGAACTTACACATGACAGAAGTATAATTTTACTCTCCACTGCTTCTCTGCAGCTTTCTGTAGTTTTGTCTCTTCAGCATCGTATTTCAGAATGTCTGCACTTGAAGGGGCTGCTATTGGCTGCTTTATAAAATAGGATTAATCTGCCCTGTCTCATTTTAATTTGCAGTAGACAGGTCTCTGTTTTCAGCAGTTACATCAGCTTTTTGGTTTTGTTGTTCTGTCTGTCATCAGTGGGCATCAATATTTGACTCTTTGAAAGGTTTGTGAAGTCCTCATTTATGCTCCAGTTCCATGAGCACTGGAAGCTGAGTTGGGCACCTCCCCTGTATCCCTCATTGCACCTGCGTAGGCATTCACCAGGAGTATGCTGCTTTCAGCCAGAATTAGTTCTCTGGTAGGAGTTGAGGCAGCATGGCTGGGAGATGAGGGGAGGTAGAGCTTTCTGTCTCATTAGGGGTGTCAGCTTATGTGAGCCACGGGATAAAGGTGCAGTTTCATGTTATGGCTCACAGCAGGCCGCCGCTGAGGGAAGCGGCCTCTCCTGTCCCCAGGCAGCTCCGGTTACTTGTGTCACATCTACAGTTGTGCAGCTGCTGAGCGAGCTGATTCAGCTGGTTGGCCAGGCAGAAGATTAGCAGGACAAAAAAACCACAACCTTTTTTTTTCTCCTCCCCCCTACCCTTTTTTTTTTCTTTCTCTGCTTCAGCCAGCCTCATTTCCTCACCCTTGGGCCATGCAAAAAGGGCCCAGAAGAGGGGAATTAAAGATGGACATGTGGGAGTGAGGCGGAGGGAGGGAGGGAGCCTGTTCTGGCAGCTGCTCTCCATGCCTTAGCTGTAATGTGAGACTGTGCTGTTAGATGTTTCTGGAGTGGGAGTGATTGCATCTTCTGACAGGATAAGGAGTGAATGGGGTTTTTGGGGTTCAGTTTTGGGATCATTTCTTGCTTTCTGCAAAGCAGTCAGAATGAAACATACTGAACTTTGGCTGTCAGCCCAGAATTATTTGGTTTGATTTTTATTTTCCCTTTTTCCTACTTTTCTCTTGAAGCTGTTTAGAATCAGGAGAAAATACTTAGTGAGTGTTGTGGTTTTGCCCCAGCCGAGAGCCCAGCACCATGCAGTCGCTTGTTTTTGAAAAGGAAGGTGGNGTGATACACAATGCAGTTTCTCACTGAACCACATAACTCAGACCGTGCAGCCCAGAGCCGTCCCGAAAAACTGGACCATCCCCAAACACTGCACTTCCTGGAGCTGCCTGCTTCTCCTCCAACCAGCCCCCCTTTTATGCTGAGCATGATGTAATTCCATGGAACACCCCCTTTGGCCAGTTTGGATGACCTGTCCTGTCTGCATCCCCTCCTTTCTTGTTAGTAGGGAAATATGGACAACTGAAAAAGTCCTCGTTTGCTTGGCAACAACTAGAAACATCAGGGTGCTATCAGCACTGCTTTCATCCTAACTCCCAGACATGGCATTCTACCCACTATTAGAAAAGAAATTAACTCCATCCTAGCCAAAACCAGGACAGTAAGGCACATTGATCTTGAAAAATCAAGTGTCCCATTAATTAAAATTCTGTTTCCTGGTGGGAGAGGGATCTTAAACCAAGTTTTCCAACTAGCTGATGAGTTCAGGAAAGCCCCCCTCATCCCTACTTGTTTCAGAACTAGTAGTGCCACTGTGTGCAGTGTGAGGAATGTTTTCAGTTACTAGTCTTTTGATGGCCTCATGTCAGGCTGCCAGGCCGTATGTGGCCTTCCAAGCTAATTCATCTTCCCTGTGACTGACCCATGCCCAACAGCAAAGCTGGTAACTGCAGGGGGGGTTGGATGCAGACTCCCGTAACTGATGTGCACCACTGTGCTTCCCACCTGCCCTGAAACCATTCTGGCTCATGATGGGTACCTGCTAGACAGTGGATGAGCATGGTGCCATGTGTTACATCATTTCCCTCCAACAGGAAGGAGCTGGGTGGTCTGTGAAGCCATCAGGGATGGTCAGATGTCACAGGCATGTTTCAGCTGGTCAGTGCTGGTATCCTATTAGGAGATGTAAACACTGTGAACACCAGGAGAAATGTGATCTGTGCAAGAGATTGAAGTGGTGGTTTGTGGGACTTCAGGAGCCTCAGAAAAATTGCCTCTGCTGTCGCTCTCCAAAACCAAACTCTGTGAATGCAGAACTTTGTAACCAGGCTTCCTAACAGTGTCATCGGCCTCTGCTGTAGCTGATTTTGGAATTCAGCCCAGAATGTGGATGTATTGAATTCTGGTGGTGTCTAAAGATAGACCTTAGACATCCAGGAACAGGACTCAAATTTGTAGACTGTCCCATGTTATGAAAGTCAGCTGCATTCAGTATCTGGGCTGTCCCCTGAAATTGGTATATTCTTAAGTAGCATAGATGAGAACAGAAGTGACCCTAGTGACTCTGTAGAGATGGAGTAGGTTTCTTTTATGCTTTTGACCTTTTTGCAATCAGGTGACATCCAGGAACTCTATGACACAAAGTTAGCACCTGGACATGCTGCAGCTTTTTCAGATGATTGTGATCTACCTTCTACACATGAAATAGTTAGAAGTGTTGGGATGCAGGTAAGATGCTGGTTTGGACTTTTAATAATGAATATATTTGCCCACGAATGTAAAATGACTTACATATTTTCCCCAAAAGTGAAAGCTTTGGGGTTTTTTATATATAGTTTTATAATAGTTTTACAGGTAATCAAGAACTAATTTTTGTAGTAACTCTAATGCTATGCAGAGTTGTTTCCTGTCATTTAAATCTCTGTTGCTCTTTGGATTCTACTAAAAGATGTTTGGTATTTTGCTATTAGTAAATCACGTGCACTTACAGAATATCTAATGTATATAAAATATCATAGTTGTATTAGCCAAATTGGGAATGGAACTTAGGGAAACAAGTTTAAAGGCTCATTCCTGAGCTGAGTTCCCCAGGTTTGTCAGTGAATCCCTCTAGCATTACAGCCATACAGGTGGGATGCTACCTCATCGAGAGTAACCTGCAGAAAGACAAACATGTGGTGAGGGAAGAGCCTTGAACTCAACTCGCAGGGAACAAAACTGTGGAAAAGGTAATTTAGTAGCTGGAAGTATCCTGCCTTTCAGCCTCCTGTCATATGGAAGTCAAGACAGGTAACATCATCTACAAACTCAGCTTAGGACGCATGTCTCTAGGCTCTGTGTGAGTGGCAAAGAATGCTTTATGTTTCTCTTAATGGAAATTCATAGGGGATAAACATACTTTTTATTTCTTAGAACACGTACATGGGATTCCTGGACTACAGAAAGCAAGGAATTAGAGATCTTGGCATCAGCCCCAGCACCTGCTCCTTCAATCCTGGAGTAATTGTTGCTAACATCACGGAATGGAAGCATCAGCGGATTACAAAGCAGTTGGAAAAGTGGATGCAAAGAAATGTAGAGTATGTGTAGAAATCTAGCTTTGCCCTTTACATTTAATACTCAGTTTAGAGTTTTATTTTTCTGTTTAAGAGCTGCTAAAAGTTTAACTCAGAGTCTTTCTTTGAGATTTCACCAAATGAAGTGAAGCGGGCCAGAATTTCCATCTTCTTAAATCTGACCAGTTGTGTACTGGGAAATCATAGAATGGTTTTGGTTGGAAAAGACCTTTGAGATCGAGTCCAACTGTAAATGATCACCTGGAATTCTAGTCTTGTGTTTAGTCAGAAACCACGCTTCATCCCAAGGGTCACTGACAACACATGGTTCTTCTTTTGGGTGAACAACCTTGCTTGGGATCAAACCACTTAGGATCTTCCCTTCCCAAGGCTGGCTTCAAGGAGGAGGAATCTTCCCTTGTTTGTGTGGGGTCTCTCCTATTGCAATGTCAGCCAAACTCTTCACTGGACACCGTATTTCTTAAATACCAGTAGGAAACACTTCTATAGATGAACAAAATTGAAAGATACATTTTTGGCATCAATCACAAGTAAGTCATGACACAGTGGAAGAATCACAGTTCATTTTTTAACATTGGTTCACTGTTAAACATCGAGTTTAGAAATAGAGGTTATTTTCTTTCCCTGCAAAGGGTTAAATTTAAATGTAGTAAGGCTGAACTGAAACCCAGCAGCTTGTGCTATTGGACTGTGTCCATGTCTTGTTAGTTTCAGAAAGGAACAGAGGAGGAGAGACACAAATAAGCATGTGAACAAATGAAAAGCCAAATGGCGCTTTTCTTATGCTGCTTATGTAATGTGTCTTGACAAGCTCTTGCTATGCTTTTTCTAAGAGTTTGCAAAAGACTCCATTAATACTACTGCAAATTCTATTGATAAAGTTTTATCAGTAAAGTTTTACCTGGCCCTGGAATTACACTTCTTAGGAAACTGATACAATAGAATCACAGACTGGTCTGGGTTGGAAGGGACTTCACAGATCACTTAGTTTCACCCCCTGCCATGAGCAGGGACACCCACCACTAGCCCAGGTTGCCCAAAGCCTCTGTTAGATGTTAAGTTTATACTGACTGGACCTTGGCAAAATCTGACTCTGATCCAGCAATGTGCCCCTGTGGCCCAGGCCAGTGGTGTCCTGGGGCACATTAAGAAGAGTGTGGCCAGCAGGTTGAGGGAGGTTATCCTCACCCTCTGCTCTGCCCTGGTGAGGACACATCTGGAGTTCTGTGTCCAGTTCTAGGTTCCCCAGTTCAAGAAAGACAGGAGCTACTGGAGAGAGTCCAGCAGAGGACTGTGAGAATGATGAGGGAACTGGAGGTCTTTGTATGAGGAAAGGCTGAGAGAGCTGAGGTTGTACAGCCTGGAGAAGACTGAGAGGGGATCTTATTAATGTTTATAAATATCTAAAGGGTGGATGTCTAGAGGATAGGGCCAAACTTGTCAGTGAAGCCCAGTGACAGGACAAATGGCAATGGGCACAGACTGGAACACAGGAAGTTCCATCTGAATGTGAGGAAAAATGTCTTCGCTGTGAGGGTGACACAACACTGGAAGAGGCTGCCAGAGAGGCTGAAGAGTCTCCTTCTCTGGAGAGATTCAGACCCTGCCCCCCCGGACATGATTCTGTGCAACCAGCTGCAGGTGATCCTGCTTTAGCAGGGGGGTTGGACTAGATGATCTCCAGAGGTCCCTTCCAACGCCTGCCCTTCTGGGATTTGAAGTTAGTTCATGGATCTAGAAGCTGGAGGAGGGGGGAAAGGGGAAAAGGGAGGGAATGCAACACATGGAAATGTACATATTCTGAAGAGGCTAAAATAGGCTTGATTCCTTTATGTTAACAGTTTTTTTCCTACATGAAACTTTATCAGTGGTGTATAGAAGTAATTGGCATCATGTTGGGTCTGACTCCCATTTTCCTTGGCCGTAACAATTTACTCAACAGGAATTGGAGTTGCAAGTACAAGTAATTAACAGCGTTAGGAAGGAGTATGTTGAAAATTCATCTGTTTACATTTAGAGAATTTTAATTTTGCCAGAATACTTTTTAATTTTCTGCCTTTTGTACTAAAGATTCTTTGATTGAGGTTTTGAACCTTTTCCTTCTTTTATTTTTACCTTTTGCAGGGAAAACCTCTACAGCAGCACCCTTGGGGGAGGCGTGGCAACCTCTCCAATGCTGATTGTATTTCATGGGAAGTATTCCACTATTAATCCGATGTGGCACATAAGGCATCTGGGTAAGTTTAACTTCTCACTGTCTGCAGTTGGACCTAAATCAGTGAGCAGTTGTAAGATTTCAACATAGGACCTTACATCACTTCAGTGCATTACCTAATACCTCTGATCCCGAGCATGTAATCCCTGCTTCCCAGCCCTCGATAGTCCTGCTTTCTGTGGGGCTCCCCATAGGTCTCATTGTGCGAATATCTGAACAGCTCAAGCAAACAAGATAGTTGCACTGCTGCAAAACCCCCAAACTCTAATAGTAATTGTACTGGATTAAAAAAAGCCAAAGAAAAACATGCATGCATACCCCCCCCCAGCTACCAAGGACAAAGTGCCATGTTTGAAGGAGAACGTGTGAAAGATCTGAATATATACTGTAAGAAATCAGCCACCCTTTTGATAGGTGCAGTGGAAAATGGGATGCTGGGCTGTGTTTGTGTAGTCAGCAGCCTGGAGGATGTAGTTATTTTCACTGGGATTGGTGAACTATGCTGAGAAGAATAATGGCTGAGCTGGTATAGTAAAAGGATTATTTTATTTAAAATCCCAGCTACATCAAGATCTTAAAAGCATTGGGTGGGGGAGGGAAGTGCTGATGCAGAACTAGAGGCATGAAGCTGAAAAAAGCTTTGCTATCATACAGCTAACTAGTTGTCTAGTAAGAGGTGACATGTCTTTAAAAACCCACCCTGAATTTACCTCACTCTGTAAGTGTGAGGGAACTGGGACATCTCTTGTATGAGGAAAGGCTGAGAGAGTTGGGGCTGTTCAGCCTGGAGAAGACTGAGAGGGGATGTCATAAACACTTATAAATATCTAAATGCTTATAAATATGTAAGTAGTTCCACTATTAAAAACTAGGTTAATTTTTTCTTCTGAAATCCATCCCTACAGGCTGGAGTCCTGATACCCGTTATTCAGAGCATTTTCTCCAAGAAGCTAAATTACTTCACTGGAACGGGCGATACAAACCTTGGGACTATCCCAGTGTTCACACTGATCTCTGGGAAAACTGGTTCATTCCTGATCCTTCAGGGAAGTTCAAATTAACTCGTCCCGAGAGCTGATACTGAAAGCAGTTAAATGCAGTGATACACTCTGCTTTGCAGTATGTCATAGTTGGAGATGCAACATTGTATAATTAACAGATTTTAGAGAACAAAGTATTTGTTAAATATATGAATAAATGAGTGTCAGTTGTGTGTGTTTATAGCTGGAGGGGGAAGCTGGAGTGACAGTGACACAACTCAGGTTATGTCACCTTTCACAGGAGCTGAGGAAACAAGTTTACTTGGCCATGAAGGACTTTAATTAAATGTCTATAGAGGTGAAGTTCAGTGCCAGACCAGGGGGCTTGATGGAAGGTTTTTACAAATAAGACTCCAACTCTGGTGGTAGAAAAATCTACACAGGAAATACTTGCAGCGTTACATACAAGGTGGCTGTAGCTGCCTTAGGCCACAGTGAACAGGCTGAAAAGAAAACTTGGGCTGCATTTTAATGAGCCCAGTGCTGCTGCACCGTGACTCCATTCTGCGTCCATGGAGTACGTGTCCTGGCAAGGACTTAGGCCCTGCTAGCAAGCTGCACAAGCACATTCAAAGACACTGTGGTACAATTCCTGATTTTATTGAGAAACACTGATAGATTTCAGACAGATTAAGAGCTTCTGCATTACTGCAATGAAGAGAGCACCAGTTCTGAGGAGTATACACAGAATTGCAATATTTAGTGACACAGTCATTGTACACTTCGCTGTAGTTTAGACTAGGTAGCCTAGTAGATGGCTCCATTGAGGGGAGCCCTTTCCCTTCCAATCAAACAGGATAGCCTTACAGTAGTTATGTCCTACTGTGCTACATACTCAGCTGTACTAACTACATGCTTCTCATTTTACTGGAAAATAAAACTGAATTGTAACAAATCCCTGATGCAAGATGCTTTGAGCACCTGCAGGAAAAGGTCCATGTAAACAGCAATACATGATACAGTACACTTTAAATAACAGACAAGACAAATCCTATACCTTTTTGACAACAGTGAACAGCTTTACGCTGAAGCTAGTACCCACAGTCAGAATCAATCATAATGCACACTTTCTTGATTTAAGACGCTCAGAATTAAGCCACATAATTTGGGAAGAAAACTGTAAACATCGTGCCTGCCTCACAACAGGTTGACAGAGTGTGATCTCAGCGAGAGCTGTTGCAGCAGGATTAGAGTCTACACTAACTAGTTACACTTGATGCATGACAACTGTCACTGGCTGTGAGGAAAGGATAAAAACACACCGGTGCAGGAATCTCTGACCAGTGTGAGCTGTGGAGATACCGTGTGTATCTATTTTTCAAGTATGTGAAGCACCTACTGTCATAAGATCACCAAAAGTTTCATGTTTTGATCAGCTTATTGCTTTTACTTCATCTCTTCCTCACAGGATAAAAGAGAAAAAGATGATGGTTAGGCACAAGCATAGACTCTCACTTCTTTCTCAGTCACTAATATTGGTCAAAAATGCCTATTGTTTAGGCAAGTTCCTCAGAAGAGAGCTGTAGTTTCTACAGCTGACCTCTTACATCCTTAACTTAGTATTTTTTTACTTTCAGGAGGACAATGCCCTCTAAGGTCTTGTAAGACTGAAAGGAATTGAAGGTTACAGACTGC
The DNA here is from genome assembly GCA_013400835.1 of Zapornia atra. Lineage (NCBI taxonomy): Eukaryota > Metazoa > Chordata > Aves > Gruiformes > Rallidae > Zapornia > Zapornia atra. The sequence continues at coordinate 392,624 of VZTU01019863.1, read as the reverse complement.
TAAATTACAAACCTCTTTCACCTAGTGCTAGTTGTACCTGCTGTCAACAGCATAGCTGGATGCGATTTTTAAAGGGAATGAGGTCTTTTGTTTCCCTGCGATGTCAGCTGTTCAAAGGGACTGTCTCCTGCTAGAGGTCGGGTGAAGAGATCACATAGACATGACCAAGAGTTTAAATGCCACAGAATTCAGTAACCAACATTGGGGTTTTGGCTGTGTTTTCTTTAAAGGAATTCCAGTTTCTTACATTGGAATTTAAGGAGGAAAGAGATGGAGCGGTAGGGACACCTAAGACAGCTCAGCCAGCGTATTTAGGCCCTGTCCTGTGTGACGTGCATTTTGCTCCCCAGTGTTGTGACCCAAGATGATGTCTCCACTCCCATAAGCTAGAACACGGTCCAAGCACTAACCAGGCAGAGTGATCTCTTCCCACCTAGGAAATACTCAGCACTCACAGCTGCAGAACACAACTTTCTGCACTTTTTAAGAAGATAAAAGGCAGGCTTAAAAAGCACAGTTCGCTTCGCTGTGCAGGATTAAAAACACCACAGTAAGAGTATACCTCCCGTTTTCCCCTCCGGATATAAAAGGATGATGGGATATCCAAATACTGAGGCATCAGTAAAAAGTATCCTGCTGCTGTTACTAGTCCATGACTGTTTATGGAATAAAATTAACGCCCCAAAGAAATCTTCACAAGTGAGAAAGCGATTTGTCGAAACCTGCAGGAAATGGTATACATTAAATATAAAACTCATATACAAAAAAAGGGCTAACTTCTTTTTTTTTTTAAAAGGTTTGGAGAGTTCCTTAAAATTATCTAGTTCATTGATTTGAGCCTACCACACACTTACTTACTTTCGACTAAAATAAAATAACTAGGGGGGGTCAGATACCATTAAAATGCTTCAGTTGGAGAACCGAGGTACCAATCTTGCTCACTGCATTAAAACTGCAGCAGGTATGCATAGCTGAGAAGAAACAGCCCTCACGCACTGCTTCCCTCTTCTTCCTGTGCCCCACCGGCACTGAACTCGGGGATCTGGTCTGCAAAGGACTGTGTCATCCACTGTCCATTAGGGACTTCCCCGAAGGATGGCCCCTCACAGTACGGCGGGTTGCTTACTGCTGAAACAAACAAACAAATGGGTTTTAAAGTGTAGTTGATACCACTCACTCAAACTAAACCATTAAAATACAGATCGTGCCACTAGGAAAAAATAAAAAACAAAACCCCAAACAACCCTAAAAATCACAAAACAAACCCCAAGAACCCCAAATAAATAACCCCTAAAACAGTCAAGACATTTGTGGCTTCCACCTTGCCTCTATTTTTCAACCAGCTACTGAGGCTGGAGTTCAGACTTGTTTTTTCTGAGCATTTACTTCTGTAGATCCAGATAATTTCCTCAAATTATAATTTCTTCAAATCTTTTTTGAGGGGTGATTGCATACATACATACATACACACATATATATATGTTAAAATGAAGAGTCCAAATGTTTAAAAGAATACCTCACTTCAGTGTTTCTTATGGACAAATTCTTCTGAAAGCAAGGTGTACAGAATGCAAATGTCAATCAATGACATGAGTACTCCAAAGTTACTGCTTTTGCCAGTTTTTTTTTCTTTTTAAATTACAGTTGGTGGTATTTTGTGAAATAAAATTCCCAACTTCATAATTACAGCTAGATTACAAGTTGCATCGGACACTGCTCCTCCATCTCACCCACTAGCACCAACAGCGTTGTTCTTTCATCTGTCCCACCACTGTCTGTCTGTGCTTTCCTTTCAAAGGAAAACAAAGCACAAGACCTCCCCCTGCTCGGAAAAACACAATGCATTTACACGGTCATGGTAGTTCAGGAGGTTTGCTGTGGAATTCAGCAGCTGTGTGTCTGTCAGGCCTTGTGAGCCAGTCAGCATTTGGGAAAACGGTCTGAGTTGCAGACAGTTGATTTTAAATAAAGTGAATGGCTTCTCTTTAGTTCCCTCTCACAGAAACGACACATTCCCTCAGTTATGTAAGAGTTTAACTGCTGCTATACCTCAAAAAACCTGTATGAATCGTGCAAGTTGCCAAAAGGGTAGAAAATAAAGTGTCCATAAGTACTGGTTTACAGACTAAATGCCCCAAGCACCGCCCTTTACCAGTTCCATTTGAAGAGAAGCTGCAGTGGTCACTTTCATAGGGCGCACGATCACAGTAAGCTCCTCCATATGCTGCTTCATAACCTGGATCATATTTTTCCTCTTTGACAGCCATCTTCTTAGCATCCTCTGCCGAAAGAGAAGACCTCAAGTATTAATATTCAGAAGAAAAAGGATCAAAGAGCATTTTTATCAAAGAACACTTGAAAAAACAGCCACATGTTACAGGATAATGCCTGCTCCCCTTAGGTAATTAAGGCTGTACTAAAAGGAGAGCGGAATGTGTAATTCTGTTCCATGTGATATAGAGGAGATAGCTCATCTCTTAAATTCTTTATTTCTGTTTGCTTGGGGAACTGCTAGTTGTGTTGTACGTCACGCTACGTTTTAATAGAGGACTAACAAAATAATCACTATACCTTGTGCAAGCTGCAAGTCAAACGTGTACTGCACCTCCTGCACGTCTGTGTTTGGTGCGATGCCTTTCAGTTGATCCCTTAAGTCTTTCAGCTTTATGTAATAATGAACTTTATCTTGCGCACGAGGAAACTGGGCACATCTTGCACTGGATGATGGCATAACGTAGCAGAGCTTGAAACAGAGTAAGAAACAGCATTACTGGTCCCTGAACTAGGAGTTAATACTTAGTGCATCAATAATGTTAAGAGTTAAGCTCACTCTTTTAACCCTTTGTACAAACTTCAACTAATGCTAAAAATGGTTGTGAGAGAAGAAAAAATGAGTCTTTCTTTCTCCTCAGCCAGCTAGGCGTCTTGTCCTAACAAGAGGGACTGATTATCAGCCGCTGAAGCAAGGACAGTTTTCAGCAGCTGTTTACATGCTGCAGGAGCAGTACCAGTGTGTGTTGAAAGAAGTACACTCTGCAAGCGTGTGCCAGAGAGCAGAACACACTCCAGAGCTCCCTGAGCAAGCAGAGCTCTGAGCTAGAAAGTCACCAGAGGAGTACGTGACAGCACATAAACTCCCCATACCAGGGAGGGAGCCACCCCAGGCTAATCAGCCTGGCTTCTGGGCCAAGTGTGTCTGCATCACACTTCCCAGGGTGTGAAACTCTGGGGTTACTGTGGTTGAAGCCAACTTAAAGCGTCTGTATCCCTGCCAACAGCACTAACAAGAGAGGTAAAGTTGGTCTGGGGGAAAAAAAAAGAAAAAACCAAAAGAAGCAAAAGGAACTGTATCCAACACTCTCATTACTGTGCAGTATTTATGGCCAAGTACTTGTCAATAGGATTATTTTTCTTTTTTACAAATAGATCTACTGCAGAAGTGTTTAAGAGCTACTTAAGAAGCAAGCACTTTAGCACCAATGGCTCTTCAGGCTCTGATGGCAACACTTCACCTTTCAAGGACAGCTGAAACTCGCAGCTCTAGTAATTTGGAAGAGAAATAAAACCCCAAACTTTTGAGCTGACAAGGTAATGATGCTTTGGAGTAAGCTACCTTGGCAGGCAGTGTAATTGCCTTTGCCTTAACCTGTTCACAGAAACAGGTTAAAGCCATTTGTGATGATACATAGCCACCTCTTGAGGTATCTTTCAGCACTAGATGTCTATGACTAACGCACTTTTCATCAAACAGTTTCTTTTATCTGAAGTGTCCAATTTGATTTCAAGCTGCCAATCAGCCTAAGACGACCTAGCCTGGTTTGGGCATGCCCAGACCCAGCAATGCCGCAGCTGTAGTGTAGAACACCACAACAATGGACTTGCTATTCTTTCTCCTGCACTGTGGCACCACTAGCACCATGGTTGTGGTTTGATACCAAGATCTGGTAATACAAGCATACAGGGAATTGGACACGGAGCATCCAGTGAAAGCAGATGATGGCTATCGCAGAAGATACTATGTTTTGTTCATATTTTACACAGTCCTCAGAAAATGCACTAACCTACTAACCATAATACACAACTTCCCAAATAAAAGAAGCAGCTGCATGAAAGACATGTCTAAAAATTGCAGTATCCCCTTTTCTCTATTTAATTAAAAGCCTTTTGCATTCCTGGTATGCTGAGCAGACTGGAACGTTACCGTAAGCGTGTGCAAGTCCTGAGACTTCACTACTTTTGAAATAACCAGAACAGAGTGCCCTGGTTTTGTTTCTCAGTATCAGTACTTACTGTTTCTGTATCTGGCACCTTGTGTGGCTGCAGTCCAAATTCCAAGTTCTTCACTTTTATTCCAAAAACTTCTTTACTAAAAATTTCATAAATACCTAAAATGAAAAGTAAAGAGGATTAGTGGACCAAGAAAAAAAAAAAGCTACTGACACAAAAAAAACCCATTTAAAAATCAAGGTTCTCACATTTTCCATTGAAAGCTGCTATACGAGGTTTATACTTTTGTAACTTCTGCATCAGAATTCGCCCTCCTTCCCGAAACTCTTTGCTAGGAAAGAAAATAGTCAAAATCATAATCACAACTATTAATCCATGAACAAGTACAATAATCCCCCCCATTACCCTACCTGGAGAGGTCTTTGCTTCCTGGTGTTGTCCTTTCAACCATGTTGGTAAATCCAATCCCGTATTTATGTGGCAAGGTGTGGTCATCCATATGGTTCAGCTGTTCATTACTTAGACCAGACATGAACAGACATTTCCCTGTGAAGTAGGAAGAAATGCATTTGCCTTTATTCTAAGGAAAAGAAAACAAAACCAGAAACCCCGCCCCCCAACCCCTTGACTACTGTGGAGCGATCGTCTACTTCGGGAAGGCTACTGCCCTATCTAGGAAAGTTAAAAATAGCCAAAATTACTATCTACTGCAAGAGGATAGAAAATCCCTGGCAACCAATGGGAACTCCTCACCATGACCCTGTGTATGGAAACCAGACTTACTCTAAAAATTCAGAGAGAGCTTTAGATTTTGTGATTCACTCCAGCAGGGAATGTGATCAACATGGATTTTTGTGGGAATGAATACAGCGAATACAAGTGTTAGTTTTCTTTTACAAGCTTGTCATCACTTCTGCGCTGGGCCTCTCTGACAGAACCCGTTGGTATCTTACATTCACATTTAGGGCATTCAAGTATAGCTTGGGTGATGTGCACTGCCAGTCTCTTAAGGACAAAGCAACCACAACAAGCTCCTAATGATCCGGGAAGCTTACAAATAACCGCAGTATCTGGTCCGTATCTCGGTGACTGAGGAGCTGGAGAAATACCCAGGCCTGACTTCTGAGTCTGCAGGCCCCAGAAGCATTTTGGCAGGAGTGTATCACAGGGCTGCAAAGGAGCCCACGTGGAGCTCCCCACTGCCATAGCTGGGGTGGCTCCCAGTACACAAAACAGAGCATTTCAACAGAGCTCAGGTACAATCTTTCTTTATGAGACTATGCTGCAGAAAATGTTACTTAAAATGGAAAAAACTTGGGAATAAAATAGCTGCCTGGAAAAATCAGGTATGCTGCACATATATGCCTGCTGGGAAAGGGCAATGGTTTGCTTTTTCATCAGTTAGAAAGCTTGTTTAGAAGAGATGAATAAATGCAAACAGAAGATGGCTTGCTGAAATGAATTTTTCTAAAAAAAGTGTAGGCTTTTTTTATGTGTATTGACTTACCCTTGGTAGCTCAAATACTAGAGATTAAATTTTTATTCCTTAGGTTGCATACTAACACACCAAGATGTTATTTGGTAATACAATCTGATAAACGGTGTTTACATGTCAATTCTAAACCCACTGGTTATTCCTCTTTTGTGTTCAGCATTTGACAGGAGGAATCAAATGGCTAGAAGCAAAATCTCTCCCTGCATCCAAAAAAACCCAACCAACCACCCCACAATAAGGAAACCCCAAATCACAGCAGTTTGTTTAAAATGCTGCAAGTTCTAATAAAGTCCTGCAAATTCCATATGAAGAAAGGAAAACAAAAACTTACAAAAATGGTTTCCAGGTCCAGGGTAATGATGTCCTTTGTAAGCTGCCATCAAGCCAGGGTTTATGCCAATCTACAAAGACACCAGACCATTATAACAGTGAGAACACAGTCTGCCAGGAATTTAATCATGTTACAGTAAGGATACTTACTCAATTCTCTCTAAGTTAGTGTCAATAAACAAAACTTCCATCATTTTTAAAAAAAAAAAAAAGACAATGTTACAGCTGTGTCCCATCTAGATGTGCAATGTCAAAAGCAGAGCTCACTGTTCTACAGCCACTGGCATAGCGCTTGCAGTAAATAGTGTCAGGTAACGCTCTCTCCTGACTATGTATTATTATATGAAAGCCTTAGACTTCTCAGAAGTTAGAACTGATTTTTAACACAAAATGCAAAGCAGCTCTGCACACAGGAAACAGTTTATATGCTTTATCTTGCAAGATCTTGACACATAAGCAATACAGATAAGTAACCAGAAAGAAGGTGTATCATAACCAGTGAGTACAGAGTATCCACTTTTCTACCTGATCTTGTAACTGTGAGGTACTTACTATTACAATGTCCAGATCAAAGGTTAAAATATCAGGTAGAGTCTTGGTGAGAAGTTCTGCTTCAGATACACCGTTAAAACGGTCCACTTTTCGTTTGACTTTAAAAGTATCTGTGATCTTTTCTTGTTTGCCTTTTGACTTGGCCGATTTTTCTTTCTTAGCAGCAGGCTTTTTGGGTTGCTTTGGCTCAGTTGCTTTGGCTTTTCTTTTCCTTCCTCCTTTTTTAACTTCTGAAATACAGAGCAAGTATCATTGTGTACATTTCTAGTGTTGCAGTGTGGACATTCAAAAAGACTGGGCTAAATGTATGGATTAAAAAAACCCAAAAAGATAATTGTTAAATAATTCATTAATTTTTAAGGTACATTTATCAGATGAGTCTCAGTTTTCCAGGCTTAATATAGAGCTAGCTTGGGTGTCTGCACCACAGACACATAGACTACTCAACTGAGTAGTCTATGCTGACTTAGCATACAACCAAGAGTAACTCCACAACTAGGTTACGTTGATTAGATGATGTATGCAACAATCCTTCAGAAACTCTATAATTTCTTTTTGAGGTTATGCCAAAACATCAAAGTTTAGGTTCTCAGGAATGCACTGGTAAGTTCTAGTCTAGTATCCACACTTCTATATATGAAAGTTAATTGTTATAGATTACCTAACATATTGAGGAAACTGAACAGCCTGTCAAAAGCAACAGGTCTCCAGCATCACCTACAGTCCAAGGTATAAGCTCATTAGGAGCACAAACCCATAGGTTGAGGCTATATAACTACTCACAATTTGTTGTTTACAGAACACATACTCTCCATCATACAGCAAGGTAATGTATGAGAGCTTCAGGATCTCAATTTGGATGAGTGACACCAAACATAGAGTAATAACTGTTCCCTCATCTGAAACTTCTACATCTTCTGGCCCCTAAAGCTTAGAGATTCGATCAGCACAGGTACTGGTCGTGATATGACCACCCAGAGGTTGCTGTCTGCCCTTGTTCAGTAATAATATTGAGTTGCAGAACACAACTTGAAAAGTATGAAAACATATTTGGCAGCAATCAGCGAGCCAAAGTAATCTATTACTTTAAAATTGAAACTTCATGTTATTTTCAAAAATCCTAGATTAAACTCTCATGTAAGAAATAAATATAGTGGCTCCTAGGGCACTGCCCTAAGTCTGCAAACTTTTTGGGGCTGTTTTTGTTTTCACTCGGCTTTCTTACAAGGACAAAAGCCATGTGAAACTCCCACCATCTCAATGGAGCAATCACTTAGGAAAGCTGTACGTAACAGAACTCAAGCTATAGCCTAGTTTCAGTGAAGGGGAGACTAGAAGGCTGCAGACTTGTTGAGGCACATGGTGTCTTTTCTTTCCTACTCCTTGAAAAACGATGAGGTTTTTCATGAGACGGCGAAATGCCACAGACGGACTCTGAATGCTCCGAGCTGGATGTTTCAAATGAAGCACAGTGATGTTCTCCTGACTTTCATGCTGATCAGGTACCTACCAACGAGACACCATCATGAAAGATGAATGATGCCACAGCAGCCTTTCAGGGAGCAATCCTAAAAATGTTACTTTTTTCATCACAGCAGGAAGCTGGACTCAAAATCTTTGCCCTTCAGATAATTTCCTGCAGACTTCACCCATATTTCATAAATCAAGCCCTGCTTTTGAAAGCTTTATTCTACTCTGAGTTCCTGCAAAACTACTAGGGAACAGCCTTGAAACAGAAGATTACAGTTGTCTAAAAATACTTGAAAGTGCAGTCAAACACTGTGGTCACGGTGACATCATCTCATACAATACCACAGCTGCAAAAGAAGCCTAACTATCCAGCACTTGAGATGCATCATAACTGTAGCGAATAGTACTGTGAATGAACAGTGCAGCTGCAACTGTTTCAAAACTGGGGTGTTCCTCCTATGATTTAATTTTCCCAGGCATTACTACTGAGAAAGAAAAACTAAAGCTTATGAAAGGATGCATTTAAACAAGCAGTGCCACTGCATGGACTGGCTGACAGACAACCTCGGTACCAAGAGCTCTGACCTGTATCTATAAATTAAAAGCAAGACAAAACTCAAGAGTGTGAGTATTTGTTGTAGAGTCAGAATTTAAGCGTGGCAGAGACCTCTGCCTTTTTTGTGTGATAAAGAGCAAGTGTAAGAGTAACAGAACAAGGGATCTTTCCTTGGCACGGTTAGGATAAAGCCTAAATGTAGAAAACACAAGTGGGGGAAAAGAAAGGCAATGTACAAGTGCGTAAACCGTGAAATCTGTGTCACACACAAGACACTTTTCAGCACAGTTTGTATTCGTTTAAATAAGCCTTGCTGAAACCAAACACACCTTGCCATATATAAGGAATTCACCATTTGCAATTACTACAGCACACAAAACCATCATTTAAACAAAAAGGATTTCAAATAAACAGTATTCTACTGTACTTCTCTTGCAAAAATGTAGAAAATATTTAACTCAGACTGAAGAAAGAAAACCTTTCTAACATAATATTAAGACCTATTAAATGAGCTAAAAATTACTTTTATCTATTGAAACAAAAACCTGCTTTTACTGAACAAGGTAAGAGAGGTGAGACTGAATACTATCCCACGGTTTCACTCCTTATCTTTGCAATTGTCTGATAACAAACAATACTATTAATATTCCCTCAAAGAACACGAAGAAATCCAACAGGTCCAAAGAAGCAGTTTAATATCAGTAGCTTTTTTTTCGCCTTATCGATTATTAACGTTTTGCATCACTTCGAACAGCTTGGTCAAACTACCTTTCGGAGGCTCCTGAGCGATGTTTGGCTCTGGAATGCCCTCTAGAGTCGGCTGCTCGCTCATGATTTCCATGTTAGGCGCTGCAGTCATCATCTGATGGAACGGAAACGTGTAAAAAGCTTGAGCTTGCTGAAGATAGGCGTAGTATCTTAGGGAGAAAAAGAGAGACATCATTCATCAATGGTTTAGAAATCTAGCGGTGTACCAAATAGGCTGTAAATGTCAATCGTTATCAAGGCTGGCACATACTGCATTCTCCATTAACAAGGCAGTATATTATCCAAAGCCACTAAGCAGTCCAAGTGCTTAGCTGGTATTAAGGGATGTTAGACCAAACATTGATGATACAGTTATCTTGTGATTGTTACAATGTGGCAGAACCACAACATTTGTAAGTAAAACATGTTTTTTGTAAAAACATTTGTAAGTAAAACATGAGCTTTGCCTATTTTTTTCTGGAAAAAAACCCCAAACCTCTGTAGCACACACCACCCCAGCAAGCTGTCTACCAAACATACTAATGATTTACAACACAAAGTCCAAAGAGTTTTAACTCAGTTAAATTTCTCAACTTTTAGATTTTCTTAATGTTGCATCAGTTACTTTATCTGATACGATACAGAATGGATTAATCATTCTAGGCTACAAAACATAACAAATACACACAGCATGAACTACTACGCAGATTATTAAGCAGCTCTAAACCAGCCTGGCAGATGTTGTCTAATTTGTTGTCCAAATATTGTGCTTATTCTTTACGAAGCATTCAAACAGGGAGATTCCATCTCCTTCCATGAACTAAAATGTGGGGGTTTTTTTTGCACACACAACTCTTCTGCTCCACAGATTTATGAGTCACATTCAGCCCTCACACCCCAACACAAACTGCCACTTCATACCATCATTTCCTTCTACCTACACTGCCACCTTTTTCTCCATTAATTCCACTGCCATATAAATACATAGAAAAGATTTCCTGACAGAAAATCTCCTGGAAATGATTTTATGACCTCACTGCTATTCATAAAAACTTCCACAAAAAATTTGACGTCTAGAAATACCTCAAAAGAAGGGATCATCTTCTATCATACAAGGGGGTATTAAAGGATCCAAATGTAAACGTGATTTATGCAAGAATAGCCTACAGTCTTGTGATCAGGCCTCTAGACTTTGAACCGAATACCTGCCCTCAATCAAGTAGAATAAATTTGAACATAGGTCTGTCGGATTCCTGGGGAAGTTGCCTAACAAAGTCACGGAGGATTTTTAAGGCACAGTAAATACCTCACACCCCCTGTGCTGTAAGGGTTCCATTTGATATAACATACCTGTGAAGCTAATGAACAGAATAAAGCCTGATCCTTGGACTAGGGACATGTAGGATCCAGTTCATGCCATAAACACAGCAGAACAGAACGAGACAGATGAGGAAGCATCTAACCCAAGAAAAGTGCCTAACAATAAGTCTTTTTGTAATACATGTCTTCTTATATTATGAATATCCAAAGTCCCTAATAAAATTCCCTTTAAACAGAGGAACGTTTGCACCATATCATGGAAAAGTGCTCTAATCACATGATGGGATGAAAGAGAGCTTCTACCCGTGCCTCTAACCTTCACACCCATTTTTTTGGCTCATGTTTCTTGTCGGGGTTTGGAAACAACATTTTGTTATCAATGTGTGTATTATGGAACACGGAAATATTTTCAGTTCCATAAGGAAAAACTAATGATTTAACACCTCCCCACGCACCCCCCC
>VZTU01019863.1:340336-380564 GCA_013400835.1 Zapornia atra | reverse complement strand
GGTTGGGGCCGGGGGCTCGGCTGCCGCCACGCGCTTAGCCCCCCGCAGTCGCAGGGTTTCGGCGCCTACGCCACGATTTACACCGCGTCATCTGCAGTGAGGGATGCCTCTGCGAGGGGCGGGCCTCGACCCTCCCTCCTTACGCCCCTTCCTGTAGCCCCCTCCGCCATGCCGGAAGCGATGACGTACCTCCGGCGCGTGACGTGTCCCGGGGGCGTGTCCAGCTCGCCCCTCCCCCCCAAAAGCGGACGGCGCGGGGGTAACGGCCCAGGCTCCGTTCACCCGGCTCTGGGCTTCCCTGTGCCTCGCTCCGTGAGGAGGCGAGGCGGTCCCGGGCCCACGCGCAGTCATGCCCGCCGGCGTGCCCTGGCCCACCTACCTGAAGACGCTGGCGGCCAGCATGCTGGCCATGTTCGCTGGCGCCGAGGTGGTGCACAGGTACTACAGGCCCGACCTTGTAAGTGCTCCGGGGTCCCGGGCGGTGGTTGCGCGGCGGAGGTCGGTGGAGCGGCCGGCCTCCTGTCGGGGCCGCGGTAGAAAGGCCGGTGGCCCGGCTGCAGGAAAGCAACGGGCGTCTGTAGGAGCGGCGGCGTCAGGGAGCCAGGCCGGCCTCCGGGCGGGCGCCGCTGAGGCGGTGCCGCAGAGAGGAACGGATTCGTTCGGGGGGAGAGAACTTACGCTGCGGGAAGCGGCCTTTTGGAAGGAGCGGGCAGGAGCGGCGAGGGGGCGCGGTACGAAATACCCCCCTCCGCCGGAACGGAAGGGAAGGTGACGGAAAGTTCACGTGAGAGCGGTGGCGGGGAGTCAAGACTATCACGGCTACAGCCGCAGAGAACCCAGCTCCGAGCGAGGTCGTCTGCCGCGGATACCGGTGGTCGACTGGGTCTCTCGGGGGCCGCCCAACCCGTGGGCCTTCCCTCATCCCGCTCTTGTGTGCTTCTGGCTTTTCAGAAACAGCCGGCTGTATTTACTTCGGGGAAGAGTTAAGAAATCACTGTGCTCGAGCTGTCATGTCAGCGTTTAAGCTGTGAGGCTGTTGTGGTTCTGCCCCAGCCGGGAGCTGAGCACCATGCAGCCGCTTGCTCCTTGGGGGGAGAAGGGAAAAGAAACCAAAGGTGAACTTTGTGGGTTGGGATAGGGTCAGTTTACTGGGACAGCAGAGAGAAAAATAACAATAATAGGACTTTTATATCAGAATTAAATGAAACTGGTGATACACAATGCAGTTTCTCACCGAACTGCACAACTCAGACCACACAGCTCAGAGCCATCCCAAAGCTGGACAGTCCCCACAAACTGTGTGTCCTGGAGCCATGCTCTCCTTCCCCCACCAGCTCCCCTTTATGCTGAGCATGATGCAATTGGTATGGAATACCCTCTTTGGCCAGTTTGGGTCACCTGTCCCAGCTGTGTCCCCTCCTGGCTCCCTGGGTGCCCCTTGCCTTCTCATTAGTGCAGCAATATGAAGAACCAAAAAGTCCCTGACTGCTAGGCAACAACTAAAAACATCAGGGTGTTAGCACCACTGCTCTCATTCTAACTCCCAAATGCCATTACACCAACTGCTGGGAAGAAAATTAACTCTATTCTAGCCGAAACCAGGATGAGAGGCTTTCATCATTGATAGATGCATGAGAATGTATGTGTTTTCAGTCTGTTCTGCAGCCTTTGTTACAGGCAAGTGGGTATGTTTATTCAGAACGATCAAATGATCTACATCTTTAGAATGAATTTTGAGGAGGTGTGCTTTCTAAAATGTCATGCCAGCTGGTATATTTTACTTTTTAAAATTTCATCCCCAGTTTCAGTGCTTACTTTCTAAAATGGAGGAGTAGAAGCAGTGAAACTTCTGTCACGGAGAGAAAGGGATTCCAACTGGTATGGAAACTTCAGCTGGAGCTTTAAAGCGATAGTGGACATCTTGGACCAAATTTAACTTTCTTTGGCAAAAAGAAGCTTTTATCTTTTGAATAAACTGCCCATTCTTCTTTTTCCTCCTTTGTTTCAAATCATGTTTTGCTACTTGGAAATAAAAGCCAAATTACAGAAGGTAATAGATGATTTTTAAGATGTTTTGCATGTAAGAGCTACTCTCTGTTCGACGAAAGAGGGCAGCATAGTCACAGTTTAGCTATAATAGTGTCCCTTACAGAGTATGCTCATAATTGTTTTATGAGTCGAGCTTTGCTTCTGCCACAACGCTGACGTCTCTCTGTTTTTAACAGAGTATACCTGAAATACCTCCTAAGCCTGGAGAGCTGAGAACGGAGCTGTTGGGCCTAAAAGCAGCATCAAGCAAAGTTCACAGTTCACAACAGTGACTGGGATTTACTTCATGTCCTAAAAACTAGAACTGGTGAGATACTTGTTCAGCTGTCTCAGCTGCAGAAACGCACACATGAGAAACTGTACTCCATTGATACTTTTTTGGGTTGCCTTTAAGCAGAGTTAGAGGCAGCATTAAAAATCTACTGTGAATACCATCCTCTTTCCAGTCGCTACACCCCAAAATACTTCTGACTTCATCATGTTGATTGTAGTATATCCTTGGGAATAAAAGATGTAAACTCACATTGGGTCTGATGGAATTTGAAACTTTTAGACTGATTAACAGCTATAGGAAGTTTAGCCTATTGAAAAGTCAAGCTCTTGTGGCTACTCATCAGCCTTAATAAGTTTTGCTCTTCACCTGTAGCAGAACCCCACTCACCCATTGGCATTCCTTCCTTTTTAAACTTAAACTCACGTTACTGGATGTAAAAAGAACCTGGTACAGCAAGTGATGGCGTGTCCAAGTCAGCACTGCTTGCACTGGATGACTTCTAATGCTGGTGGACTGCTGTGCTAGCAGTTACATTGGCTTTCTCTCTGTATTACTGTTGTGGTTTTGCATGGCAAGGTTCTGGTGGAGGAGGGGGTGCTGCAGGGGTGTCTTCTGCAAGAAGCAGCTAGAAGCTTCCCCTAACCCTACAGAGTAAACACCAGCTGCGCTCAAGGCCAGACCCATCAGCAGCGGTCATAGTGCCTCTGGGAATCACATTTAAGAGAAAAAACATGCAAGTAGCTGCTTCTTGCCACCAGAGAGGGTGTGAGAAGATGTAAAAACTCTGCAGTTACCGAAGTCAGTGAAGAAGGTGGGGAGAGGAGGCACTCCAGGTGCTGAGAGGTTCGCCTGTAGAGAAGACCATGGTGGAGCAGGTGAAGACATATGAAAGACACTGTGACAGCATTGGAGCAAGCTTCTGGCAGGACCTGTAACCCATGGAGAGAGACAGTCATGAGGCTTCCAGCCAGGGTCAAACCACCACAATTACTGGCAGGAAATCTACTTTGGTCTGCTGGGGAGGATCTTTCAACTAGGTTGCATTTGTTTCTGTGGGGCAAGTACGTAAAATTACACTGAAATTATGTACATTTTTATTCATTAGGCGTCTTCTGTGTACGGCTGATTTTGGTATCTGTAAATACACAAAACTTTGAGATCACAAGTGCAGAGTGGGACCTTGCAGTCCTAAAACAGGATTGTCATAAAACTCTTATGCCATGAACATACGATACACAAAGTCAGCATCCTTCAAAGCTGGCAGGACACCCTGTGTTTGAGTGGTATGCAGTAAAGCTTGCAAAGGTGGGGGATTGCTTTCCCTTGAGAAGGTACTCTGGCAAGGCACAGGCTTCATCCTCAAGTCTCACACAGGTTTAAGGTGGGAAAGAAATGCACCCTCTGACAGATTACCCATTAAGGAAACAAAAAAGCTTCCTAATTCCTACCTGAGAAGTACTTGGAGCTCCAGGAGGATCCAGAAGTAATCACTGGAAGTGCTACTTTCACATCTGTTCCAGCTGTGAAGCTGTCATTTTACATGCATTTGTGTAATTTGAATTGGTTTTCCCAGGAAGAGAATCACAGACAGGTTTGGGTTGGAAGAGACCTCAAAGATCATCGAGTTCCAAACCCCAGCCATGGGCAGGGACACCCTCACTAGACCAGGTTGCCCAAAGCCCCATCCAACCTGGCCTTAAATGCCTCTAGGGATGGGGCAGAAGTTTATAGTCCATCCACACGTGTATGTGTCTCCACTCTGTCACAGTTCTGTGACCTCAGGCTGCTCTAGGAAAGCAGCTGAGGTGTGTTGAGATGTGTTGAGATCCTCTCCCGCTCTTACATGCCCATGTGGAAGTTCAGACTGCAGCCTGTGCTTACTATGACAGCACATGCTCTAGCAGATCTGCCACCTTCATCAGTGAGAGCTGTCACTGATAAAAGGCCTCAACTAAATCTCAAGTGTTAAGCCCAGTGAAATTAATCACTTTTACTAAGCTGAATTCAGCAAAACAATTTTTCCCTCACTGTACCTAAAGAAAGCTGAGCTTGACAGCCTTCCACCTCAGCAAAAGGCAAAGTTTATTGAAGAGACAAGATGGGGGGGTTGGGTATGCGGTTCAGCCGCATTTAGTTCCTCTTCTAACTAGAGCAGGAACAGCAGGCTTTCAGTTATCCCTTCAGAGCCAGGACTAGCCACCCCTTTCCTGTTACACTTTGAGCATCACCTCTGCCATTCTGTTGTTGAATTCTGGCACAAGAGATGGCTGCACTTCTCCCTAAAGCCTTTGCAGATCAAAATGCTACAGAGGGAAGTTAGTACTTGTCTTAGTAGTACTTAGGAGGAAGTTGGCTTAGATTTCCAAAGGTATCCTGCTGTGAATGGAAACTGAGCAACAGGAAGCATCTATTTTACCTCAGCCTTTCCTAGCACTGAGGGAACCATTCTCATTAGGGACCATTTAGGAACAGCAAAGCTGACAATACACCCAGGTTTTAAAAGCAGAGGTGACACCCCCAGAATCAGCATGATTCCAGCACTGAAAGAAATAGCTGCAGTATGGCTGGGAGTTGCTGCTTTCAGCATTCACCCCAGTTTACTTCACAGCATTGGCAAAAAAAAAAAAGGGGAACCACAGCTGCCTTGCATGGGATACCCTCAGCTGAGGAAGATGAAAAAAGCACAAAGCATGACACTCAAGTCTGCTCTTTATTTTTGAAACAACCAAGGCATTGAGAACTTAAGTGTGTAACACACCAACCATTATTTTATTACTTGTAGCCTTTACATTGAGAATATTGTAGCAAGCAACCCTTGGCATCCACTGCTCCTCTTTGGTCTGTTAGCTGCAGCAGCTCTTAGCCATACAGTAGGCCTGAACCACATTTCCTACTCAGGCTGGTCACACTGAGGTGTGCATTGACAATACACTCAGAAGTGTATCAGTACAAGTGGTAATTTGGGAAGTTATTAAAACCTCTGCAGCAGTTGATTGCTACAGAGCACTTAATACAAAGTTGCACTGCTGGAAGAAGAAATGGTGCAATGAAGAAAGCTTTTACAGTTGAGACTGTTAGCTGCCCAACTACCCTCAAGGGTTAGAGCATTCCATGTGCTCTCACAACAAAAGGCTCTTATAGTGCCATCTAATATTGGTAAGCAAAAAACCAAATCCACTCCAGATTCCCTCAGAAATCCAAATGAGTTCCTGTAAACAGGATACTTCAACATAGCCAACATCTCCACAAACACAAACTCAGTAACCCCACTGGTACCCAGTGCTTTTATTTATTGCATGGTAACAGCATTTGGGCAACAGAGAAGCCTACTGAAAGGAAACAGAAGGCACTTCAGGTCAGTGTTTGGTGACCTCAACTAATTAAACTTCAGGTTGCAAAACTCAAACTTCAGGAACAGTTTTGCAAACAAAACAGAAAAGTGGTTCAATAGATTCACTGTACAGGACTATTCCTGTGCCCTTCCACAGAAGGTAAAACACCCAATTCAGTGTCAACACTTCACCAACCCCATGAAGATACTCCCAAGTAACAGCACTAGTGAAAAAGTGTAGCGCTTCGTCCAACCACCACATAAAGGTAGGATAATGAAGTGGTGCCTCCAGTTCTACTTGCCTACATTGTAATTTAGTGGCAACAGATTTACCTTGAAGGGAATTAAGTCTCTCTAGCACTTTCCCAAACCAAAGAGACAGCAGATTAAATTTCAGTAACAGCATCATTATGGAGTAACTCAGAGGGACAAGCAATCCACACTTTAACAAATGCCATAGACAGCAGGACTGCTGTAGCTACACCAAAGTCAGGGTTACCAAACAAGCTCACAGCAGTAAGGCACCCATTTGCTGTTCACACATCTGGTGCCTACTTTGTGCTGTGAGTCAAGTCACAGCCCAGCGCACGCTGGCAGGACTTCAGTTCCAATGCCATTTTTAAATGCCCCATCTCATCTTTAAGATGGCAGCAGATACTTCTAATACTTATTTTGACCAGCAAGTTCATCACAACTCTGTTGTGATGAACACACCAGGCGTGTTTTGGCTAAACAGCACAGCAGGTTTGTTAACACAAAACCCAACTACAGGCCTGTGATACAGTTAGGCATGGCTGTGCCAGTGTGGAAAGCCACAAGGACTGCAAAGTGCCTGTTGTACAAAGGACTTTGAACACTCAAGAGGAGCCCTTTGTTTCTGTGTGCTAGCCCACAAGATGAGCTTACGATGTAAAACAAACATCAGTGGTGTTCAGGAACATTTTATTTTGTACATGACAAGATTTTACACCAAGTCAGTTAAATAATACAAATTTACATTCATGAGGAATGTTTTTAGAAAAGTGAACTTAAAAAAAACCCTCCTTTACCCTTAAACCCCGTATCATCCCTCAACATTTTACAGTGGAAAAAAACAAAACAATCTAATTCACATTCCCCCTTAGCCCCCCAATGCAGGACAGTAGTTGGGTGCAGCTTACAGTTCATCTTTCACATCTGTGGATTCCTGTGGAGAGAAAAGAGAGAATCAGGATCTTGCTTTTCACAAGTGGAAAAAGGCTAGAGGTACTAAGGCGGCTACTGCTGATGCTTTCCAAAGCATCAATATGACTTTAAAGAAGTATAAATGAAATTTCTGTTCAAATGATAACAAAAGCTTAACAGGCCATTAAGAGAATAAAATGTTTCTTCAGTCTAATCATTAGCAGTTAATCTAGCACACCATGTAATCTTTAATACTTTAAGTTGCCTTTCAGACAGTGTTAGTGCTGTGAATGCCCCTAATTCTGTATGATTGCAGCACTAAAAAGTACATCTGCCTTCCAGTGTGTCAGAAACCTTTATCTGCCAGTGTGCTAATCCAACAAGGACACCAGAACTTTGCTCCTTTCTATCACTGTTATTGCAGGTTGTACTGCTGTGGAAGTGCCATAACAACTGCATCAAATTTAGTAAAAAAATAGTACAATAAACACTGTTCTTATTTATTCTTCAGTAACCTGATATGTAACAGGAGGGAAGTGCAGCTCTAAACTATGTAGTTGTGCTAGATGCCATCTTGCAGGACTCTGAAAAGCAACCCAAGAAAGCAGGTCCAGTTGGGACCTCTAACTTAAGCAGCAAACATTCCAATGCAAGCCAATTTGTTGACATTATAGCCCAAGCACTGTGGAAATCCAACAGTTAACAGGTCACTGTAGAGAATTTGCTGCTGTTTTCTTGCCATGAAGTACTATTGAATATCTTAAGTTTAATTTAGCTCCAACGTTGAACATATCCAGTGCTTTCTTCTTACAATATAGTTCGGTAAGGAATGGAGTATTATTTGTGCTGTAGTTCTGCCCCCTGCCCTGCCAAGCCTCACTCAGAACTGTTATCATGAAAGGCAAAGTGAGAAAGTTCATTGCCAGGAAGCATCGCAGACATAACTGTACACAAGTGCAGCTAACAAAAGCTTTAAACTTGGCACCTTACCTTCTGTGTTTCACTGTCTTCAGCATCAGCATCCACCTCCTCTTCATCCTGCTCTGCCTCCTCAGCTGCATCTTCAGGCTCTTCAGGTTCCTCCTCCACCTGTAGGAAGGTTACATCAATTCAATTTGCTTAGAATAGTAAATAGCTGTGGTGTACCTAAGTACACGCTCTACAAGTATTTGCTATTGGTTCTTAACATTTGCCCCAAGCTACCTGAAAGAAAGTAAGCTGTTAAGCACTGACACCCATGCCTCCCCCAGCACTAGCTCCTGCACAGCACCAAGAGAACCCATATGGTCTATACCCACTTATGGATTTCTCCATGAATGAGGTGGACAAGTGTGCCTTTGGCCCCTGATCTACCCCCACATAGTTGACAGAACAGTACTTGTGATGCACAGTGAGAGCAGAATCTCACGGAACTGGAAGGAGGAGTGGAAGGGAGGGCATGAGCATGAAGTACAGACCATTTCTGTACAAAACAAGCTGAAAGCAAACCAACCTTTGCATCCAGGTCAATGTTTAAGCTTAAACGAAGCATCCTTTCTATTCTGTCACCATATTCCTTAGTGTCTGGTAACATGTATCCTGACCTCAGAGTTGCAGTTTCAAACAATACCACTGCAAGGTCTGAAACGGTTTTGTCATCTTCATTTTCCTAATGTGGAAGAACATCAAAGAACATTAAAAAACAAACTGTTAACTAAGTTGAACACAAACATAGTGAGTACTCCACTATTGGTATTTGTTTACCTTCACTCGCCTCAGCATATCCTTGATCAGTGGATGCCTGGGGTTAATCTCAAATGTCTTCTTTTGGCTGGCATAGTAGCTGAAAGAGTAGAGGTTACATCACTGAGTTTTGAAGTACAGGACCCACCTACATCTTTAAACCCATGAATACTGATTACAGCCACAGGAACAAGTATATTCCTCCCCTGCCTCACTTTAATCCTAGCTTACACATTTCTAGGACAGTTCATCTTTTGTCACCAGAAGACAAATAGAAAGTGCCACACGAGTCCTGCTCACCAGGCAGCTCTAATGCTGGGGCTTTGAAGTAACAATATAAGACTACCATTGGAGACTGCAACTTGATTACAAGCAACCCAACAACATGAAGGATCGTCAGAACCAGGTGTGAGGCAATCAACTACGTTTCACATCTGCTGCTAGGTAACTAGAAGCTTACTTTGTAGATATATCCTTCCCAGTTTGGTAAGCTTGAGCCTTCATGATTCTTTCCATGTTGCCAGACCATCCATACTGACTAGCCACAAGTGCACATGGAGACTGGGTTAAGCGCTGAGACAGCACAGCTTTTTCAATCTGCCAAAAGAAGCCTTAATTTTAGTTCACAGAGCTAATAGATTATACAAGGAATAAAGGAAGTAACTCTGAAATTTCCTGCCACTTCAGGATTTTCTGAAGGCTCCAAGATAACATTCTAACCCATTAACTTCCTGAAATGAAGGTGCTGAAAGTGTTTCTCCAGGGAAAGCTAGAGAAGCTAGAAGTCTACACTCAACTATCTCCCCTACGAAGAGAGGCTGAGGGAGCTGGGCTTGTTCTGCCTGGAGAAGAGAAGGCTGCAGGAAAAGAGTATATAAACAGGAGGGGATTAAACTTTTTAAAAGGGTAGACAATGGCAGGACAAGGGGGAATGGATTAAAACTAAAGGAAGGAAGGTTTAGGTTAGATATTATGGGGAAGTGTTTTTTACAGAAAGAGTGGTGAGGTGCTGGAACAGGCTGCCCAGAGAGGTGGTGGATGCCCCATCCCTGGAAGTGTTCAAGGCCAGGTTGGATGGGGCCCTGGGCAACCTTGTTTAGATCCAGGCCTGAGGTTAGTGGCCCTGCCTGTGGCAGGGGGGGTGGAGCTCTATGATCCTTGGGGTCCCTTCCAACCCAGACCATTCTATGATTCTAAGTATGCTGTAGCAAGCACAACAGCATTTCCAAATAAGCTTTACATTTAGCAGCACTCTACCTTGTCTTTTAGGGCTTTGTCTTTCATCCAGTTCAAGAGTGGTTCAAATTCCTTTTCCAAGGCTTCCCGACTCTCCTTAGACTTTTCACTTTCATCAAACTTAACCCCTTCTTTCGCTACGTTCTGAAACCTCTTCCCATCAAACTCGGGCAGGGCCTGAATACAGTATTCATCTACAGGCTCTGTCAGGTAGATCACTTCATAGCCCTTTTTGAGAAGGCGTTCAACAAACGGTGAGGACTCAGCCTAAGATGACAGAACAGATCAGAATGCAGGTTAATGAATTGGTGCCAGCAACCTGCAGTACTATTTGACAAGTATTGGTACAAGGAAAACTGAACAGCAGCAACAAAAGCTCAGAGCCTCCATATCTACAACAAACGAGGTTCACAGTATTTACGGTACTATTACTAGAAGACTTAAATTATTTTCCCCTTCCCTCCTTACCCCACCAGAGTCACATACCTCCTTTCTGCTGGCACCTGCCATGAAATAAATTTTGTCTTGCTTCTCTTTCATTCGTTCCACATACTGGTCCAGGCTTGTGAGGTTGCTTTCATGATGAGAAGACTGGAAGCGGAGAAGTTTAGCCAGCCGCGTACGATTGGAGTGATCCTCAATGACTCCAAGCTTCACATTCGTACCAAACTCTTTCCAAAACGTGTCGTTGTATTTTTCTTCTGCAATCTTCTTAATCATATCAAGAGTTTTGCGAACAAGTTTCTTTCTGATCACCTAAAAAAGCAGCAATGTCAAGTCATAAAAATAGGCATTTGGAAGAAAACCTCAGTTCAACCCTGATACAAAGGATAGGACACTTAATGCCCCCCCAATTTGAAGGGACCAGTGGTTATCTGAGAACAGCAATGCTTGGGTTTTCTAGACTTGACTTTCACACTTCTTTTATAAACCAAATCAAGCTGCCATTTTTCTAAATCTTGCTACTGTCACGCTTACAAAGAAGGATTTTAAGAATCCATTATCTTACCTTCAACAATTTATGCTGCTGAAGTGTTTCACGAGATACGTTCAAAGGAAGATCATCTGAATCCACCTAATTGAGAAAGAAACATCCTAAGTATAGGTAGCAGCATTTGAAGATTAAAAAAATGCAAGTAAGGCTTATAAATACTTACAACACCCTTAACGAAGTTAAGATATTTGGGCATCATGTCATGGAAGTCATCAGTGATGAAAACTCTTCGAACATACAGCTGAATTACAAGAGAAAACAGCAGCCAGGTTATGTTTGTGCTTGGGGTTGGGTTGTTTTTTTTGTCATGAAACCAGACCCACACACTTGCTTGTCCTACCTTAATGAAGTCACTTTTTTTGGATCCATATTCATCAAACAGGCCACGTGGAGCAGAGTTAGGAACAAACAAGATAGATTTGAAAGTTACTTCCCCTTCAGCAGTGAAGTGGATATAAGCCATTGGATCATCGTGTTCCTGTGAAAAGATAGGTTTTTTTAACTGACATTGGGTTAAAATCTATGATGGAGACAAAAGCTCCAGATTCAGCCTAGCTCCTCACACAGAAGTAACCTTCTTTGAGACCTACTCCTTGGGTGGTTGCTTTTTAAGTTTTCTATGTTTAACAAGTCAACCACCAGGAAGTTCCCAATTGTAACCAACACCATGACAGCAGAGTAAGACTCCCAAGTAACACACTGCACTGCATTCACACAAAGACAACGTTCTTTCTAGAAACTCATCTTCCTTCCTTCCACCATGTGCAACATAAGCACTTTCAGACTAAACATGTTTCCCTATCAACATTTAAACACCCCAGTAAGCTCCATGAGCTAGGACATACTATTTTTTAAACTTAGGCTGTTCAACAATTGGGTGGTAGTAAGGAGTTAGTCAGAGAGTAATTAGTTATGCACTATCTTCTAGGCTCTCTGCAATTCAGTCTACAGACACCAATTATTTCTCCAGAAAACAGCCCATCCTATAAGCATTCAGTTGTTTACACAGCAGGAGATACTATAGAAAACGTTTTTCATTTCAGAACAATCTTGAAATTCAGATTTTACCTTAGAAAACGTTTTGTAAAAAGCTTTGTATTCATCTTCTTCAACTTCTTTGGATGGTCTTTGCCAGATTGGTTTGATGTCATTCATGAGCTCCCAATCCCAGACAGTCTTTTCAACCTACGTATAGAAACACCATAGCATCAGAGACACTCATTTGTTACTTCGGGTCAAGTCAGTGAGAGATGCTCTGCTGAGGCTAAATTATTAAATAACACCTCCAGAATACACTGTTGCACAATGGTCTGGATATTCTCATTGGGAGCATACACACTAGCGTAACACATGGGAAACAAAGCTGAAGTCTACATTATGGAGCATCCTGTGTGCATGTAGCACATTCACTGAGTATTTCTGTTCTACTGCCATTCTGAAATAAGCCTTCCAGCAGAGTACACTCAATTTAAGCTACTCGGTGTCAGGTTACTTAAGTCCACTACCATTTCAAGCAGTTCATTCGAGTACTTATAATTAGTTCCTGGGCCACTGCTTCACATGGGTACTGTCAATCATCTCCTCAATTTCAACCAAGTCCATTTTGTTTACCATCTCCTTTCCTGACAAGATGTCCTACTGCGCTCACACAGGATTGCTGTTTGGTAACACACAACCGGAGTGCATCTCTGGAAGACTGCTATGCAATCTGACATGAGTTACTGCCCTGGTTTGGGCTGGGACAATGTTGTTTTTCTCCATCATGGCTGGTATGGGGCCATTTGGGATTTGTGCTGAAAACTGCTGATAACACAGGGATGTTTCTGATATTGCTCAACAGCACCTACACTGAGCCAAGGCCTTTTCAGCTTCTCATACTGCCCTGCCAGTGAGGGGGCTGGGGGTTCACAGCCAACATCTGACCCCAACTGACCAAAGGGATCTCCCATACCCTATTACATCATGTTAATCATATAAAACTGGGAGAAAAGGAGGAAGGGGGAGACATTTAGAGCAATAGTGTTTGTCTTCGCAAGTAACCATTAGGTGTGGAGCCCTGCTTTCCTGGAGATGGCTGAGCACCTGCCTGCTGATGGGAAGTGGCAATGGTATTCGTTGTTCTACTTGGTTTGCATGTGCAGATTTTACTTTATTAGACTTTCTCAGCCCACAGGTTTTATTTTTAGCCTTCTGATTCTCTCCCCTACCCCACTGGGGGAGAGTGAGTGGCTGTGCAGGGCTTTGCTGCCAGCCAGAGACAAACCACAAACCTGCAGCAAACCCCCAAGCATGAATAAAACTTACCTTCTTAGTTTTTGGTTTCTTTTCTTCCTCCTCCTCTTCAACTGCAGCTTCGTCATCATCTGTTTCTTCTTTCTCCTTGGCTTCCTCCTCTTCAACAGGTTCTTCAACTGTCTCTGTCTAAAGAGACAATTAAAAGTGGGGACTGGAACTGCTTTGCTTCCTACCAGGCAGCTTCTAGTATTATCTCAAATAGCTTAATCTCATTTGGCCATCACAAGCATTTGTGTATAGGTAGGTATGTTTCTTGAGTTGCATTTAATGCAAACGTGCTTTTTTACAACATGCTGGGCAGTCACTATATTCAAATTTAAGTTTCTCCATAGCTTTACATGCAATGCTTGTCAGAGACTTGAGTCATTTTAAGTTAGTGCCACAACATGCTAACACCAGAACAAGCCTAAAAGCTAAGATACTACCCTATTTTCAGAATGACACATATCCATGGCCCTGATTGAGATCTTTCCAAAGCTTGCAGAGGAATGATCTTTCCTAGTAATTAAGAGCAGTCTTGCTCATTCGGTTGAGTGGAGTCAAAGTAAAACTAAATTCTTGAAAATCTGTGATTTTAGCAACACAGTAACTTTTTAAGAATAACTAGTAGAATACTAGTCAGAAGGCTCAGGAATGGAGCAATTTCAGACAAGCTCTACAGTATGTCCTCATCCTTCCTGAGCGATTTAGCCAGATAGTTTTCACTACCAAAGCTCCTATCATGCAGCGCTCAGTGAAACACACTTACCTTGCTGCTCCACACGTATATGGGGAAGTTTATGAACTGGGAGTATTTCTTTACTAGATTTTTAACAGTGTCCAGCTCAAGATAATCAGAAGCCTCCTCCTTCAAGACAAGGCTAAAGAAAAAGAACAAAAGATTTTCAATCAAAGTGCCTTACAAGTATGCTAAAATAGTTCTACAGGAAGAGATACATTTTGCTGGTGTTGCAAATGTAGAGATTCACAGTTATACCAGCAGGCTTTTACTAATTCACATGGAGTATCAAAAAATACAATCCCCACTCAACTGCAGTGGGGATTTTTCAACAACTGGGGCAGAACACCCAGAAGCAGCAACCTCAAATAACAGGAACACTTATCAGACCTTGCTACACTCTCACTGGGTTTACTCAGAACTACAGCACTGAGATGAACTTTCCTGTATTAAAATGTCTTCTTCAGGAAGAAGTCCTCTAAGCCCAGATCAAATAAATTTACTTGTTCATCCAAGCAATCAATGAAAATTGGACTGTCAAGGTATCTCCAGTTTGAGATTGCATCAGAACAGTCTCACTGGTATACAAACAGCAGTCAGATTCCAAGACGAAGCTCCAGAGCCCTGGTATGGGTTCTGATGGCCCACAATTGTGCTGAGGGTAAGTGACCCTGCAGGCAGCTCACCCATCTTGGAATTACCTGCCAACAGCTAATTGTCATTCTCATGTTTTCTTAGTTCATCTAATGGAATGGGAAGCAATAACTACATTATCACTCCACATTCATTTTGGATGCAGTTCATAGTTTGCATGTTTCTATTAAATTGGAAGCATCTGTATGACAAGAATCAAGCAATGTAAGAGTGACAATGCTACAGTCAGCCATGTAATCCAATGAGCAAAATGTACCCACACAACTCTCTTCCTTTGAATCCAAAGAGGCTCAATACTTACGTGATTGTTGTACCACGTCCTAGAGTGTTTCCTCTTGGGTCATCAATCACAGAGAACTCATTCGAATCTGACTCCCAAATATGTTGAGTATCATTGTTATGCTTTGATGTGACAATAACTCTGTCTGCTACCAAGAAAGCAGAATAAAAGCCAACACCAAACTGGCCAATTAACTCAGATGTTGACTGGCTATCATCCTGCATTTCAGTCATCTTGTTTAAGAATTCACTTGTACCAGACTTTGCAATTGTACCCAGGTTTTTAACTAGCTCCTCTTTTGTCATGCCAATACCCGTATCTGTAACATGAAGCATGTTCTTCTCTTTATCACACTGGAAAAAAAGAACAGAAACATGGAGTTTGACTTCACTTTGAATCTTAATGTGCAACATACTGCCATAGAAGAGTGGTGAGTAGCAGCGATTCAAACATGCTTGGCCACAATGAACTGAACCTGCTGTAACTACAGGAGTGAGGAAGACCTGCCTTCAAAGTATTTTAATACTTCTGTTACTCTATAGAATGGGCAATGTATTTTCACCATTAAGAGAACAGTAGTCGTTGATACAAGTTAACTGCAACTGTCCTAATGTGGTCCTAGTTTGTATTTGCATCAGTATTATGCAAAAATTCATGTTGCTCTATATCTTCTTTACATTTCTCCCACCACTCCCCAGTAAAAGATGATACCTAATGCTTCTTACCTTGATTTTGACTGTAAGTTCCTCGTTACCAGCAAGGGCATTTTCATCAGTTAATGATATTAACCGTATCTTATCTAAAGCATCTGAAGCATTTGAAATAAGCTCCCTCAGGAAAATCTGAAATAGAAACCAAGAGTCAGGAATTCCAGAACACACAAACACTTCCAACACATTGTAACGAGAGAAGCACTAACCTCTTTATTTTTATATAAAGAATTGATAATGAGCTTCATCATCCTGTTCACTTCTGCTTGAAAGGCAAACTTCTCAGATTTTTCTCTGATTTCTTTGATCTGTGATGCATTTAGGCCATCTAGCTGGATAGCTTCTTCCTCTCTGTTAAGACAACAAAAACCCATCAAGTAGCTTTGACCACCTACAACACCACTAATTTTATTTTCTAGTAACAGCAGTGTTAGTTTAGTTAAAAGAATAGTAAGGCCCTTAATGATCAACATAGCTCCAAAGTTACAGTCAAATGAGGTATGTGTAAGAGTAGCTAATACTAAAAAGAAAATTCAGAAAAGAATTCCATTATGTTAAAACCACTGACGTGCTCAGCATGTGGCATACCTCACAGGAGGTATTTTTTATTCCCCCCACCTAAATAATCTCTTTTGAATGGCATTTACCCTTCTCCGTTTCTGAGGCTGCAGATATTACCGATGCTCTTACCATTAAAAAAAGATAAAGGCTTAACATTCCAGCAATAGCTTAGCCACAAGGCCGGATACTAACCTCTGGACAACTTCATCGTCTGTTCGAGACCCTTCTCTGCTTTTACCCAAGTCATCTTCCACGGTCCCGTCCACATCCAACTCATCAGCTCTAACCGATACTAGGAAAACAAGATATTCCAGGGTCTGAGGGTAATCCCCACCAAACGTTACCGAAATTCGCCGCTTACCTCTCCCCACGGGTTTGGGCTCAGCTCTGTCCCTCCCCGACCAAAGTTCAGTCCAAGCGAAGAGAGAAGAGATGAGGAATAGGGACGGACATTTCCCCCCACCCCTCCCCCCNGAGGCCAGCACCGCCTCGGTACGCCTTCACTGAGGCAGGCGGGGACGGGGACGAGTGAGGGGTCCCCCCCGCAACCCAGATGCCAAGGGACCCCGTAGCCTGGCAAAGCCGGGAGGAAGGCCGGCGCCGAGGGGCACGGGGAGGGACAGCAGCTCTCGGCCGAGACCCCGACACACCCCATAACCGCCTGACAGAAGCTTCTAGAAGCCCGCAGGCACTTACCGGCCAGGAGCAACGTGCACGCCAGAGCGAGCCCCCACACCGGCTTCATGGCGAAGTGCGCCGCGGTTGCAGACGAGAACGGCCCCCGGCGCCTCGGCCTCGCGCTCCGACGCCCGCCACTGGCTGCGCCCCCACCACCGAGCCCGCTAGAGCGGCCGCGGCCCTCCCCCTTCGCCTTATCTACGCGGGCTGCGGGAGGGAGGGGGGAGTCGCGCCGCGCTTGGCCAATTGGAGCGTACCACGCCAAATACATGACCAATGGAAAGCCTGGAAGGGAGGAGCTTGCGGCTGCCGCCGCCAATCGTAACTTTCCATGTGCGGTTTCCTGCGGACAGAGCGTGGCCAGCGCTGATTGGCCGAGCGGAGAAGCGCTTGGCCAATCGTTCCCGCGGAGGGTTTAATGGACATGCTTCTCACTATTTTTTTTAATGAATAAGCCATTAACGTTTAACGCCGAGGCCACGTGGGCCGCAGCCGGTGCTGCCACGTCCAAGAACGATAAGGATAATCCACACACGGAACGCCAGCCCCAATCACTTCCGGGGCACCCAGGATGTTTACGAGGAAGATGGTTGCTGTGGCAACTGGCGCTTCCGGTTGGGGCAACCCGCCGCATCCCCGGGTCCCAAAGAGAAGCAAAAAGTTACGGGTCGGGCGACCATAAACTGTGCTCCCGCGCGGCGGGAGCAGCGCCAGGCTTGAGCCCTCTCAACCGCTGTCAGCGGAGGGCCGGCGCTAACAGGTCTGCCCCCCCCGCCGTCAGCCCCGCCGGACGGGGATCCCCTCTAGTCCCCATGGCAGGCAGGCAGGGGTGCGAGGCCAGCGATGTGCGCATGCGCTGTAGCACCGCGTTGCATACCGGGAGGTGTAGTCCGCACAGGCGAGGCGCACGGCGCCCCCTGCTGGTGCAGCGCGGGAGCGGCGTGGGCCGGGGACGCCATTAAAGCCCGTCCCCCCACCACCCCTGCCCGGTGCTTAGAGTCTGAGGTCGCTCCTCTCTTGTCGTCGTTGTCTAGACCTCAGCTCGCCGCTCCCTTCTAGTGCGTCTTATGTCCCCCACGGCTATGAAAGTGGCTGGCTGCCCCAGAGGCGCCCCACGAGGGACTGCTGATGGAGGTAAAGCAAGCCAGGTGCTCAGCAGGTTGCCCTGTTTTCCTGTGTTCTAGCGCTCATCAGGGCAGCCATCCTCCAGTGAGCTTGTTAGCGCTCCTTAGCCTCCCCTGGGGGCTGTTTTTTATTCGTTAGAGGTCGTCCCATACCCCCGTGGAGTGGGGATTCAGTAGCTGCCTCCGTGTGTGGCTGGTGTGAGGGGATGGGGAATGTGCACGCAAGGAACTGCCCTTTGTGGAAGGGTGAAAGGTAGGCTTGATGATCAAGAGATGGGATGTTCCTGTCCTTTTTCAGTGTCTTTGGGTTCTTAATGAAGCTGAGATTTAATCATGGCCTATTTTAAAATAATCATGAAGCTCTTCTGTGTAATTTGCAGTTTCAATAGCTGTTCTTTAGAAGTTGCTGCTTCATGGATCACAAATTAGAAGAGAAAGAAGAAGGAAAGTTACTCTCCCAAGACGTATATGAGAATGACTGTGAAAAGTAAGTATGTAAGCTCAGTGCTAGGGTTCTAAGTAACAAACCTGCCTGGTCAGGTTTTTATGGAGACCTGTATGAATTTGGAGAATTATTTTCCAAAGAGTATTCTTAATTGAAAAAACAATTTAGTTATTCGGATGTCTAAACAGAGAAAGTTTGTCTTTTTCTAAATCTCACCTGCAAGTGTTTTCAGGATTTGATTTCCTAATTATTTCTGTATGATTCCCAGAGTGACATATGTTGCTCTGTGGCTGTGAATAGGCATTTGAAGGACAGAAGGATTCCCAGTTTCGAATTGTGGAATTCTTGCATTAACAGGTTCTTACATCAGTTCTGTTAAAGCAGTTGTTTTGCTGTCAGCAGGAAAATTTAATGCTTTGTCACAATCTTTTTGAACTTTGATAACTGGCATAGTAGGAATGCAAACCAATTCTGTTATTGACTGTGCTAAACCAACAGAGGTTTTAGATTACGTTTTGTGGAATCCAACTTTTATTGGTTACTTTGCTCTTATGATTATACCAAGTAGAATGCTGCTTTTGAAGGCAATATGAAACCTGATAAACTTGTGTTTTGTGCTTTGAATTTAGAGGTCAGAGTAGTAAGAATTGTAATGTGGTTACTGGCATTGCTTGCTTCATGTAGATTGTACTGTTTGCTTCCACGAAAACCCAGCTGGATTACCCAGGGCAAAACTGATAGACAAGATTGAGGCAGCTGAGTACTCATACTCTCACAAAGACAGTTTGGTCTCTTTACAAGGAGGTTGGCAATTGAAGAAAATATCTTCTTTGAATATTAAACTATTAAAAATGTTTTCTGTTACCTATTTTAAAACCAAACACATTGCCAATTATAGCTGTCAATGTTTTAATCAAGTCTAGAGTATACCTTCTGCTGAGAATTTATTAATAGTTTCACTGACTACTAGTGCTGCTGAAAAGCAGTCTGAGAAGTACCTTTCAGGATTTCATACCAAAGGAAAGATGTAACCATTAAGAGGTGATAGTTCTTCAGCAACTTAGGTACATTAAATGGTTCTGTAAAGCAAATTGATATACTTTGTGTGCATAATTGATTGAAATAGTGTATTGTGGTGGTTTGACCCTGGCTGGAGGCCAGATGCACAAAGTCACTGTATCACTCCCCTTTTCAGCTGCACAGGGGAGAAAATATATATGGAGAGGCTTAGGAATTGAGATAAAGACAGGGAGAGATCATTCCACAGTCAGCATCATGGGCAAAACAGATTAAACAAAGAATAAAAAGAAAAAAACCAAACATCTATTTTATTACACTACACACAGAGTGAAACCAGAGTCAGATAATGCGAAGTAAACCCATATTTTAAAACACCTCCCCCTACCCTTTGATTTTTAATGAACTTTATTTAGAATTTCTCTCCCTTCTTTCCTCCCGCCCCAAGGTGGCATGGGGTGAGGGATATGGGATGCGTAATGAGGGTTTCAGTCAGTTCCTCACGAGTTGTTTTTCTTCTTAGCTGGGGCTGCATTCCTCACATTCTTCTGCTCCAGCATGGGGTCCCACCCACCGGAGACAGTCCTCCATGAACTTCTCCAACACGAGTCCTTTACCGTGAGGCTTCAGCTCTTCGCCAGCTGCCCCAGTGTGGGTCACTGCTATGGGGGGCAGTCATAAAATCATAGAATATCTCTCAGACCCAAACTGCTCCAGCCTGGTCCCCCACAGAGTCACAAGTGCCACCAGCAAACCTGCTTCAGCATGGGCCTGTCTCTCTCTCCACAGGCTGCAGGTCCTGGCAGGAGCTTGCTCTAACATGGGTCACCCCTTCTGTATGTCTCTACCTGCTCCAGCATGGGGTCTTTCCATAGGCTGCACATGGGGTTTCTGCTCCACAACATCTTCCATGGGCTATAGGGGGACACCTGCTCCACCATGGTCTTCTCCATGGGCTTCAGGGGAATCTCTCTCTCCAGCACCTGGAGCACCTTCTCCCTTCCACCCTTCACTGGCCTTGGTGTCTGCAGAGTTTCTTACATCTTCTCACTCCCTTCTCTGGTGGCAAGAAGCAGCTACTTGCATGTTTTTTTTCTCTTAAATGTGATTCCTAGAGGTGCTGTGACCATCGCTGATGGGCTCGGCCTTGGTCAGCAGCGGGTCCAGCCTCGAGCCCAGCTGGTGTTTACTCTGTTGGGCCTCAGGGAAGCTTCTGGCTGCCTCTTGCAGGAGCCACCCCTGCAGCCCCCCGCCACGCAAACCCACGACATGTATTTAAGTGCTGTATTTGTCTGTTAACTAAAAATTATGGGGCATATAGTGATAAGAGAAACAGAATACAGGTAGTGTTGTCTCCTATGCAAACACTAGAGCAAGCCCCTCTCCAGTCCTCCGGCTGTAACTTTATCAGCTCACCCATGCGTCTGCGGGGAAGTCAGCTCGCTGAAGCATGCTGCATGATTCCAACTGCAAGTTGTAACTACAAGAAGTATTACCATGCCACAAATAGCTGTACAGATAAACTGGGAGGAGTTCACATGACCTGACTGTGGGTATTTGACTTCACCAGCTAAATTAGCCAGCTAATCTGCCTAGGCTCCATCTGTAATAGAGACAGTCCTCCTTTCACTGTACTCGCTTTGGCTTTTTCCTAAGCTGGTTTAACTGTCTAGCCCAGCAAAATACCCTGTAATTAAATCAGCTTATATCAGGTCCATGATGCACCAGACTAGAGCATGGTACAGAGCAGGAGTTTATGGCTACGAGAAGGTGATAGCCTGCTTTTGATGGTAGTGGGCTGAGCCTGGCATGTAAATTCCATAGGACAAAGACATTGTATGTAAGTGCAAATGTAAGGAAGCCATAAAACTAAACAATGAGTTTGCATTGTCAGAATATCTCCTCTTTTAATACACAATTACATTGAAATCCTAACTCATGAAAGTTCCATTTTTGTTCATGGGTAATAAAAATGCTGTAATTTGTGCCACTGCTCACTGGCTATTTGCTGTTGTACTGGTTTGATGAAGACGTGTAAGTGATTTTGTCTGAGACTGCCATCTGAAGTGTGTACTACCAAACTGAGTCCTGTCTTTCTTACATTGTAATGGGTTGGAAATATGAAGATCTCTGTATCTGCACTCTCTGTAATTTGAACTTCATTTGAATCTTTTAAAATAATACATTGAGAGTTAATGTCCCCTTCCTCTGCAGTGTCTGCTTCAGGGACTAAATATTGTACCTACAGCCCAAACTGAAGATGTACCCACTTCTTTAAGACCCTCTACAATATTTGGCGCTGAGTCTGAATAGGAAATGAAAGCTAATTATCCAAACATTAGAAAATGTTAATAGTAAGTAGGTCCAAGCAAGGTTATATATTATTTTATCATTGTTTGTAAACAGTGACAGCTTTACTAAATGTCCATGCTATGAATGAGTCTTACCTGCTTTCTTTCTATCAAGAGCTTCCAAATTACCATGTTCTGACTTCAACCTTTTTGCAGTTAGGAGAAATGCATCCTGTACCCACT
The DNA here is from genome assembly GCA_013400835.1 of Zapornia atra. Classification (NCBI taxonomy): domain Eukaryota; kingdom Metazoa; phylum Chordata; class Aves; order Gruiformes; family Rallidae; genus Zapornia; species Zapornia atra. The sequence goes on along the minus strand of VZTU01019863.1, from coordinate 358,778 downwards.
ACTTACCTACTTAGTCTCAGAACTATCAGTCTCCACCAAAGAGGGATTCCAGTTGGACTCTAGTTTTACAAACTGAGAATCCTAACTAAAAGGTCAACTTTTTCATGACTGTACTGTGAAATGTTAAGTAGCCAAATATTCTACAACATCCTGTAAAAACATCTTTAGATCTGTTTGCTTGCTGGGCTGCAGTGGAGCCTAGGAGTCCTGGATCTGGTTAGGCATGAACCTACTTTCCATCTCTTCCTCTACTAAATCACTCCTGGACTTCCTGACCTCAACTAAAATAGTTGATAGATATGACAGGTGCCTTTGAAGGTGGCACAGTCAGGCACGGAGCAGAAGGAAAGATTTTGAGGTACAACAGGACTGACTACATGGTAAGAGTGACTATGAAAGCATCCAGTTGCACAGAAACAGGTGCTTCCTGCTGAGATGTATTCCTTATTGTGTTGATTTTTTGATTAAAGATCTTACACTGGCAAGTTTATCCTATTAATATCTGGGCATCACGACAGTGGGACTTCACCTGTGCCCACCAGCTAACAGCGTCTGTAATGTAACATCTTACTATATGTACCTCATGTGTATATACACACACCATGCTTGGTAACCATGGAGCATGACAAAGTATTCTGCAGCCTGCAAAGCTTGCTTATCTTGCAGAAATCAGTCTTAAAAATAACACTAAATTGGATTGTTGCTTTTTAATTGTTGCAGTAATATGAGTGCTTTCACTTTACCTGTTTTATTTCTAGCTTCCTGAAAAAGAATTGGGAGAAAAAAAAATGGAGCGTATGAAACAGCATTGGTACCCTCACAGACCAGGAGTTCTAGTTTGATACAGCATCATTAATTTTATTTAGAGACCTAAGAAACCCTTCATGGTTTTGGGGTTTTTTGTTTGTTTGTCTTGGTTTCATTGGAGCTTTTTTTCCCCCCCTCTCAATACTAATATTAGGTAACTGCTGGAGAAGCATTTTGGAGACAGAGATTTTGGACCCATGTCTGAAGAGGGAACTAGAGGTGAGTTACAACTTTCTGTGAATGTAAGGTTCAGGAATTTCCAGGAGGTCTAAAGTATCTTGTAGGCACTTGGTCTGCAATGCCTAACTTTTCAAACACTATGCTTGCAGGAGACCTAGACTTGCAAGTCCTAGGAATCTGATGAAAGATTCACTGATGTTAGGCATGCTACACACTTAGTAAGATCTGATGTTTAAACATCTAAAGGTCTAGGGTCTATGTTGTTCTTTCAGCAAACACTTTTGGTATAAATGTTTCTTTCAACATAAGACAGTTGTTCACAACACCATCAGAGTCTCATTAGGAAGACCTCTTCATCTGAATCTTTTGCCATATTCATAATAACCTTTTAAAAAGTGCTAAATACCGAATTAAACACCAGTGTCATATTCCCAGTATATTTAATTTTTATTTCTCCTCCAAAATTGGAAGAAAGTGTGTGTTCTTCATGTACAATTTGTCCTTTAGTCAGCTTTATCCCATTCCTCCTGAGACTGATGATTGCACTGCACCTCGCACTGTTAGTGAAAAGTCAGTAATCTGTGGGGTTTCCCCCCTTCTCACCCCTCTCAAGTATTTTTGAAGTCTGCAAGGTGTCCCTTGAAGTTTAATGGTCTTTATTCTCAGAGGAATTGAGGAAGGGAATGGTTTTAGGAGCCTATCATACAGGACAAAATCTGTTAAGATGAAGAATTGTAACCAGAAGAGCCTTTGTACAGAGACAGTAACTATGATTTGATCATTGTGAAAACCTCCCTGACTCTTTAAATACTAAAACCTCTCTAAGTTTCGGTATCACTGGGAATCTACACCTGCAGCACTGTACTTCTGTGGCTATGAATAAATAAACACTCTCAAAATAGTCCAGCCTTACTCTCATCTGTGATTACCATTCCCTGTAGCTGAAGAAATCCGAGTTTGAAATGGCTGGCAACCACGAGTGCACGAGTGGTGGCATCTGTGGCAACCTCCCTTTGGCTTCACAGCAGCTTCTGCCTCGTGGTGCATGGTTGGATTTAGGGGGGTCAGCTTCAGCAAAGCATGACTTTCAATTAAAAATCAAGGAAAACATTCACATCTTTGAAGATAAGCACATGCTCCCATGCTATGCTAGGCTGAAGTGTTGGTATAGAGGAGGAGAGGAAATTAAAATGGCCAAATACTCTATTTGTAGAACAACTCTGCGCACCAAAGAGGAGCTTGCCGACACCTGCAGCAAAGTGGGCCCAGCAAACTCACGGTGTAAAAAGTATCACTTCTGCTTTCCCACTGAGGATGGCAACTTGGGAGCCCATATGCTCTGCTAAGGAGGTGTCAGGCCGCGTGCTGCTGCAGGGCACCGGGGCTGAGCTGGACTCAGCGCAGAGCAGCGGTGGAGCATGGAGTATTTGCATAGCGTCACCCAGATGTGTCAGTGTAGCTTCTAGCTTGTTTCTGTGAGCTTGGCCAGCTTTCTTATTGCTCAAGTGGATGTTAAAAGGTTTTGGAGTAGAGCTCATGTCCATGGAGTTGGCTGGCCAGATCTGAACATACCCTTGAGAAACTCTGTTTCTGCACTCTGTCATTCATGTTTTGCTCAGAACGGAGGCAGGAAGACACAAAAAGCTTTGAAGAGAAGGCACTAAGCCTCAAATGAGCTTTTTTCCCCCTCCTCTTCTGCCTGAAAGCACGGGAGGAGCGAAAGTGGAGGAGCTGCCGGGCTGGTGCTGCATTTGCTGGGCGAGAGCTCTCTCTGGTGGCCTGCGGAGAGCTCAGCCTTTGAGAGGTCACCCCGGTCAGCTCTTGGCCTGCAAACTGCTGCGTTACAGTTGTTCCTGCTACTTTTAAGCAATATTTTATCATCGGATTCTCCTTTTTGCATTGCCTTTATAGGTTCATCCCCATAAAGAGACATTAGCTTGGAAAGAGTAACTTCTCAAATATTTCACCTGTTCTTTGCACGTGTGTGTGTATGCATGCATGCTTTTAAAATATTTTTCTTTTTAACAGGGACAGTTGGGTTTTTTTTTTGTTTTACAAATTGCCACACCTTTGCAAATGCATCATGTCTTGTGTCCTCAGAAGAAGGCTCTTTGCAGGACTGCCAGAGAAGATTAATAAACAGCTTTTCAGCAACATTGTTTTGTGCCAGGAGAAGCAGTCCTTATTCCACCATTCAGAGACATCAAGTAAACTGCAACATCTGGTGAACTGTAGACCTCTTGACTATACAGAAAGAGTGTCAGGATCTCAGTGAATAGCTGGAGGTACAACTTACTTGTTATCACTGGGTTTGTTTCCTATATGTTAGGTTGAAATTAAAGTACCTGGAAAAACAATACTGAAAGATTGATAGAAAAAAATCTTTGAGCTTTCTCAGGGTAAGGAAAAATATTTTATTCTGCAATTAATTTTGTGAAATCCAAGTTTATACAAATGTAAAACCTGTGTACTCATTGTATGTCCAAATATATTTAAAAAGAAGGAAGATCCTTATACTTGGATTATGAAATGTATTTTAAGGATGGGACCACATTTTTTTCCTTACTAGACTTTAAATGATCATAGTCCATATTGATCAGGTGGATCTGATTCTAGCTAGGAAGTCACCTTGGCCAAGCGAGGTGCACCAAGGCACACACCTCAGCTTAAATGCAGCTGGGGAGCCAAAGGGTGCAAGGTGTGTGGGTGGAGGCACGGATAAGGTTTCTCATAGGACCCTGGTCTAGGTTACACAGCTGTGGGGGATGGATGATTGATTGATTCATTGATTGATGGATGGATGACGATGAAGACAACAACAAGAACAACAACAAAGATTTTGTAGAGAAGAAAGGTTGCAGCCTGCTTAAGGTAGTTAGAGCTTCCTTCTGTGTTGGATTTTCACTCTGAAATGGGATTTGCTGTTTTGAAGTAGGAGGTAGTGAAGCACCCTGGCTTGTAAATGTTCTAGCTATTGCAGACAGGTATGAAATCTCTTGTTGCTACTATGGTGTGAATCCAGGAAACTCCAGTAACCCTTTGTGTAAAAGTGCCAGATAACATGAGCAGCTTGGTGAGCTACAAGATATTATAGTGAAAAAGAAATGAAGGTTTTATCAGGACAAAGCTCTTTTTCTGTAGTGAGTGTTACTCTTCTACGCTGGACTTGGTTTCATGGTTCTGGAATACACTAGTCATAAAACTCCTTTTCAAGTCCTCTCTGTTAGGCCATCCCTTCTATTTCTGAGCCAAATGATTTAATTATTTCATGCAAAGTGGAGCAGCTTTGAATGGGCTGAGTTAGAATATCTGTCATTTGAATACTCAGGATTACATGCTCAGCTACTTTTCTAATGTGCTTTTAGCTTGGCATTTCTCAGTCACTGTAAGTGCTAACTTATTTGGCTCTCTGTTCCCTTCCTTGGTATGTGAGTGTTTCATCCATAGCTGCCTTGCTATCCTTACATATTAGGAGCTTTTTTCTTCAGCCTTTGTGAAAAGTACGTTTCATTTGGCAGCAAGGCTGTTGAAAATTGTTTCCTTGACAGTATATGAGTCCTTCTGCTATATCCAGGATTGTCTGTGCCTTGAATATCCTGTATGAAGTAGGATGGGATATTTAATAGAAGAAAGGGTGCATCTCCTAAGATAAATGGTATTTGTAGGATAAGAATAGCCTAGCTAGGTGATGAGTTGTCTGTGCAAACCTAGCTATAGGTTGCAATGCTGCTCAGACTGTAGATACATGTTGTTGAATAAAAGCTGTAAAAATGAGTGGGTTGTTTCTGTAAGCTCTCTCTTATTCAGTTCAGTCTGAGATGTAACAAATCAGCATGTGGTTGTAACTCTTGGTACTTCTGAAGGCAAAATGATTTTTAGAGTGTATGAGAACTACTGTGACAGATGGAAAAAAGTGTAGCTCTTCTTTGAATCACAAGTAGTTGTTGGCAATCTGATGCTGATGGACGCTACAGTAAAGCCATTCTACCTCTATGTTACTTGTCCAGAGCTATGATGTATATTTGGAGGGTTGAATATAAAGAAGTGGTTTTGAGAACTTTATGTAATGATTTTTTCCCCCACTATTCATTCTGTTTCTATCCAGCAGGTTGTAAAAACACTGGTAGGGATGATTATGTAATGAAAGCAGACAGTAATAAAAATTATGATAGAAAAGTAGACTTTGGATATGACAAGAGGCTGTGTAAGATAAAATGCTGTCATGCCTGAGTTGGGCTCATTAAAGTGACAGGGGAAAGGAGAGGGGGGGAGTGAATCTTCTGCATTCTCCCAAAAGACAGGAACAAGCAGAAGAGACATGCTGAATCTTGTACTAGTTTTGTACCAAATGATTCAGAAGCAAGACCTAGACACTTTTAAAGAAGTTAATGCTTATTGCTGTGAGTTTTTATTAATAGCAATGCTAAATATACCATTGTTTTATAGAAGCAGCAGACTGCAGTGGATGGTGTGCTGAAAGCATCAATCTTACAAAACTACTGAAGTCTTAAAGCATTGGCAGTAGATTTTTAAGAGTGAATGTGTCTGGCTTTAGATTTTTCTGAGTACCTTCTGTTTTAAGAATGGTGTGTTAACGGACTGTAATAGATTTTAGTGTACATCTTGGAGTAGAATTTTAAGGGAACCGTTATCTGAATTTAGATCTAGTGGTAGGCATCCAGACTTTCAAAAGGTATCAGCGCTCAGCAGGACATGAGAGGCAAATCTTAAGCCAGACAGAGCAATTGCACAGAACAATTCCTTATTATTGATGTTATCAAGTGAGAGCTGCTAAACATTTAACAGTTCTGGAAATATTGCCTGTAGTAGTTACATGGCTCGTTCCCACTGAAATAGAGGCAAAACTCATGTTGATTTCAGATATGCATGATCAAGCCTCCAAGGTCTTATTTCATAGTTTTGTTATGCTGCAATTACAGAGATCTGTCATAGTTTAATGTGTTATTCTGTAAGTGTTGTTAGGTTCATCCTGAATTTTTGTGAACCCTGTAAATGCAGAAGTAGTTTTGTATCTTTTCTAATTTATGTAAGGTTGATTTAGAGGATACCTGAAGATACCTTCAGTTATTCACCAGAAATTGATTTCCATGAAAAATATTTGAATTATACACATGAGAAACTAAGGGTAGTCTATAAGGCCATTCAAGCAGGGTGAATTAGTATTGATTTAAAGACTGATGGTGTTTCTGGATGGGCCTGTTAAAAAATATTTGTAGTCTTTAATTCATGCAAGATATACACCATGAGCTTCCCAGATGGCACGGTGACAGATTGGATGGCTGTTAAGTCATGTTTCTTCTGTGTACAGGTCTTATCAGTAAGATGTTCCCAGAATAAACAGGCTGACTGGCTTTATGATGCTCTTTCTTTATGCTGATTACAGTATACAGCTTGCCTTGCTGTGTTTGGTCAGCAGATGACGTATTTGGATATCATACTGTCTGCCAAGTCTGCATCCTCCCTGATTACAGAATGACTTGCCAGTGATTGTCATCACTGATGGCATTTCTGCTGTGCTTCTGTGAGACTGTTGTCATTAGCCCAGCCATTGTGCAAGAAGTTCTACAAAATACAGTTCAGCTCTTTAGGATGTTGAGATTTCTTGGCTGGGCATCTGCTGCTTAATACATCGGAGAACAGAGGACAAAGGCAAACATTTAATTTTGTGTTAGAAAAGTCAGAGAATATGACAATTGCTATAAATCAACTGTCTATTTACTCTTTGTGAAATGAAATAGTCTGAGCTCTTTTTCCAATAAAACTGATTATAGGGTGCAGAAATTACTTAGATTGCAGATTGAAACGGTACCAATTTTATCTGAGAGATCATTATAATTGCAGCAATAAAGTGTCTGCACATTCTTGTTGCTTAGTAACTGTATGGTCAATTTTATGAGGGAGGAGTCATGCTTTTTAACATAGACATACTTTTACACATCATTCACTGCTTGCAAATGACTATTTTGGTACTGTGCCCTGGTGTGACACCATTCCTGTATCCTGTTTTCCTTGAACTTGTGCCTGTGAAAACTTACTTAAGTGAGTAATGGTGGGCAAGGAGTAGCTCAAGCTTCAAGGAGTCTGTCAAGTGCATCCATAAATCTGTGCAGGTCCCAGGCATGGTGCAATTATGCTAAAGTTAGTTACAAGTGCAGTATAATTGGTATGCAATATAATGCAGTGGAGTTTGTGGAGGTGATGCACAGGCTTGCCCCATAAAAGGGAGAGCCTTGCAAGGGGAGACAGATGACATAACAATCATGTATAAGGAGAATCATAAGAATATGATGCATCGATCTTCGCTTTCACCTCACTTAATATTTGTGCTCACCTATTCTTATAGGTGGAAACTATTGAAAGTATCTGTTTACCAACAGAAAATTATAATAGAAATTAACTAAAAAGTGTAATTCCATGCACGTTACTCTCAAACCTAGGTCCAAAAGAGGAAAAAATCTGTCTTTCAACCAGTGAATACTAGTATCCTGGTTTTGCCAAGTGTCAGTAAATTGTTGTGAGGAGGGAATCTTTCACAGACTACAGGGAATGGGTATAATCTCCAGAGAGAAAAGAAGGTAGTGTGCTGGAGGGAGGCGAATCTGATTTTTAGGAGGAAGACAAATTAAAATATTCACATATACTTGACAGTTCTGTGGAAAATATAGGTTAAATGAAAGATTTATGTGCTACATTTCAGAAAAAAATATGACTGATTGGCTAACTCTTAGGAGCTAGTCTTGTGTAGGTAAGATATCGAGGGCCAGATCTCTTTGATTCAGTTCTTTGAAGATCTTCGCAGGATGTAGAACAGGTGTGGCTGTTCTTGCCTTCTCTCATCTCCAGTGAGCATGCACCATACTTAACATCTACAGCCCTGCAGATGCTATTTTAGTTGTACCCCAAGACTTGCATATTTTAGTGGTAGGGTCAAAACTGTAATACAACCTTCTGAGTATTGAGGAAGAGATGGGGATTCTTTTTGCTTCCCTCCTCCCCCCCAATTGGTACAGGCATATTTTTCATCTGTAGCAACCTAAGATTTTATGCCAAAATGTATGGGGCTTTAATTAAAAAGGTATGTTCTATCTTTGGCCATATTTTAAAAGTATTGTGTTAACACAGCTGTTACTTGTTGAAGACTTGATTTTGAGGCAAAAGTAGTAGACTGTGTTTAAAAATACACAGTAGTTTACTGCCATGTTCCTAGCTCAAACTTAAAGGCACTATAAGAAGAATGCAGCCGTACCACACTGTCAGTGGTCAGGCACTGAGCTGGGTATTTTGTTGTTGTTTTTAAATGCCTCTCTTTTCCCTAACTGTGTGGAAGTGGGTTGTTCCCGACACAGTTAAACTAGATTAAAGTTAAGGTGAAAGTTTTCTATGCAGAAGATGTTACAGACAGTTAATTTGATTTGGATGGAACAAAATCTAGTTATTGTAATCAAATGAGGTGTGTGCTGCAAGGATCAGAGAGGAGTCAGCAGGATGATCAGTGCATTTCATTTGCATTTGTGCTAAGGCTATGGAAAGGTTGTGCAAGTGTGACTAAGCAGCGTGGACACTTAATTTGATATGAGTTGATGTTTTGCTTTAGGACAGTAAACATACCCTCTTGGTGTAGGGTAAATTGCAATAAAACTTTCTTAAACCAACATAATAATTTTTTACAACTTTAATTGCAGCATCTGAAAACCGAATGAAGTTAAACCAGTGCAAGTTTTCCAAGTAAATGCAGCCTGAGATCATCTGTACGTTTCTCTAACAGGGTGTAAGTTGAAATGTGTAAAGTACAACTTAGGCTTCCTTTAAAGTCTTATTTACTCTAATCCAATGGTATAAGACATCAGTAGCTTTCTTTGCAGAAATTGTTCTCTCTTATTTTTTATTCTTTGGGTCTTGTTTATGCCAAAAACACTAAAAGAGGTTTCCTTCCTGACTAGTTGGCATTACAATGTGAGACTAATCGTGCTTTTTAGGTGAATGGTTGTGTAACTGGATGATAACTTACGGATTTTCCAAAGCAAAAGCAATGGATACCGGAAGGGGCTGCCAGAAACTGTAGGGGAAGGAGTGAAATTCCTGATCTGTATCATAGCTTTCCAAAGCTGCCAGGAGCAAGAAGAATATTTCTAGATATAAGAATATTTCTAGACGTTTGATATGATTTGTACATGTATGTATTTCTCTTTTAGTGTCTCTCTGTATATATATGTCTTCAAAGCAGACAGACACCTATCAGAGTGCTAGTGCTGAACTCATTAGTGAAGGAGTGTGCAGTAACCCAGAGGAGGATATGAGTCAGGAGTATTTATTATTCTGTAGGTACACTGACCAGTCTTTTCTGATATGAATGAAAACTTTGGAAATGCACAAGGCCAGAGAAAGTAATAGGATGGCATGGTTGGAGAAAAGGCCAAAAGATCTGGCACTAGAGAGTAAGCTTTACTATTTATTTTCTCTGAATGGAGTATTTGTTTTCAAGGAAACCTCTATGAAGAAAGGTTGCATTTTTACAGCATGTGTGTGATGTGTTCAGTTTGAAGCAATACTGTACACCCTTACATCATCTCATGGTTTTGAGATATTGATGTTGTTTAAAAAAAAACCCACCTTCCTTTTGAAGACTGTTTTGAATTATAGGTCATGTTTCTAGTGACAGGAAGTGTCTCACGATCTTAGTATGACAGTTTTCAGTTGGTTTTGACTTTGGCAAAATTTCAGCATGTGGACTTGAAGGGTTTTATTCTTTATGTTGTAATTTCAAGTAGAGATTATCTAGGAAAACATAGAAACTGTTAATTAAACTGTTCCTGCTTAGAACACAGCTGGAAATAGGAGGCTGCGTCCTATTGCTCTGAACATCTGCTTGACTGCAGCTGGGTTGGAAGTCTCAACAGAATTGCCGTTTGCACGTGCTCAACAGGGCTGTGACTAAACCTCTCTGTGGGTAGGCACAGCGAGCCCAGTGGGTTATGGCCTGACATTTGTACAAAGCTTGTATTTGTGTCATGTTTCCGTGTAACTTTATTTGATCAGTTAAGTGTATTTATACAAACAGACTGTCCATCAAAAAGGCACTTTTATTTTTAGAGACAAAATTTCCTTTTGCTTGCTTGCATTCAGGTAAAAACCCCTCCATTTTTGGTAATTCAGTTTTTCTGGTAAGGATTTTGGGGTTTTTTTTTGTTACTAGGGTTTTATTTGCTTGAGATTTTTTTTGGGGGGGGAGGGGGTTAAGTGTATTTCCCATTTTGCTGCTATGCAAGTCACACTTTGCATGGCAAGATTAAACTTTTAGTTGGAGGTCAAGGACAGCTGGCACAGTTTTCAAGTCATCTCAAGAATAGTAAAAAGTCAGGGCTATATATAAAGTGCTGAGCAATAAGTGACTTATAATTAAATGATCACTGAAATTTGTCTGTAAATGACATACTGTTTTATATATGAAGCATTTGAAACCTTATTCAAGCTTAATTAGTCTCTTTAAAAATTAACAGTGGTTCACCATTTTACCGCAGTTCTTCAAATTTGTCAGTGTTCTCCCTGTGTAGCTGGGTGAGTGAGAACGACCCTATTCTTTATGTACAGGGGGAATCCTGCCATCTGATAGCTTACAGCATCTTGTTTCTTGCCTGTTCATAAGCTCACTGAAAGTTAGATTATAGGGTAAGTGTTTACTGAGCTCTGGTCAGGTATAGTGGGGGGTAAATCTCTCAGTCCTGTGCAGGGAGGGCTTCTAGTGATGGAGAGTGATGGAGTGATGGAGACCTGTCCTGGTTTTGCTGGGATAGAGTTAATTTTCTTCCTAATATGTGGAGTAGTGCTGTGGTTTGGATTTAAGATAAGAATAATGTTGATAGCACACTGATGATTTGGTTGTTGCTAGGCAATGTTTACACCAAATCAGGGACTTTCCAGCTTCTCATACTGCCCCACCAGCCAGGGGGCTGGAGGTGCACAAAAAACTGGGAGGGGGGACACAGCCGGGACAGCTGGCACCAACTTGCCAAAGGGATATTCCATACCATATGATGTCATGCTCAGTATGTAACTTGGAGGAACATGGATGGGGGTTTAGACTGTGGTTCAGAAAGTAGTTAGTGGGTGATGAGCAATTGTGCTGTGCATCACTTTCTTTGTATATTCTTTTATTCTATTTATTTTCTGTCCTATTAAACTGTCTTTATCTCAACCCATAAATTTTACTTCCTCCCTCCCCATTTCTCTCCCCCATCCCACTGAGGGGTTAGTGAGTGAATGGCTGTGTGGTTGTTTTAGTTACCAACAGGGTTAAACCACAACAAGAACCAAGACAGTAAACGCTATGACATCTCTTTCTGCAGCCCTGAGGTGAGACATGCCTCCAGGAATTAAGTTTTCCTAGCTCCTGCACTTGGAAGAACTTGGTGGTCACTTCACAGAGTCACAGAACATTAGAAATTGGAAAGGACCTTGAAAGATCATCTAGTCCAACCCCTCTGCCAGAGCAGGACCACCTAGACTAAATCACACAGGAACACATCCAGGTGGGTTTTGAATGGCTCCAGAGAAGGAGACTCCACAACCCCCCTGGGCAGCCTGTCCCAGTGCTCCGTCTCACTTTTTGCAAGTGAAAGGGCAGAGTCAACTGGTGTAACTTGGAGGACACTCTGGACCACGTCTTCTTGTTTCTGCAGTCCAGAAATAATCTTTGCTCTGTGAGCTATTCTAATTCAGATTGGTATAATATAGAGATGCCTGAGCTACCTTTCCAGTTATTCTGCCAGGAATGGTTTGGTGTGCCAGCACCAGGTCCTGTGTAGATTAATTTGCTCTGCTCAGAGGCAATTATTTTGAATTACTAGCTAGGAGCAGAATAAATTAGTCCATGGGAACTCTGGGCTGCTACAGCCGAATTAGTTTTCAGATGACTTGGAAGCAGTCCATGTTCTAGAGACCAAGGCAACCAATATTTTTTTGCTAGATATAGGCAAGTACCTTTTCTTGTGGAATGTCATTTGACCAGAGCTTGCTCCTTGGTGCTATTGTGTGACAGAGCTAGAAATATGTTCCTCTAGCAACTCCTGCTGGAGAGGGAAAAACGCTCACGTTAAGTTGTGACCTGGTGTAAGTGCTGAATTCAATATTGGGCTTTTTTTCCCTTCTGTCGTGTCAGGCACATGCTGAAAGTGGGGATACAAAATCCTTTGTCTGAGCATAAAGCACAATGAAATCATGTCCAGAGTCTGTCTGTCTGTCCTGAGTACAGGAGTGATACCTACATCAAGGGTGTATCTACATATGTTAGTCATGTTATGACATGTTTACACTGCAGAATTGAATTAGATGTTGTTTCATCAGATCCACAGAGCCTGGTAGACTTATCTTAGTTCTCGATATCTTTCTATGAGGGTTAAAATTGCTTCTGCAAGAGCTAGTGAGAGTGGTCGAGCACAGTGCTGGGCAGAGATGTCTAGGATGTCACCTCCTAGACAGGTTCAGCAGTCTCTGTACTGTGTTTCTTTGCATTTCCTGTCCACTGTGAATTTAAGTAGAGAGACACTTGGTTGTGTCTGCTTTGCCAGCATCACTGTTTTAAGATCTGGTAGAAAATAATTCAAGGTTGTTTATTTTTTTACTTTGCAGAATCAGACTTCCCCTTGAACCAGATGCTGGACAAGTGCTCACCTGTCACGTAACGGGTAGCATGTACTATACTGGATGGCATTAGCAGAGAAGAATGATGGCCTTCTGACATCTCTGATATGTTTGCCCCTAAGTGGATGTACAGTTTAAAAATGTATTTTATGTAAAAAACCCCCACTAAAAAAAAATAAATTCTGATGTAATCTTCTCAATACAAGATTAGGCTGCAAATCTAGGAGGTCAGGGAAAAGCAGTTACAAAACTTGAGTCCCTGTTTAGGTTTTCTTGATGGTACTGGATTATGTGTGGTGTAGTGGGGTTTTGGTTGAGGTTTTTTAAAGACTGTATCCATAGGCACAAATTTCCTGTGCCATTTCAAATTATATCAAAACATGTTTAGAGTTTTGGCAGGTTTTTAGGATGGCTAATGTAATGGCTGGAATAATGTACCAGAATTCACATGGCAGGGTGCCTGTATGGTAAAAACTGTGTCACAGGTTACCAAGAAATCTCCTAACTTGTTTGGAATGAACACTTTCTTTTGGGAGGAAGGAGGGCTGAGAAAAGTTAAATAGGCAGGACTAAATAGTCAGAATGCTCTCTACCCAGCTCAACTATGGCAGTGTAACCTTCAAAGTATTCAGCTCTGGTTTATATTGGAATTTGTGTGGAACAGTACAGAGACTAATGTTTCTGACTTCAATTGCTTTCTTTTTCTACTCTTGTTTTAACCATGTATTAAGACACATAGATAGTCTGTGCTTATATTCCTGCTCTTCAACACTGGATGTGGCAAATTAATTTCAAGTGGTGCCCGTAATTCCTGCAAGAAGTGAAGGAAGCAAATAAGTGTCTTGGAAAAAAAGATTTTTCTTGGAACAGTTCAAGATGCTTTTGCCAAGCATAAATGTGGTTCTGCTTATTTTGAATACCAAAATGAAAAACACATAAGAATTTAATGCATGCATAAATTTTCCATATGGAAACATTTGTTGGTGGGAGAGGTATTGGCTGGCTAAAGGGACTTAAAGAGGGTATGGTTTCAAAGAGGACTCGGGTTGATAGTGACTGAAAGAGGGTATGGTTTCAAAGAGGACTCGGGTTGATAGTAACTGAAAACACCAGCATCTGGTGGTTCTGTGGTCTTTAAAGCAAAATAACTTATACAAAGTTGGGGAGATTTATGTAATCTGCCAATATATTACAGGTGAAGAAACTAGCATCTCTCAGTATCTTTTAAGGCAGTAAGAAAGACTTCTGACAGAGACTGTTTCTGTGTTGATTTTGCACATTCTCTGTCAGTACAAGGTCATTCACCTCTAACGAACAACTGTCTGATACAATCTGTCAGACGGTTTTATTGCTCACCAAGCTGTTCCCTTTGGATCAAGCCACAGTAAGACATTTTCAGCTTTCCTTGCTTTGCCTTTTGATTTGATTCGGTGGGACTTTAATGAATTGTAGTATGTTAGCCCTATCTTAGGCTTTACTTGAAGGCTGTGCTAGCTGATTAGAAATCCATCCCGCAGACACTTAAGTGCGGGATTGGCCTTATTAGCCAAGTGGTTTCTGAAGGGTTGAGGGCTCTCAGTAATCACAGGCATGAGAAGGAGCTGACAGGGCTGAGCAGGATGCAGGAGATTTGCATGTTTTCCCCGTGTGAACAAAACTATGAAAAGCAAAGAAATTAGACAGCGGTGTAATTATAGATCTAATTTGTCATACATACTGTATGTGAACCACTTAACAGGTTCTCAAAGGTGTTTCATCTATGCACACGTGGAGATCACATGGCATCTGTCCTGAACCTTCAACAGTTTTAACAAGAGTGGGTGCTTGCAGACTGAGGATAGCATGAAGCCTCAGAGTTACTCCTTGTCAGGAAATTCAGTTATAAGTGGAATGCTTGGTTCAGAAGAATTCTGTTTATCTTGAAAGATATTGTGTACATTATCCCCACTGGATCCTAGTGAATTGCATGGGCCCAGAACAGTACTAGGATGGCAGATATAAATTGTGTACGTACTTAGCACAACTGCATGCCTTTTGGGGTTTAAGTCTATGCTATCTCTTTCTCTATCTATGCAGTAAGACAGCCCTCTGAGAGTCTTCCTTGAAGAATAATTCTTCTATGAAGCTCTATATTGGGTGTGAGGGTTTTTTCTTTGGTTTTTTGTTGGGTTGGTTTTGGGTTTTTGTTTAATTTTCAGCCCTACTTAAACACCTTTCAGTTTTAGTTTCTACCAGAAAGTGTTATAGGTGTGGTCAATTCCTATGGTAACATGAGGGAAAGTCTGGGTTCTTTTGAGCATTGTGTAAAAGACTGGATGCATCTTTTTTTGTCATCCTGCAGCTAATATCACTTGGACTGATCTGATTAAGAAGGTTCAATTAAAGTTACATTGGGCTGGAGGATTATATTTCATGTTCCACACAATTTTAGAAAAAGGATGTTGTTTGACTTGCTCCATAAGACCTGGTATAACTTTTGGAAGAAGGAATGTATCTTCATCTATCTTCTATGGGTCCCAGATAAAGAAAAATGAATTTCCATGTGTGCTTCTTCATGCCAGTTTACATTACCACATATTTTCCAGTATTTGAGTCATCCTTCAGAGACCAGCAGACAAGGGAAAGGGTGGAGTTGTCTGAAGCTTAGTTGTTAAACAACTCACTCAAAAATAGTTTAAATAAAACACTACCTCGTGTTTTAGTTCTGTTTCTAGTCTAGCTGCTAACACTCAGGGATTCCTTTGATTTGTGTGAATAACCTGCTGGCCTAACAGGTCTTCCTACAGAAGAAAACACTCTGTGAAAATTGCTCTGGGTAAGAGAATTACATGAAGGAAACAATTTTTTTTATTTATATTGCATATGGTAGCATTACAAAAGCACCTTGTCTGAAAGCAGGGAGAATGATCTCTGAAAGGACTGGAACTAGACATTCAAACACAGATCTCTTTTTATAGGTTAGTCCCTGCCATCTGCAGCAAAAACAGGGATTTCTACCTGCAATAACAGCTTTCATAAGAAAGGCCCTGTCGTGCACATACTTGCAGAACAAATAGAATTACTATCATTCTGGTTTGATAGTATAAAAAAATTAATGAATGTGAAAATTCACAGGCTTCATGTTTCAAGGGATGGCAGCACTAGAGAGCACACTATCATCTTTTTTTCAGGTTTCTACTGGAGATACGTTTCCTAACATTAACGCTGGTGTCACGGTAAGGGAACATAAAGCCCTGGCTCTGCAGTATTCTCTTACTGCTCATGCCAGAAGAGCAGCACCTCCGCTGACTGCTGGGAAGGGCTTCTCTATCACTGCTCCTTTTTGTATGCTTCAGAGCAGTTTTTCTAACTCTTCCTTGAGAATGCCTCACCTACCAGCATGGTTATTGTTCACAGTATTTACAGTCTTGGGACTTGGAGACCAGTCTAGGCTGTTTTCAGGAGAAGAACAACGTGCCCTTTTCCCATGAATTTAAATTGAATTGCATGTGGGATTAATTAGCCCATAGGTGGGAGTGAAAAAGCTGTCTGGTTCTGATGCAATTTTGCTTTGTTGAAGGTAATTCATAGAATCACTAGGTTGGAAAAGACCTTTGAGATAGAGTCCAAACGTACCTGTCTGCTACTAACCATATCCCTAAGCACCTCATCTACCTGTCTTTTAAATACATCCAGGGGTGGTGACTCAACCCCCTCCCTGGGCAGCCTGTTCCAGTGCCCAATGACGTCTTTGGTGAAGAACTTTTTCCTAATGTCTTATCTGAACCTGCCCTGGCACAGCTTGAGGCCATTCCCCCTCATCCTGTCACCTGGCTGAAGAGACCAACACCCATCTCTATACAACCTCCTTTCAGGTAATTGTAGGTGGTGATAAGGTCTTCCCTCAGCCTCCTCTTCTCTAGGCTAAACCACCCCAGTTCCCCTAGCAGCTCCTCATAAGGTTTGCTCTCCAGCCCTTTCACCATCCTGGTTGTCCCTTCTCCGGGACCTGAACGTCTTTCTTGTAGCGAGGGACCCAAAACTGAACACAGTACTCAAGGTGCAGCCTCACCAATGCCGAGTACAGGGGCACAATCACTTCCCTGGATCTGATGGCCACACTTTCTGATACATGCCAATATGCCATTGGCCTTCTTGGCCACCTGGGCACACTGCTGGCTCATATTCAGTCAGCAGTCAACCAACACCTCCAGGTCCTTCTCCGCCAGGCAGCTTTCTAATTGATTAATTAGGAGTTGGGGTGACAAGAAAACCTACAATACCTTAGCACTGCACCATGAATTCAGAATAACTTTCAGAGTCTCTTAATTTCATTAAAAATATATTTATATAATTATTTTCTAGTTGTACGTGGAAAGTCTGATGCTGAAAGGTAAATGGGAGTTTTCATTTTCTCTATCCCAGGGTGTTGTATCAAGAATTCTGTGCAAATCTTCTTCAACTAGAATGATGAGAGAAAACAGGTGCCAGATCAGAGATTCGCAATGAAGTTGTCTTTCCTTTCACCCTATTTTCTAAGTATTGACCATCTTGCTCTCCCCTTGTTCCTAGAATTCAGCATGACAGATTCACAGTAATGTATACCAGAATCGCATACTGCAATAGCAAAAGGACAATGGGACATAAATGATGATGTAAGAACTTTGATGGAAACTGTATCTGGTCTCCACAAGTGACCAAGCCTGAGAAGTCCACAGCGTGTCTGTCTTTTGGCAATCA
This sequence comes from Zapornia atra, assembly GCA_013400835.1. Taxonomy (NCBI): domain Eukaryota; kingdom Metazoa; phylum Chordata; class Aves; order Gruiformes; family Rallidae; genus Zapornia; species Zapornia atra. The sequence goes on along the minus strand of VZTU01019863.1, from coordinate 341,414 downwards.
CAATTGTGAGTATCAGTCAAGAGTTGGGCCTCGGTGGTAAGGATACAGCACACAGCTGCCCACTGTCGGACACTTTGAAATCCAAGGTTGATGTTCTTTGTTTGTTGTGGTTTTGCCTGTGAACATAAGGTGGGCATCACTCCTTACAAAGGAAAGGAAAGACAAAAAGGATGCTCAACATGCTATTCAGTCTGAAATCCTTCAAGTTTGCATAGGATTGCTGCTTTAGATCTGTATGGGGAGGAATAGCCGAGTCCTTCTGGACATAAGGGACAAGGGGTTATGTGGATCTCCTTTGCATAAGAACAAGTTATGAATGTTGTTTACTGCGTTTGGAAAAAGAGCATGTTCTTTTTGTTGTAAAGAAAGTTTCTGAGCGCATCAGGAACTCTGCATGTGGAGCTGTAACCTTCCTGCTGGTCTGGTCTTTGTTCTTCTTTATCCATACATCATCTTATTTTTCCCCCAAGTACTAATAGATATAATTCAAGTTCTCAGACTGCCAGGGTCTACAGCGATCAGTGGTGAGTGTTGCCTGAGGAGATGGGAGCCTCAGAACAGCACCGTGACTTTTGCAGGTTTCATGGTATTGTTTGTATTACACATTTTATACCTGTTTTACGTTTCAGGCCTGTTTTGTCCCCGCCCGTAGGCAGGTGTATGCTGCACTGTGCAAGTGCTCACTGGCTGGAAAAGTTAATCTCTGTGGTTGATGCGCGTGTGGAGAAAGAACCCCAGGCAGCTCCTGGCAGAGTGGGAGACCCCGGGACCAGTAAGGTCCCTCGGCGCTCCGCCTGACCTTGAGCCCAGGGTTATCCGACGAAGTGCTCCTGGGGCCTCCGGACGAGCGGGAATTTGCTTTCCCGCGGAGGAATGGCAGACCTACGGCTTAGCGTCCCTCGCGGAGATGCCTGCAGGGCTCGGCGCTTCCCGGCGAGGCGGAACAGCCAGCACGCTCTCTGCCCCCCACGACCCAGCGAAGCAACACCGGCGGGGCGTACCCGGCCGGCAACGGCCGCTCCGGGGCGGCCCAGGCGCTCAGCCCTCAGCCGGCCCTACCTGCTGCCTCCGTGCCGGG
>VZTU01019863.1:194625-331159 GCA_013400835.1 Zapornia atra | reverse complement strand
CCCCCCCCCCCCATTTATCTTTAGAGTTATGTAGTAGAAATACTTAGATTAGTACAAATGGAAAGTTTTATGTATGAGAGCACCACATATAAGGGACAAAAGGATGGGAAGTGTTGTTCATACCTTGTTCAGTTGGTCTTCAAGAAATCAGCACATCTGCGTGCTGTTTCTCCAACATCCGATAGGAGGGTGGAGGGGACAAAAAAGGCTGAAGGCTTTGAGAGATGCTGTCAGTAACAATGACAGTATAATTGGAACCATATAGTAACCTAGATGAGAATTAAAATGAGTGGTGAGTCCATCAGCAGGGTTGCCTTATGACTCAGAGTGGGGAAAAATTAAAGAGGCAGAAGATTACAGTTGCTGTCAACTCCTGGTACAAAAGGCACATCTGAAGTCAGCGCTCTGAAGAGGTGTTGAGATGAGTTGAAGAGCTGGTGTCCCTTGTTCTCTGTGTCACCCAAAGTAGTTTTGGACAGACTGCTGGGCCACACATCTTGGTATTTGTAAGTGTGTGTGTGAGGGAGAAAATGAAAGCTGCCATTTCACTTAATACTTTCTTTTAGTTTGGTTTAAAATAAGATTACTTTTCTCTTCTGTACTGTGTTGCTGCACATCTGTAGTTCCTAGCTTTAACCTTCCATGTGTTCTGTATGTGTGTATGTCAGTGATAGCACTGAAAGCAGCAGGACTTTCCCAAGAGTACGATCTCATTTGCGCTGAGAGGTGTAAGCGGTTCTGGTATCTCCAAGACCAGTGGCAGGAGCGCTGCTGTGGGCGGACTGGGGTGTTTTTAGTGCAGTCTGTGCTGTCAGTGGAATACAATAAACCTTTGTAGTTATGCAGCTGGACTGTGAACTATGTTACGACTCTATGGCTCTTCTGGTAAAACTAACCCACAGCTTTGCCAACAGAGTTGTCTCCTTTGTTGTCCTCTCTTCATTTGTGCTGAAGTAGCTCCTGGTCCACATGTGTGGTCTTTAGCAGTATTCAAATACCACTTGGCATAGCTGTCTGCAGACAGGAAGATGAGTCAATCCTCCTCATTCCTGGGCATATTACTTTGTATGTGTTTTAACATTTTGGTTGTGTTTCTGTGCATTTACTGCCATGGAGTGGATGACACTGAACTCTGTATATTATAGACCCTGTATATGTACTATCTGCCTGTGGGTGTGCAGTTCTGACTGGAGTCCTACCTGCAGTAGCACAGAGTTTATGTACAAGTCGATGTTTCTTTGAGAAGTGCAGTAGAGGAGCTAAGTAACGTGAGATGCTGCTGCCATAGCAGCCCTGAGGAGGTTCGTGTATCGTGTCGTGCCCTTCCACAATGATGGGTGCTGATGATGCCCTTCCATGGCAAGTTGATGTGGATGCTAAACACTTGAAAGTGCTAGACTTGTTAATTATTTTTTTAAATGCCTCACAACACTTCAGGGTGATACCAAGACAAGGAGGCATGAAATGACTGTTTCTCTTACCAGGCTGCTAAAACCTCTAAGTAGGCTTGAAAAAAGGGATCAGATGAACTTGGTTTCGTTTGTATTCTTTAATCTTAAGCAGAACTCAACACTTCTGTGGCCTCTGGTGAGGATATTTGCATGCCTGCAGTGGTTTAGACGCTTTAGTGCAAGATGCTTGATACTGTAAACGTTCAAAACAAAGCTTTTAATCTCTTAATAGTTTATAAAGAAGCTTCTGAGGAGAGATGGTATCTTCTTCCCTGTTTGTTGTAATACTTCTTATATTTTAATTACTTGTCAAAAATCCTTCAAGTAAACTTAAATTTGGGGAAACTAAACTGCTGATACAGTTTAAAATAAATTCTGTTGCAGTTAAAAGTTGTGTTTTTCTTTCCCTTAAAACTTCAAGGTCATACTGCAGAATAATTCGGTTTAAACACTATCGCATCATCAGTGCTGTATGAAACAAAGGCAGAGCAAGGAATTACTTTGTGTTCAGAAACTGGAAGCTCTTAACTACTTATCAACCCTTGAGGCATCGTTTCAGTGGAGACTAATTAGCTCTTTTCCTGTAAGAAATTAAAAATTACTTGAAACTGGACTGTGTTCTGGGTGCGTCAGCCTGTTAAAATGTTCCTTGTTCCATAAGGAAAGATGCTGTTTTAAAGGCTAAAGAGTTCATGCGACGTTATTAATGTATTAACGAGCTCCAGATCGGAGTGTTAATCTGTCAGATTTCCATTCAGTAATTACTTGAAAAGTTCGATTTGACTTTTGAACTAAAGCAAATGTTGTTTTCTAGAGGCCTCAGTGTTGTCCCAGATGAAGAAGTCATTGCAATGTATGATGGTTCCCATGTCCCCTTAGAACAAATGAGTGACTTCTATGGAAAGGTAAAACCACAAACTGCTCTTTAAAAGTTTTTTTTTAAATTTTTTAATTTTTTAATGGTAGGGGTAGTGGTTTTGTTCTTACTAGCAGTTACATTTTTCCCAACACATGATTGATTTTTAGTGCTAGATATAAAGTTTGCCCTGTAAAGTGACAAATATCTGTTCTTTCTCCTGCTCGCTGTAGTTTCTTCTTTCACTGTTCCCTTGCCCAGTCATAAAGACAGAGAAGTAGAACATAGAAAAATCAAGTGACTTGCTCAGTGTTGCACAGCAAATCTGATGAAGGCTGAGAAGTGAACCGTATCTCATGCCTTGCCCTGGCTGTGTCCTTCCTGGTGGTCTAATGGCTTAGCTGATGCACCAGCAAGTAAATGTAATGAAGGCGTTTCTTGGGTATGAGCTGATGTAGTGACAGAGGATTTGATAAAAGATGAATGATAAAAGCTTTTAAGTTTAGGATTTGGCTTTATGGAGAAGCTTGATCTTGCTGGTGGACTCCTTCCTCTTTCCCAAACGAAGAGTAGTGCTGTCTTTTTAGTAAAAGAACAAAACAAGGTCATTTTACCCCTTTAACTTACAGGTGTTAATTCCACATTGACATGAGAAGCCCTTCTTTGTGCTGTAGAGCATTTTGTTGTTTTCATTCCTGTTCTTAATTTAAGGAGCTGAACTTAGAATTCCCAAATCTGGTCTCTGGGATGCCTTGGACTTTGCACGTCTGTGCTTTCTTTGGTCTTGGAAAGGACAGTGACGAGGCTGTGGGCACGAATTAAAACACAAGAGGTTTCCTCTCAACATCAGGAAACGCTGGGTGGCTGAATTCTAGTATGGGTTGGTTGCCCAGCAAAGCTGTGGAGTCTCCATCCTTGCAGCTATTGAGAAGCCATCTGGACAAGGTCCTAGGCAACCAGCTCTAGGTGGCCCTCCTTGGACAGGAGAGTTGGACAAGATGACCTCCAGAGGTCCTCAGCCATTTTGTGTTTCTGACCAGGGTGCTGTCTTGAGCTGGTTGCTTTATCTCTCTCCTTCTTGAGCAGTATTTAGTTTTTATTTGCTCTTGTAAAATGAGATTCTCTACTTCTGTGAAACTTAGCTAGGCTTACAGCTTTAGCAGACTAGAAACTTTCCTCTGTTCCTGTAATATTATTTAGATTTGCACAACTTTTTATTATCTCTTTTCAAGGAGATAAATTGTTTTGAAGTCCTAATCAGTATTCCACTTATTTTGGGTGGGTTTTTTTTTTTAATGAGCTAACAATAAAACCTTAATCCCCATCACTCTTACTTCTAGAAGTGCAGACTTCCAGTGAAGGCCTCTTGACTACTTCTTTTGACTGTTAGCTGAGCTCTGTCTTTTATGTGTTTATGAATTAAAATGCTGCTCTTAAGAATTAATCATGACTCATTACTCTTAAAAGTAAAGCCAACCTTTTTTGTTGGATTTTCTTCTTGAGCTAACAAGCTTTCAGCAAAATACCTAAAGCTATGTGAACAGTGATGGCCAAAGCTGAATATCTGCAGCTAAGCTGACGTGTTTATACGGAATGAGTGAAAGTTGTCTGATCTGAGAAATGCCTGACTTCTTTTTTTCCCTTCTTCCCACTCCTGTAGAGCTCACAAGGAAATACAATGAAGCAATTCATGGATATATTTTCCTTGCCAGAAATGACACTCCTTTCTTGTGTGAATGAATATTTTCTAAAAAACAACATAGACTATGAGCCTGTTCATCTCTACAAAGATGTCAAGGTACTAGCTGCGAAGATTTACGTAAACCTCTACCTCGGTGCGTCATCTTTGTAAGCACTTCAAGAAGCTTCAACTTGTTGTGTCAGCTCCAGTGAAATACCTCAACTTTAGGTTTTGTATAGAGTAATTATTGCTATACAACTGTAAACACATAAACAAAATGAAGGTCAGTCTTGGAAAAGAAACAGAGTGATTTGAAAAGTTGTTTTAAATCCAACGTTCTAGGTTTGTTATTCTTTCTGTGGGTTTGAGGTGTGAATGGGGAAAGTGAAGGAGCTCTTGTTCATTGAGAAAGCTTCTTTTGACTGTTATTAAAGGTATAATTTTCTCACCAGCAGAAAGAGACTGCAAGAGACTATAGGGAATTCCGGCTGACTCTGTATCTTTGCCAGTACATGATAGTGTGCTGCCTCTTGCTTTTGGCATGTCTTTCTCCTGTTTTCCTCTCTTCCTCCTCCAGAAGAAATCCAGTAATAATGACTAATTTGACCATCTTGATTCCTCAGGATGTATCCTGCAGAGAGATAAAATTATGTCATGGTTTTTTATAAACAGAAGAGGTCATGCCCAGGTTGCTGGTGTTTGTCTGCACACGCTTTCCATCCAAAACCTTTTCCTGGCCCTTTGTTGACTTGTATTAAACTTGCGTGGTTAATCAGCATGTGTAATGTCCCTAAGTGTTGAATCTTCCACTTTGCCAAGTAGATCAGATAGGCTTTAAGAAACAAATTTTGACTTGGAGAGTAGTTTTCCTCTTCTGCCTATGGCTTCACAGTCAGAAGGCTGGTTTTTGTGGTTTCTGCTGAAGTATTGGTAGAAACCTCTGCACTGCTCAGCATTGCCAACAATTTGGAAGCCCTATAGTGATATTTTTTGAGGATTTTTAGGATATCCTCCATGTAAGTACCGAAATGGCAGTACCACTGTTCTAAACAAAGTGGTCTGGTGCAGAGCTGGCACAGGGTACTCCTTCTGGGTACTTTGCTCAACCATTTAGCTTATTTCATTTCTTCATGAACTTTTTTGTGAGGGTTTTTTTTTTAATAACCAGGGCATTTGGTAGTGACCATAATCTAAAAATCTATCTGACCTAACGCTTTTGGGTTTTGTTTCTGTGAGAGGAAATTAATTTTTTTTGCCCCAAAGTTCATTAGAAATCTGTGATGACTCTGCTTCTGCAGAGGGCTTTCACCCCACTTCACTCTTCTGAGGGCCCTTTCACAGTTGTTATGTAAAAGAGCCCCTTTACTATGCAGTTGTGTACTTCCCAAAAGCATGAAGTTAGTTTCTCAGGGGACAGGCTTACTTTTTGTCCGGTGTTGACATAGGTATAATGAACATCAGATGACATTTCTGTAAAGTTGAAAGTGTAATTCAGAGAAAGGAGTTGCTTTTAAAACCAAATCGCTACGGCTGCGCAGTGAGCACGGTTTTTAGAGTTGAAAAGACTTTTTCAGTTCTTTAGTGCTCTCTTGCTTTCCTGACAGGATTCAATCAGGGATGTCCACATCAAAGGAATAATGTACAGAGCGATTGAGGCAGATATTGGTAAGTACTAATGGGATCGTCTGTCCGAGCTTTTTTTCACAGATAATACAGTGATCTTTCTGGCTCCCTTATTTAAGATTATAAATTCTAAATTTTAAAACTTGAAAGAGTTATTTCCACTTGCCTGGGGTGCTTTTGTTAGGTATAACCTCGTGTTCTGAACACTTGGTTGAATGCAGGGAAGATTCTTGTGAAAAACTCTTTGAATTAACACTGTATTCTCCTCAATCCTCACAGAGAAATACATCTGCTACGCCGAACAAACTCGTGCCGTGTTAGCAAAGCTGGCTGATCATGGCAAGAAGATGTTTCTCATCACAAATAGTCCCAGCAGCTTCGTGTAAGTGAACACTTGTTTGCTGTTCAGCTATGTGTGTGTAAAGAATGGGGAGGATGAGGTTCTTAACAGTAATTCATTGTATTGCGAACATAACCAGTTCTGTTACGTTGAACTGTTAATACCCCTCTGTCCTTTCATAGGGACAAAGGCATGAAGTTCATAGTTGGCAAGGACTGGAGGGATCTCTTTGATGTGGTCATTGTACAGGCGGATAAGCCAAACTTCTTCAATGATAAGCGAAGGTGGGTGTTTTGTCAGTAAGGAACGATTCAAGCAGCTTATTCTATGTTCAGGCTATAGAGCATGTTTTGAAATATTTTAATTTGGATGCAATGTAAAATAAACCTACATTTGACGGGGTCCCATTTAAAGTTTTTAAATAATGCAGTGAGACCCACTTCTGTAGTTCAAATGTTTGCCATTTCTTGCCTGAGAAAGTTCCAGCAGCCATGACAGACCTGCTGGACTGAGTTAGGATCACAGAAGCTGTTTTTAACATCTTGGCTTGTAAGCTGGGTAAGTGTGTTCCTTCCCTAAGAAATCTTTCCTAACAAACCTGAGAAATTCTGGTGCACTCCAGAATCAGCTCCTTACCTGGAAATGTCTTTCATTGCTTGTAGTTTGTGGTTTTTTTTTTTTTTGGTCAAGGCCGGTTGACAGGCTGGAGTGTTTGAACTCGTTGTTCAATGAAGTAAACACATTTGTAATGCCTATGTGGTGCTCTGACAGTTGAAAAAGACAGATTCCTTTACATACTTAGGATTTGAAAAGTGCAGTAGAGGGAGGAGGGATTCCCCCCACCCACCACCTTTTTTTCATTGATTTTTAAAAAGAGGTTTGCTGTACATCTTGCCCCAAGACCTCTGCCCCCTTCTTCAGCTGTACAAAATGAGGTGTAGGGCAAGATTGTTACACATCATCACTTCTTTTGCGTTCTCTACTCTCCTTGTTCATGGCAGACAATTCAGTTTCTTCCCATCTGGTTGGGATCCCTGTCACAGTTCTCAACAGTTGTTCTCAAACTCTGTTATAAATATCATGGATATACCGAAGAGACGTCGTGCTTCACTGGCTAAAGTGAACCTGCTTTGGCAGCGGGGTTGGTCTCAATGGTCTCTTGAGGTCCCTTCCAACCCCTACAATTCTGTGACACTCTGATCCTGTGATTTGTACCTTTCCTTTTTCTGCCCATTCCAAAATGTTCAGATGCTAGTGAGCATGTTTTTCTTTGGAAAGATGAATATTTTTAATATGAAAATGTTAATGTCCTCCTAAGAGGTGTCAGAATTTCTACAGCAATCTAACAGTTGCCTGTCATTCTATTCTAGACCGTTTCGGAAGGTGAATGAAAGGGGAGTGTTGCTTTGGGACAAAATTCACAAACTGCAGAAAGGTCAGATCTACAAACAGGTATGTTTTTTATAACCCCTTTCAGTTCAAGTTTAAGACTTATTTCCTAGAATCCCAAGCTTCTTTAGATACCTACTTTTTAGAAACCTTTATGATATGTTTAAGGGAGTTGTTTTAATAACTGAAGGGGTACAGATTGATTGTTGGTATTACATGTCTGCAGTTTACTGGCCTCTTCAAGTGGTAGTATTGGATTTGGCTGTAAGATTTGGGATTTGTAATACGTAAATGGAGGATGAGATCCTTGATAGGGAAATGTTTTTAGGGCTTTATGGCTGTGAAGGTGCAAGTTGTATGCTGCTACAATATAGGTGTCACTATTTCTGCAGGGTAACTTGTATGAATTTCTGAAGCTTACTGGCTGGAGGGGCTCTAAGGTTCTCTACTTTGGGGATCACATTTACAGCGACTTGGCGGTAAGTAGTTTGCTTTCACAAAGTAAGATAAAAAGGGATGCTTTTTGTTAGTTTGCCTCTGTTCATCCCCAGTTACTCAGTGTAACACACTTTGATTTGAGACTTCTAAATACAGCAAAGCTTGTGTTGGTAGTTAAGCCATATTGCTTTTCCTGCAGAAAGAAAAAAGTGGTGCCAAAAAGGCTGACGGTGTTTTCCTTCTGACCTGTAGGATTTAACTTGTTTACAGAGTGCACTCTGGAATGAGTCTGTTTTGAATCACAGGCTGGTTTGGGTTGAAAGTTCCAGCCTCCTGCCACGGGCAGGGACACCCTCCACTAGACGAGGTTGCCCAAAGCTCCATCCAGCTTGGCCTTGAACACTGACAGGGAGGGGACAGCCACAGCTGCTCTGGGCAGCCTTTGCTGGTGCCCCACCACCCTCACAGTGAAGAATTTCTTCCTAATACCTCATGGAAATCTACCCTCCTCCAGGTTAAAGCCATTACCCTTTGTCCCATCACTCCATGCCCTTGCAAACAGCCCCTCTCCAGATTTCTTGTCAGCCCATTTAGGTGCTGGAAGGCTGCTGTAAGGTCTCCCTGGAGCCTTGAGTAAGCACAGGTATCCATGGGTACAGGATGTGGCTGATTTGAATGACATTTACTACCAAGTGTAATAAGAGCTAAATGAACTTCTGTTTTGAATGGCAGGAGGCAATCTTCCTCTTGCTAATGGTAAACTTGCTTTCTTCTTGAGATCTTGTTATGGTTTGTAGCCCCATTCTCCAGGCATCTTTCTTACTACTTTATGAACAAATGTAGTTACTTCAGACCAAGTGACCATCACCTAATTCTTCTGTAATTGATTGCATATGAATGGCTGGACATGACTTTCCACAACCAAACTGTGGTAATTAACATGTTTCAGCAGCAACAGATGTTAATGTTTTTGCCCCAATCTGCTTTTAAAAATAGAAGTAAGTGTGGGTGCTTCAGAGGGCTGAGAGCCAAAGGAAGGAGGTGGCAGCTCTGTTCGTCTGTGGCACAATGAAGGAGAGAGCACAGGTGGCAGCTGCCTCATCCTGTACTTGACAGGAGGAAATGGGATAGCTGGGGGTCCTTGTCAGCTCCTTTATCAGCTGAGTGTATGGGTAAATACCGTAAGGCCAAGGCACTATTTCTTCCAGATACTTCTGACAGCAGCAGAGGCCTCATCTACAAGAGGAATTTCCTACTGTTTGTTTTAACCGTAACGAATTAGTGCTTATGTGTTCTTATTCCTCCCTCTCTTTAAAACTTTGGGATTTGAAGCTTACTCTGAAGCCGTTAAGTCCCACTGTTTAATTTCTGCTTATACACAAGAAGCACTTAAATTAGTGCCCCTTTGGGATACACAGTGGTCAAATTCTTCAGTTCCTTTAAGTAGTTCTTTCTAAGACTAATACTTTTATTTCCCAATTCTTCCCGGTAAATAGGATTTGACCCTGAAGCATGGCTGGCGCACAGGAGCTATTATTCCGGAGTTACGATCAGAGATTAAGATCATGAACACAGAGAAGTACATTCAGACCATGACCTGGCTGCAAACCTTGACAGGATTACTGGAACACATGCAGGTTTGTTTTGTGTGTCTGATCGGCCCTGTGGAGCAGAAGGGATTCAGCCAAGTTTTTAAGCGCTGGACATTTGATGTTGCAAAGTTCTTACTAAAATTCAAGAGCTTGACTATAGATAAATAAATGCAGTTATTTATGGGGGTTTTTAATAAAAGCTTTCTCAAAATCTTGTTGCCTTCCTCCACTGGTCAGCATGGATTTTTTGTTTGTTTGAAATGCATATGGATGACTTCTGCATGCTGATTTCTGAAGCATGCACTCGTCCTGTTAGCTGATGAGGGTTTATGAATGGAAAGGTTCATTTTTGAGGGCATCCTTAGTTACCTGCCATTCATTCCTTGCATTCCAGGTTCATCGTGATCCTGATTCACAGATGATTTTAGAAGATTGGAAGAAGGAAAGAAAAGAAATGAGGTAAGACTTGGGAGATGAAGAATTTGTAGTATGGTTCATGGTAGCCAAATGTCCTACATGATGCCTTCATTGGGTTTCTTCAGAATTTCTCTCTGTCCCTGATTTATATTCCCTGGTAGTTACAGACCTTCTGAAATTATCTGTGTAAATCAATATTCTATCTGTCTCTTGTGCAGCTGTTCTCCCCTCTGACCCTTTGTGCATATGAACCCCTACTTTGGGGGTTCCCCTGTTCCCCTTCTTTGGCATGCATGTTGGCTTTCTGCATGAAAGGGTAACATCAGATCAAATGCTTATCTAACTTCTCCAATCTTTCTGTGTTCAGCTGTCACCAGCTATTGATTACAGACTTCTGTGTGACTTAAAAATGTGTTTCTGCATCAAGGATTTGGTCACTTCGTGTTTTTTAGATGATTTCTTCAGATTGCATACACTGCATTTTAAGAGTAGGTAGAAACCAGGCTCTGCACTAAACTGGATTTAGCAGTGGGGTCCTTACAGAGACAAGTAACAGGGCTACAAATCTACTGTTGTGAAGGAGCAGTCCCTAAGTGCAGGGGGTGTGAAGTGCCCAGTCAGCAGCTGTACTGACAGAGCCTTCCCCGGAAATGTCGAAGTAGATGAAAGGGTCATGGGGCTTGGCAGTGACCAACAACAGAAGTTAATTCCAAGATGTTTTTAAGCTTTTTGTGCACATCAAGTGAAATATTTGTGTGTGTTTGATTTGTTGCTTGGGTTTTTTTGTTTGTGGTGTTTAGGTTTTTTCTAGAGTCCTTTTATAATGTCATTAGGATTTAGATGAAGGTGAAAACTCTTCTTGTAAAAACTCTATATAGGCAAGCTTGAGATACCCTGTTTTGTGAAGTCAGAAACAGCTGGTTTTAGTGGGAGAAGTGTGAATCGCTGCTGTGGTCGCTAGGTCTGGGCTACCTATGTGCAAGAGGCACAGATGTTTCACGTGTGGTGCGTTAAGTGAAGTGCTATGGCAAGAGAATAATGCACAGAAGACAACTGTAGGAGCTGCTTGCTTCAGGCTGTGGATGCTAGCTGCTGGTAGAGACACGTGTGTGGGTATGCTCATTCTCTTTTGCTTTCTTTTCTTGGGGGACAGGGAGATGAACAGGAATTTCTTCAATGCACAGTTTGGAAGCTTGTTCAGAACAGATGAGAATCCAACTTACTTCCTGCGACGTCTCTCTAGATTTGCGGATATCTACATGGCGTCACTGAGCTGTCTCTTGAACTATGAGCCTGATTACACCTTTTATCCAAGGAGGACTCCTTTGCAGCATGAACTTCCTGGCTGGTCAGACCAGCTGTGCACTGGTACATTCAGAATACCTTTCCTACAAGAGACAGTTCAGATCAAATAAACACTTGGTAGCTTCTCTCTTAAATGGGCAAATATTTTTATCTTTTTTTTCTTTGAATGTACATCTATTTTATTTGTCACACCTAAATCAAGGTAACAGACTTAATTCATACTTGTTCTCGTAAGCAGTGTACCTGATTTCTCCTCTCCTGCTTGCAAGTGTGAAAATTACTCTTGCACACAGAAGAGATGATGGACTGCCAAAATAGCAGTGGGCTGGGAGGGAGGGCAGGTCTGAGAGGAAGGACTTGTCGTGTTCTGGGTTGGTTGTTTTTGTTCATTGCAAATTTCAATGTGTGGCCTTGCGGCTTACAAAGAAACACTCTCTGTTCTGGCCCTGATCACAGCTCCAGCTGGAGCCTGTAATGCATCTAGGTACCAACAAGCTCAAACCCCAGTTAGCAATCCAGCGATGTGCAGTAGCCGGGTTACCGTGAGAGGGATGGAGTGTGTGTTTTAACTCTCCTGCTGCCACAGCTAGAGCCTGACCTGCTGTGGTGTTGGTGTAGTCCCACTGCAGCCATGGCAGCGTGGGTGGGCTCAGGCTGATGGGCTTTTCCTTGCTCAGAGCAGTTTCTATGCTTGGCGGTAGGTAGACCTGAGCTGAAAATGGAAAGTGGCAGTAACTTGGGCTGCTTCAGCTTCCTTTGTTAACTTCCAGGCACCTTTTAAGTTTCATGACACTTTACTTATCCACTCTGATAATAAAGCCATTTCAAGAGATCTTGCATTTTGTATTTAAAAGTGGAGACAGATCTCTCTGTCAGGCTTAGGATCGATCCTAAATGCTGCTTTTAAGATTTTAAGTGTCTTACAGTGGTATGCAATATGGTTTTGCTGTTCACTGGGAAAGAATGTATTTCTTACCGCCTTCAGTAATGGGCTCTTAAAGTCAAGAGTCGACAAGTACAATGGGCTAATGAGTTGAAAGAAAAATTAAGAAATGAGAGAAAAGAAAACCCAGAGTGTTCTGATGGCATTTTTTTAGCTCAAAGCTTGATTGGGGCTGGTGGACAGTTTGCATCAAGAGAAATTAATTTGGTGGTGCAATTTTGAAGTTTTATTGAATTCTTGAAGTCACAGGTAACACACAAACTCTGGGTAGCATATATGTTCCAAAGATTTGAGCTGAAAAATGTCTATTTTGCACAAGGAAAACATCTGTTGATGTGTTTCCTCCAACAGGCACTTTATAGAACTGCTTTATAGTTGTTCTTAAATAAGGATGCTTTCCTTTCACAGCATCCAAAAGAAACTTTTTTTTAAAGTGGTGCTCCCACCCCAGCCATTTTAGAAGGCATAACATAATGAATGTTTTTCAAATTTTAGTTATTAAAGGCTCTGTTTTTAAAAGCGTATCATTAAAAAAATGCATAGTATTTGATATTCTTCACATGACTTTGGGATATTGATCCCTTGCATCCTATCATGATTGTCAGGCAAACAAACTTTTGGTGACCAAAAGTTTTCTTTTTTTTTTTTTTTGTTTTTTACCCCATCTGTATCCTGTGCAGGTCCCTATATTGAATTTCAGATGCAGGAACTTTTGTGTCTTTAAAAGCACATTTGCCAAGTAAAGAATGTATTCTGATCCTGCCTGTGCTGTTTCAGAAGCAGGTTTCCTGTACGCTTGGACTCAGCCCTTGGCCCTCAGTGGCGGGTATAGGCTTCACGGTCCTGGTTTTCTTGTGCTCCTGTTCAAACTTGATGTGTGACACTCTTGAGGGGTGTGTGTACTTCAAGCAGATGAATGTACTTGAAATGAGTCAGTTCACCTTACTCTTCCAGCAGAATGGTCAGGTGAAGTTTTGCCGGAAGTTAGTTTGGCTTTATCAGGAGACACAGTGGCAGAAATACTGAGCATACCTTGGTAGTGAAATGTGGGGGTAGAAGTATCCCTAATTTGCCTTCAGTTCCTTATGCTAATGCTCGCCTAGAACCGAACTTGGTGTTACACGTGCACGGCACCGCTCATGCTCCAGAGATTACAATGCACTATTTAAAAAACCCCACCAAAACAAACCCCCAAGCCACTCTACGATCTCTGTATGCCTACCAGCAAACAATATTACTGTGTTACTCAGTTTTGCATTATGGAGTTCAATAATGTTCTGTTGGTTGGAGCTCTGTGGCATTTTATTTGTTTAAACCTGGCTATGACTCAGTTTGCCTGATGTTCCTGTGTTACACAGGATCAGTTTAATTAGGGTGGATGACATTATCCACTTAATACACGCTTTTGTTTCAAGATGACTTCTCTCCTCTCCCCTTTCCTTTCTCTTAACTTAGAAATCAGACTACTGTACAAAGCTATGTTGCAACAGCCAGCTGAAGTAAAATCATGTTTATATTGCATGACTTCTGGAAATAAACAACATTGCATGAAAATAATATAATTATGGGAAGGTTATGTTCCTTTAAAACGACCTGACTGTATAGAATGTAAGTTCAAGTGGGAATTTTAAAATGTATTATTTATTTTTCAACGCTAGAATACTTTCAACTTTCAAAAATGTATTGCATTTTTGTAATGATTTCAGCATTACTTATTTTAACCTTGTTCTGTTACTGACTTGAAAGAGATTTTTGAGCGAGTTTAAATGGCAGTGTCTCTTTATAGTCATTTTGGGAGTATAGTGCATTTGAATGCCAAAGCAAAAAGAAACCCTTATTCTGTTGTATCAAAGACATGCAAGAGAACAGTCTGTCAGTAAAAGAAGAGTTTAATGAACTGTGGTACTTTTTTTGTGGTAAAAATATTTAATGATTATTACAAAAATAAATGCTTGGGCTTTATCTTCTGGTCCCTATGAGACTTAATGTTTTGAGTGACTGGGGACAGGGAAAGATCATGAGCAGTGTTAATTGCAAAACTTAGGAAAACTCTCCTAAATGTTTGTATGCATGTTTATATGTGTTTGTTCCAACTTTTTTAACTATAGGTAAAAAGTTTTGGGGGGTTGGGGGAAAGGGAAGGACTCAGGACTTAGTCTAAGTCCCGTTCTGTCCCGTTCACCCCCGCACAGTCACACATTGGATTCCCTCAGTTGTGCTTGAGGGCTGTGTGAACAGCCCTGGATTTGCCTGTGTATCTTGTTTTGATAGGAGGAAGTCTGGGGTTACTCTTGGAGGTCACTGATACTTTTCTGTAGGTACCCCTTCCCTCCTGCCCACCCCCCCAAACATGGTAGACACCGGGAAGAGCTTATCATCGGGCAGTGTTACTGCTACTAGCAAGAAAATCTTCTTTTTCTGGCTGCTTGGTGGTTTCTGCAGCGTTCTCACAACTTCGCTACGCTGTTCGAGTTTTGAGGAGAGGAAATAAAAGTGAATCATACTTCACCTTGCTAATAGTGTGGTGAAAATCAGAGCTGCTGTTGCCATGCGTCAGTTGAAAGGGAATGTTAATGTGCCTGGTAAAAATACAGTGCGTGAGTAAGCAGGTAGCTCCTGTTCCCCACAGACCCAAAAACCTCCATGTGGACAATGAGCCAGGCAAGCCCCTAACCTTCATTGTCCTCTTTCCACAGAAATGGCTCAAGAACTGATGGCTACTTTAACGCCCTCATATGATCTCTCTATCTTGCCAAAGCTGCTATGGTTACTGCTTCTCTTTGTACAGTGAGGGGAGGGAAACAAAACACCCTCAACTTGGAGGAAAGACAAAACCTGAGTGGGCAAGCAGGGTAGGCAGGACAGCTGCCTTCCCTGTTGCTGCAGTTCTTACAAGAAAGCACACTAGCAAAAGATCCTCTGAGGTTAAAAATACAGGTTTAACACATGTTCTGCTTCAGACTTGTGCGCTGCAACTGAGCCAAAACGAAAGCATAGTGCTGGAGTACTACCAGATTTAGGGTATTAGCCACGTTAGCGGTTTGTTTGAGGACATTTTGAAGTCGGCAAAGGAGGGTTAAAGCAGCTGGGTAGCAGGGTAGTGGACATCTCATGCTTTTCCTGAGAGTTGTCTCTTTGCTTCTGGGCAGGTTAGCTGAGACTCAGGTTTGCATTTGACAATAATGCTCAGATACAGCCACTGCTGCTTCTGAGGTTGGGAACTCTGTGAACTCTCTTGGCTGCATCTTCAACACAGCTGTGCTCTTCTGATTTTTAATTTGTAATGAGAATATATTCCCTGACATGGGCAGGCCCTGTTTTTCCCAGTAAGCGTAAATAGAAAAGTGTTTTATAATTGACTGATGCCAAATTGAGTTTTAATTCTGATCGTGAGGACCACTCATCATAAGCTGCTGGTCGTCTGAATCCTAGAAAACAGAAGAAAAAGAAAAATCAGACTTGACCATTGTGCTAAGGAAGTGAAGGCACCTTTTTGCAAATTTGGCCGTAGAGGTGGCAGGGTTGGCCCGGACAGTGTTTGCAGCAAACAAGTCATCTTACTGAATGCAAAAAGGGTCTTGCTAAAATAGACCATGGAGGCTGTTCAGATATTCTGGCTTTACTCAGCCTCTCCTTCCCTGTTTCCTAGCCCTCTTTCCCATTGCGTTTCTTTGCAGAGTGCTGGCATGGCATTTGGCTGAGTTCTCAGCAAAGAGGAGGGAAGACAAAATCGGAAGGCTCGTTAAGTTTGTATAGACACGTTGCTGGCATCCAGCAGCATTTGAAGGCCACTTTAATTCATCTCTCTTTGAAGGTAGGCTGCAGCCTTGCTAGTGGCTACTTGAGATACAGCTGTAGTCTGCAGCCCCAGTTTTTGTACAAGCAAGGCCATCCAGTTTCTAGGAGTGGTTAGTCAGAAAGTCCAGGAACTCCAACAGTGTTTTCCCAAACTTTTTTTTTTTTTTTCAACTAGACATTTCCCTTCCATAAAGGAACCCTGACTTTAGTTGTGCCTCTGTCTGAAATCAGGACAGAAAAAAACAGCACTTACCAAGAAAAGATCGTAAGTAGGTTCTGGTGGAGTCAGCCCAGAAGAACTTTCGTATGAGGGGTTGGTGATGTTTGAAGGACGGGACTTGTCCAGTGATGTTACGTCAGCATCATCTTTTGACTACACAAAATCACAGAAAGCTGCTTAAAATCCATCCTGCTCCTGCAGTGCATGAAGTGGGGCACTTCAGCTCCCCGACCAACTGGTGCAGTGTTGTGACTGAACTGGCTTTATCACCTGTATCAGTGTTTCTGGGCAAGAAGTGGGCTTCAGGTGGTTGTGTTATCTTAACACCAGTATCTTTTAAAAATATTTTTTGCTTGGTTATTTTCTGTCTGACTACTCTTAAGCCTCAGCAAAGATAGGGAGAGAAAATGTTGCCGTGACACTATGCTGACTTGGCTGGTCCTGGATGATCTCATTGCAACTGTATAAAAATGCAAATGTTTCTCTGGCTCATGGCTCCTTTTTTTTGGTTCTAGAAGGCAATTCACATTACGTGCAGGGGCTAGAACAGGAAGGGAGTTCTGGCAACTCCTAGGGAGACTTACGGAGTGGTTCTTGTGTACTTTTAACTGGGTTTTTTGCCATCCTTTGCTGCCTGAGTGGCTTGGCTGTTGCTGGCTGGATTTGCATCATTGTGGTACTACACAAGACTAGCAGTCTAGTTCTCTTAAGTTACTTAAGAGAAAGCAAGCATGATACTTAAGAGAAAGCAAGCATGAGAGTGCATCAGTAAAAAAACTTTCACTTTTCAATCCTGACAGTTGTTTCAATTTGCTCATCTCTTGGATCTGGCCTTTTTCCTGTCAAATATTTCAACCTCCGGAGCAGCAAAATTACTGGTCATGCTGTGGAGGAGGGGGAAGAGAACAGGGGCCCTTCCAGTGGCTGTAGTTACCTTCTAGTGAGGCAGAGGCTTCCACACTGGTGCTGCATACCTAAATAAGCTTTTGACCAGTCCTTGGTATTGGAAGCATCTGTGAGAGGAGGAGCCTGCTGGGCGCCCAGGAGGGAAAAGTCTGGGGGAGCAGTAAGCAAATGTCAGCTCGTGCCCAAGACAAGTGTGAGTCTTCCCTGCTCTTTCCGTGTCCTTGTCTGAATCATTCATGTGGGAAGCGACCAGGAATGTTTCTAGCTTAATAAAATTCAAGTGGAAATTAGAGGATGTGTGTTTGGGAGGTGTGGTGGGTCTGGGGAAACTGTGTCCCCTTGCTTCGTGTTTCTGTCTGCTACCTACCTTGAAGTGCTGGAAGCTTGTGTTTCTCTTCTTGAACCTGAGGTAAGAATATCCAATAAAAGCCACAATTCCCATCACCAAGCAGATGCCAAAGAATATTCCTGTCCCAGTACTGGCATGGAGATGAGCCTAGAAGCAAGAGAAGGTGGTGAGCAAACTACGGGGTGCGCACTGGTCCCCTTCCAGCACTCGAGCACCTGCAGTGTCCCTCTGAGAGGTGTCCAAGTCCTGGGCTGCTGCTGTGCTTGAGTTTCCTGGTGCATGATCCCAAGAGGCAGTTAGGTATGGCCCTTTGATGGTAATTGCACATTAATTTTTCCCAGGGTACTGTACGCTGGCTGTAGTACAGCTTCATCTTGCGTTTCTGAAGTTACAGAGTGCATGTAAGTGAGCTTTTCTGGTCTGGTTTTTTGAAGCAGTAACAGAGACTTATGATGAGGCTGAAACCTCACTGGCCTGAGGAGAAGTAGTGGATACCAAATTCCCTATGGAAAACTGCAGAAAACCCTATGCAGAACCCATAGAGGGCTCTGCATGAGTTCAAGCTTGCTCCCTGCTGCTTTGTGTGCTGGGGAGGTATTGGTTACTGCCAGCTCTTAGCAGCCACACCATCCTCTGAGCCCCACTTGCCAGGGCTCAAACCCACCTCCATCCAAAATGAGGCACATCCACCCCCTTGCTGGTTAGACGGACACCCAGCCTGTGCCAAGGGGGAAGGACTGAAAAAATTCACATGGGATCTGGATTTAACCTGAAGAGGAGAAATGCCACCAGATGCCAATTTCAGTTTGTGTTCTGCAGCTCTGTGCCCTGGCAGACTGATACCATGAAGGTGACTGGCAGTTTTGGGGTGATGATAAGTTTGAGGGATCCCTTCATATGCAGCCACTTGGGCTGCAGTCTCCCCAAAGCACTGTGCTCTTTGCTGGCAGTCCAGGAGGTGACGAAAGGTCTGGAAATGGGTAGGATATCCATATGCCCTTACTCTTGTTTTTCCATGTGATGCCCTAGCTCCATGGCCTCCTGCCTAGACAAATTACCTTGGCAAAAGCAATTATATTGTTGGTTTAATAGATATATTCTCTTAATTTATCTTTATTAAGAAAACAAAACTATTTACATGGTGCAGCTGGACAGCTGAATACTAGAAAACATTGGGTTGGCCTCCAGCATGTACAAGGTATTATAAAAACTGTAATATCATGCTGCCGTAGATTGACAGAAATTGCCTCTTATTTTGGATAATTTTCAGGGAGTAATTTATGCTTTTACCCAAGTGTGTCATTTCCTACTTCTGAGGATTGTAGGCTGCAAAAAGGATTTTTGTGAACCGAGATTGTGCAGGCGTATTATTGATCTCCTAGGAACAAGAAGGCTGGTTTGGAAAGGAGAAAGGGTTGCTCAGAACAAAATGAGATGAAAAATAGGGTATTGGTAGAATTGATCTTGTGGACCAAGGAAGCAGCCAGTTAGCCCCTTGCAAAATCCAAACTGGGATGGATGGGATGTGAATGTAAGGTCTCTTCCAGCTCATGGAGAGAAGGATCAGCAGGAGTTACCCTGACAGAAAGGAAGTTCTTCAGGTTAAGTAAGCGGTGAGTCTTCTTGCAAGGTCACCTAGAGCCTGTGTTGGGCTGTCACAGGGTGCCCTGTGTGGAACAGATCTGGGGAGCGCTAACACTGCATGTCTGGACACTTACTTCATTGAGGAAAATATTTTGTACTGGCAAAAGGTGTTTGCTGTGCACCTCTCCCAGGGGCAGCAGGGATCACTCTGAAACATCCCAGTTCTGCTGCAGGTGGACAAAATGTTTTTCCTCCCTTTCCTACAAAGCAGTAAACTTTGCTGGCTGGCAATAAACAGAACAATGGTCCTGCCTCCCTGATGATGGGCTCAGAGCCATTTTGATTCCAGTTTGAAGCAGCACAGCTGCTACCTCAACTTGCCTCCAGGGAAAGGACAGTACCCCTTTCTGAACTGCACTGTTCTGCCATGCACCACTTGCTTTGGTCTTTCTAAGGGGAGAGGGAATTGGATAACTGGGACCATTGCAGGAATTCACACAGGCAAAAAATACCCCTTTTCAAAACACCTTGCTGGCTTGGATAGGAATGACCTCAAAGCCAAGAATAAAAAGTTTTCCTTAGAAGCCCGGAAGATCTTTTTGAAAGGAATGAAATGAAGTTTTAAAAAACCTCCATTCCAAGAAACGTGGGAAGAACTTGTTCAGACAGAAATGTTTTGAATGAGCACCTTGTTCTCAACCCCTAATTTTCTTTCAAAGTAACCTTTTAAATGGAAACTGCCTGTGTACGGGAGGGAAACAGGGAATACATGAATATCAGCAATGAGTTTGGGATGATATAAGCCACAGCTGCCTCCCACTACCCAAAAAAAATTACTATGTACTTACAGGCGCTGGTGGGGCCTTTAAAGGCTCTGAAATGACATGGATTATCCCATTGGAAGCGATTATATCCCACTCAACAATAGCACTTCTGTCCACGTATCTGATCACACTCTGTCAGGAAAAAGAGCGATGAGAGCCAAGCTTTGACCTCCCTCTCCTTAGGACTGAAATAAATCTTGAGCCTCTCCCCACCTCAGTCACTAACAGAGTAAACTCATATGGGGAGCTTACACTGCTGCCTCCCTGGGCATTGGCCTGTGATGGCCCCAGGATGGTCGTGGCTCTCCTATGCATGAAGTTGCCATCATTACCTGCATATTGCCTGCAGACATTTCTTTATCCCTCAAAAAAAAAAAAAGGGAGGGGGTGGGGGTGGTGGTTGTGATGCTTGTGTAATTCGGAGTGCTGTTGCGGCTGCTTCCTGTGCTGAGGATGCCACTTGCACCGAGTGCTGGCTCCAGAGAGCTGGGTCAGCACTGATAGGGTCCTGTTGCCTGCAGATTACTTGGTGGCCTAGCGTTGGTTGATGATCTGGAACGTGGTCCCGTTGCTACTCATCAGGATGTGAGAAGGGAGAGGGATGACAGGTTCAGTTATTTCCATCCCAACTGTTCTTGACTGCTTAGAGCTGATCCTGGGTCTCCCCGGTGTTTTGGGAGGATGGGTTCAGGGGTGTCTGTGCTATTGCAAACTCTGCTTTAAACTGCATCCTAGCAAAATGGTTCCTCCTTGGTGAGCAGAACCAGAAGCTGCTGGTAGTATGCTGATGCTGGAGCACAGGGTGACTTTCTGTGCCCAGAGAGGAAGGGGCTCAGCTGTGGTGGCACCACACAGCAGTGCGAGAGTCACACCATGCCCTCCTTCCTCACCCCTGTGCTGCCCTCGCAAGGCCCTGGGGAAAGCTCATGGGCTCCAACCTGGTGTACCAGGACAGGCTTGGCTGCGAGGACCATATGTGGACAGTGAGTGCCACCTCTCCTTCCCACCCTGGCACCCTTACTGCAGCCAGAGGAACTGGTGGCTGGCTCAGGTCCTCCAGGGAAGAAGAGGAGCTACAAATTTCCAGCCAGCTTTGAAGGGCGAGAGGAAAATTGGTGTTAATGGTCTCAGAGCATACCCTCCCTACTCCTTTCCTTTCCCCCTGCAGCTTTTGAAGAAAGGAGGATTTTTTAAAGGAGAATCTCTTCTAACTCAAATATTAGATCAAAGTAATCTGAAAGAGCTCCTGGCATGCTGATGAGTGATACAGGTAAGCCTTGTGCTGGTGTGCCTCGTCTCTCACAAGGGCATACTTTGTACTGCAAACCCAGTAATCACATTAACAGGGTGTTTAAAAAAAAAAAAAAAAATTCTCATGCCAAAGGAGTTTCTCCTAAAGGGAGAATAAGGAAGTGAGCAAAGGCACCAGAGTCATTTGTGCATCTCTTCCTTCAGGACCTATTTCCTTCTTGTTGGTGTCCATGAAAATCTCCACCTGTGGTTGTCTTGTTGGACACTCAACATCCCTTGGGCCCAGTGCTCTTCTCTCGAGCACATGGTAACTTTAAGTCCACAGATGTAGAGTTTTCTTATTTTCTTATGCAAGTATACTGCATTACCCTCAGCAGAGCCACAGCCTCAGTCTCAAGGGACTGTTGTCACAGAGATAATTTTAAATGCTCAGGCAGCGAACATTTTGTTAATAAAAAAGAAAAAAAGAGAGAAGTTGGATGTTTTCAAAGAATATGTTCCTGTAAAGTGTCAAAGGATACTTTCTACTTGCAAAAATGAGAGCAATTTTTGCATTTAAAATCCACTGAAATAGTAATTAATAAAAGGCAAACCTGCTTTAGGTCTGAGCAAGGCTCTACTGGCCTCTCCTGCCTGTCCCAGAAAGTTACCAAGAAACTTGACAAATGCCAACACCTTTCCTCTCATCTCTCCTGCCTATCCATCTCCCGCACTCCTTCCAGGCTGCTCTCAGGTTGAACCAAGTCTGCATACCCATCCTGACATTTCTGCTGGCCACATGAACAGCTTCCTCTGAGTTCATGAGGTCAGGGCTTGGCCGTCTGCAGACTTGTAAATGTGCAGTTTGCCAGCTCCTGTCCTGCAGCCTCTGGGTAGGAAAGCGCTTTTGGAAGTCAGCATCTCATTGCTGTCCCCTCTACCCTTACCAAATTGCTCTTCCACGGGGGCAGATAAAGCATGAAGATGGGAGATGTATTAAACAGGTACCTTTTCGGTGGTGGGACCTTGATGTTCCTGGCCCTTGGTGTTTGTCACGAGGAGTTTTTCCCCCAGGTGAGTCAGAAGGGTGGTTCCATTGGTCAAGTCCTCATAAAACATTATGCTGGCGTTAGATAAATGGTACTCGATGTCTCGCCCAGAAAGTGTCTGCAAATGAGAGGAAAATACAGGGACTGTTAACTGATCTCATGAATCCTCTGGATTTACCAGTAAATTAAGTGCCCATGACCTTTCTTCCTCTTTGCTGTAGCACATGCAATATGGAGTTGGGAAATCTGGATGGGAATAGTGGGATCTTCTGTCCCTGCTGGCTTCTGATAGCTGCCTGCAGCTCCTTGATTCTGGTAGAACCAAGGATTTCACTCTTTTTGTATGATGACCCGAAGTGATGAGCCTTAGAGTTATTCCAATCAGCTTGCAGATGTAAACCACGGCATAAACCCATAGGAATTGTTTGAGCTGAGGTTTGGTGGAAGGGAGGGAGGGATAAGCACAGAAATGTAGCTAGAAACAGATGCCTTTGATGTATTTGTGGGAAACACCAAAGGTGTGCACTGCTTTCTTCAAATAACTGTGCTTGATGTTAATAAGCCACAGAAGGCTTAATCCCTGGCAGACTCCTTTATAATGAGGTAACTAAAATACCTGGTGACAAAGTCTCTGTAGTGACTTAAACACTTGCTAACCTTACATGCCCTATGACAGAAAAGCAATGGAAACGATGAACCGTTTCTTCTCTCAGAAGCACAGTTCAAACTACATGGGGTTACACAGAAGTCGTGTCATACTAAGATGTTTGGTTTGGATTTTTAAATTTGAATTTCACCAGGATACAGAAACCCACAATGGCTGGTTAAACAGTGTCATTGCAATGAGGAAGGAATAAAAGAAAACCACCCTGACCTCATTTTCCCTTAACCCGCTGTCGTTTGGAGCAAAGAGAGTGGCATGCACTGACAGGTCCATAAGGTACTGCAGGAACTCTTTCCCCTTCCTGGAGCTGTTGGAGTAAGCCATGATGTCCTAGGCAGAAACAAAATCCAGCTTTACTACAGAGCAATTGTGTGCTCGTGTGCAGGAAGCTGAAAGGGTGAGACCGAATAAATAATGATAAAGAAGCTTTCTGTGTCTGGCCGTGAACCATCTCTGGAGTGAGGTGACAAAGGAATGTATTCAAGACCCAGTTTTAGCTGCTGATTTCATGGGCACATCTTAAACTGACTTGCAGGGCCCTTGTTGTCCTGTCAGGCTACTTACACATATAATGCCTGCCTGAGCAGTGGCAAGAAAGGGCCCCCTTTAATGATGTGCTTTTCCCCAGCAGAATTCAATAGTTACAAAGCATGGTGCTCTGTGTGACGCTTAAAATGTCAGGAGTGGTTGTGCACAATCGTCTTTAAGCTAAAGCTGCAGCAGCATTTTATTTCCAAACAAGTTTAGAAACCTGAAACCTCTTTGGAGCAAGTAATTAAAAAACCAGTTCTGATCTCAACAGTGCAGATTTAGACTTCAACTTGGATTTTAGATTTACTTTGCTAGTGCACGTCTGTTACCTGCATTTGCTGTGCTAGTAAGCAAACACTGAGATACAACCCAGGAGCAGAGCTCACTTCGCTCTGCTCCCCCGACCGAGCCGCCCGCCGGCTGCGAGCCGTACCGACAAGAAGTTTGTCAGCGTTGGGAAGGACATCAGCACTTGCAGCAAGTTCCCGCTGCAGGAGAAACCGTCCCCCACGTAGCCCGTCTTGCAGGTGCAGTTCACCTCTGTAAGGTACAAACACAGAGAGCTGTGTGGGCAGACGCCCTTCGCTGGAAGGCTTTAGGCTGTCCTGTGCCTGGAAAACAGCTTGCAGGCAGCAGATTATTATTATTTATTTAAGTTTAAAAGAGCCAGAGTCTCTTGCAGAGTTATCTAGCAGCCCGGGGCTGACTAAAGGAATCTAAATCCAGGCTGCTGCTCTGCTTTGTGCAAAGGGATGCTGCAGAGGACCCTCTTACCTTTCTCTCTGTAGCAGAAGACATCCCAGGTTTCACTCAGGTTGACTCTTCTCCCATAGTCCACAATGCCGACGTACCCGGAGCCGCAGTTTGGGGAGGAGAAGGCAGTCGGATAGCCCACTCTTTCACCGTCAAGCCACCCAGCAGCACATAGGTGGTATCTTGCCTGCAGCCAGCACAGCCATAAGGGAAAGAACACAGGGGAGAGAGCTGGGTGGGGGGACTGGGTCACTGTGGAGGAAACGGACAACCCCTTTGGGGCTCTCAGGCAGCACCCAACCCACCAGCTCTCTTTCGGAGGGTCTGAGCAGGCTCTGTCTATCTGTCCTGCAGCCTGCTCTGTGCTGAGCTTCGGGCCCAGGGGATGCAGAAGGGCTTGCTCCTGAAAGTCAGTGGCTCCCCATATGGGCCAAGGGAGTCTTTCCCAGGAAAAGCTCCCCTGAGCTCAAAGCTGGACAGGATCAGAGGTGGGTGTGAAAGCCAAAGGGAATGTGCGATCCCATTATGTGCCAGCCCACCTTTTGAAAGCATCAGAAGGGCTGACAACAGCTCTGCACAGAAAATAAACCCCAGCAGCACTGGAGCCAGCCCTACCACTGACTTTGCTCATTTGAGGGAAATATTTAGACTACAGGACGCAGAGGACATACGGCTTCAGCTGCAATCTGCATCTCCTCTGGCAACAGAAGGAGGTTAATGTGCTGGCTGGGATCCAGCCTCACATTTTGCTCAAGGTGTCTCTAAACAGTGAGCATCTTCTTTCCTTCCACAGATGGGAAGGATGCAGAGAAGCACAGCCAGTCTGACCCACTCTGCTAAAAAAAAGTTTCATAAATCCAAGATATGATGCTCCTCCAACTGATTCCAGCCATGTGTTGTCTGTAACACACTCTGGGAAAATAGTATGGAAATGGCTCTACTAAGTTAACAGCCTTTGGGGAAAAGAATCCCGGAGCCCTACATAAAAAGAAATAACCCAAGAATAATTCTGAAGTGTACATTTCTTTAAGAAGTGTTAATATTTAAAACCTCTGTGAAAATAACTCTGTAAGTGCCTTTATGATCTCACCCCAAGATCCCTGGAAACAAGAACCTGGCACCTGGTTTCAGGGCTGTATGAGCAGGCATGAAACCAATGAAGTCTGTAAACTGCTCTCTGGGGCACAGGGGATGGAAAAACAGAGAAAATGAAGTTTATTAGCACAGAGCAGCTCCCTTGCTCTTCACTCCCCATTTAAGCTGTGGTTAGGTCCTCTCCGGGTGTCTCCCACAGTGAGGCTACCTCACCTTCTGCGCGTACAGCAGCTGGTTGTATGTAGCGACGGTGGCTGACTCATTGGCACAGGCCTCCTTTGCCTTCTCATAAGTCATTTTGTACTGCCCTTGTGGGGACCGCAAATGGAAAACCCCAACTGTGGTATCTGCAAAAAGAGAGAAGAACCAGCTCTTTCTGAGGGAGTTTCTATGGCTGGATGCAGTCATCTGTGCCTGTGAATTATGTGAACTTCAGTTAGGAGGGACTGGTTCCTTACAGGTAATATTCCTGTGTATTGCCCTCAGTTGATGCTTCATAAACCTAGGATTCTAAAATCACATTGCTTCAAGGGGGTGATATGTAGAGGACTGGGTGAGCTTAGAGACATAAGGAACCTGGCCACTGCCTTCACCGCAGTGGCAGAGGGACGAGGATGCCCCTGTCCTGTGCTGTGCATGGTGGGCCATCCTCACCTTGGAAGTGGAGATCGGCACAGTCAGCATCGGGGTGGCACTGCCCGTTGTCCTGCAAGCAGCGGTCAAGAGGAAGCTGCATCACTGAGCAGTTCAGCCCATCACCAATGTAGTTATTTTTACATCTGCACTGGCGTTTGTCCTGGTCAGAGAGAGAATAAAAAAGGCCGAGACAAGTAATGCACTGACATGAAAGTGGTATTTCAAGCAACATTCCCAACTGCTGGAAAAATGTCACTTAATGTAGCCAGGAATGGACAAACAGGAAAGTTGCTACTAACAACTGTGATTCAACAGGCCACAGACCCTGATTCTGACATTTATTCTTCTAAGCAAAACATTTACACACGCGCTTGGGCACTTCGCTAAATGAATAGCAAAGCGTAACTCCATCCATGAAGCATGTATTGGAGAATTATCTGACAGATAACTAAGAAGAATAGGTGGCAAACCAATCAAAATGATATTTAAATGACTGGGCACAGGAGCGTGAAAGGGATTTTCTGGACTGCTCCTAATAAACTGAGGAATATGAAATAAGCAGCAGTTGGTGACACCCAGGGATTGCGATGGTTGGCAGCTGGAACGGATTAGCGACAAGGCTTTTCTACATAGCTCCTGGAAGACACATCAGGCAAACCACCAAAATGGAATGGACAGATGATCCCAAAAGCAGCAGGACAAATGCTGGATCGAGTCATCAGCACAAGTTTTCCTCAACAACTTTGACTGTGCGGGCCAAGGAATTTGTGTCACATGGCTGAGTCTGGCCAATGAACAAGTGACACTATGCTCCCAACCGTCCCTAGGTTTAGCTGTCAAAATATATTCAGTTTCAATCCAACAAACTCCTACTGCAAATAGGAATACCCAGTTAGGGAGAGCTGAGAAGGGGACAGAAAAGTGATACATACAAAATATCCCATCTGCTGTAGTACCCCTTTCTCTAGGGCACAGATGTTTCTCACCCTGCAGCTGAATTGGAAAATGGGGACTTAGAGAGATATGGCCTGTGATCCAGCCAGAGAAAAGACTTCTGCTGGCACCAGGAAGAAATGCCTCAGATTTCCCTCCTAGTGACTGAAATCATTCCACTTACAGGTCCTATGACAATGCAAACAGCATGCTCATGGCAGCCTCCGTTGAACCCGTCGGCACAAGGATTTATTGGAAGGCACGTAAAGCCGTCTCCCTTGTATCCTTTCTGGCAGCTACAGAAGACTTTCACCCCAAGTTGCATGCATTCGGCTGCCTTGTGGCACCCACCGTTGTTTGGTTTGCAAAGGTCCGCTGCTGCATGGGGAAAAAGACAGCGGGTGAGTAAAGTCTGCTTTTAAAGAGGATGTTCTTTACAAAACCAAACCACATCCAGATTTTCAAGACACACTAAGAATACTAGAACACCGTTGAGTTTCCTGAGGCGTTTCTGGCCATGTGCAATGGCTATCCTTCACGGTTCTGAAGTCCTTGTCAGTATATTCTTGATTCAAGAGACATGGAACCACTCCCCAGAGATTCTGCTTTGCCTTTTGGTGGCCCAAGACAGCTGCTTTTCTAGGGACTCTGCTCTGTCCAGGGTGACTTCAGAGGATGCAAGACACCTAGCACAGAAAAGCTGACTGCTTCTGCAGTGATTTTCCTGGAGAACTGCTTTAGTGCCTAATGTCATTCAAGAAAATCTTGAAACACTGCTGAAAACCCTGAAGTCTCCAAAACCTGATGGAAGCATACTTCTTGCTCATAGTCCATGTAATGCCTGGGGAAGCCAGCCACTTACTTCAGGCAAAAGCTATCTGCATATATCCTAAATTTGTTATGCTCATGGCATTGTGGACATTGCTAGGCTTGATAGCCAACTTTTTATACCAGGTGGTAACTCCACACAAATGCATGCGCAAGAGGGGATAACCTGCTTTCTTCTAGCAGACTGTGCTAGAGGGAGCTCACCTGTGCATGTGAGCCCATCCCCATTATAAAGTGGCTTGCACTGACACGTGTTGTTCTCCATGCAGACGGCATCAGCAGAGCAGCTTGGGGAGCACACTGGCTGCAGAGCTGTGGGGAAGGCAAAACAGCTGGGATAAAGATGCTATTAAGATCGAGATGCCCTTGTTTCATGTAGAAAGAAAAGCCCTCACACCAGTCTTGCCAACTGGAAAAACCTGTAAGAACCTTTTTTTGGACTGCTTAAGCTTTCAGGTGTTACCTTCCTTCAAGTAGCTGAAAGCCCCTCTACAGGGGAGGTGAGCTCTTGTGTTCCCATTTCACAAAAGAGGATACAGGGAGGTGGCATGTTCAGAGCTCAGAGCAGAGTCCCTTTTCCTCCAGTGAGGGCTCCTGATGTTATTAACCCTTTCTCTCTTTTCTCTACACAAACCCTCTGTTGAACTGCAAGTGCTGTCAACCCGCGGCTCCACGCGATAGAGTCTGGTGAGAGCAGGCAGAGACCTAGCTTGGTTTCACACAGCCGGCCAGTCCATCCTGTTTCACAGAAACACCTCCCCGTTCCTGAATGTCCTTCGTCACACTGCCCATTGGTCTTGCACTGGCAGGCTGCAAAAGGAACGCAGAGCGATCACTTACAGAGATGCCTTGGGGAAACAGGAAAGTCTTTCCCTACAGAAACATCACCTGCACTGCCAGTTTAGATACAGTATTATTTAGATAAGTTTAACCTCATGGTTTTTCACCACAGGGCCAGTCAAGCAGTGGATTAGATTGTCTAAGTTGTTCAGGCAATTTCCATCCTTGGAGGTTTGAAAGCCCGGACACGATAAATCCTGAACAACCGGTTTTGAGCTCAGAGCTGACCCTGCTTTGAGCAGGGGCCTGGACTAGAGACATCCTGAGGTCCCTCCCAGCCTCAATTATCCTGTGATCCTATGATTTTTATAACTGACATTCATTTATTCATTGTACCTCTGGAAATGAAAATGAGTATTGATCTGCACTGTGACTGTGTAGTGACCTTCATAAAGACCTGTGGTGGGAAGGAGTTAATGGCTGAGCTGAAGAGCTAGCCTGATCCTGTCCTAATGTGCAGCAGCTGCTGCTTGTGGACAAGCCTTTTGGCCAGAGAGAAGGAAGGTGTATAGAGAGAGTTTGCTTGCTGTTTGGGAGAAGGTCTGACAGAGTGAGGAACCCAAATGTAAGGTTAGTGACCTTTGCTGTAAAATATGGATGAATTTTATATATGTATATTTAGCTTTGTAGATAGTTTTATGACTAAAAGCTTCTGAATTCCTTTTATACATGGGATGTTGCCCCTTGTGTCCTGTAAGATGAAGGTTTAGTTTATTGGGGACTTTTTTTTTTTCTTCCCCCCTGCTCTTTGGACCCTGCAATAGTATGCTGAGGCCTTCTTGAGGAATTATTGGTGACTCTCTGTTTTATAATGTAATGAAATAGTGCTCTTTCTGTTCCTGAATTATCGTTCAAAGAGGAAAATGATGTGGGACAGGGGACACTGATTCTGCAAAGACCTGCTCATCCTGAAAAGGAGTTTCACCTTCTGGTTATCTATTTTTTGGCTGAGATAATTATACATTAAAGAGAAGGGGCTATGAAACATTTTTTTCTGTTAGATGCCACAATCTAGGTCAGGCTGCTGGCTCACATAGTTTATGCTGTGTGCTATAAAACAGATAAATTGCAGGCAAGCAAACTCTTGAGTACTGGGATCCAGGCCTAGAGTTTGGCCTTTACCCCAAGGGTATTGAGGTATAAAACCCTCCATTACATGCATCACGAACATTACAGGAGCACTCAGGCTGGAAGGGTTAATGTTGTACCTTTCCATCAGAAGGCTTTGTGTTGGTGAAAACATGATTAAAGGGTGATATTGATCCTGGTTCTACCTAGTTTACATATAAAACCACAGTGAAATGGATTTTGTGAGCAATATCTCGGCTGCTACCCCTCTTTCTAAACTGCCTTAATCTCAATGTCCTTTTTCTACTCTTCTATGAAAGTAGAAAGTATGGCCTTGGTCTCCTGCAATACTTGAGAAGCCACATTGCTAAAATGTTGTCTTGCCCTTTATAGGGATGGGGAAGAAGTCTGTGTGTACTTGGAAACACTTCTTGATGGAAGCTCTGTCTCTGTTCACAGTTACTTATGTACTATGCAAGAATAGGAGGAGCCTTGCAGAGAAAGTGAAGTAAGCCTCTGGCCTCCTGCCTTCTCCTCCTCCCATCTGAGACATTGTGCTGTCCCTCCATGTGAGGAAACACTGGCAAAAATGTTGATGTTGAAAGGGGGAAGCTTTTCTTGGTTTACTTAACCCATCACTTGAGAAAACAGTTTAGGTGTGATACCGGCAATAGCGTGGAAAGGAAATGTAAACGTACGCCTGCAGTTGGAGCCGTATCTGCCTGGCAAGCACAGCTCGCACGCGGTCCCGTTGAAGCCACTCTCACAGCGGCACTCTCCTGACCCAGCGTACCCGTCATCGCAGGAGCCATGGTTGTTGCAGGGGGTCTCTGGGCCCCCTGGGCAAGCTGAAAAGTTAAAAAAAGAAAAAGTGTGTTTAGCTCAAGTGTATGTTTATTCGTTGTCATTGTCCGTTATTTATTGTTCTGTAAAAATCCTTGAAGTGCCTGTAAACACACCTCTGTCAGGCTGTGTAAAAGCAGCCGTGACACTGGGGACTGCAAGCCTCCTGCTCAGAATTCCTTGGCATACTTTTACAAATGCCATCAGATGAACGTGTTGTAGACTCTTCTGGCGCTGGGTGCTGTTAACCTGGCTGGCTCATTCAGATCCATCAGTGAATGGCACTGCCCGGCCCCTACCCAAATCTAGCCCTGCCTATGTGCCTCCAGGTGCCTGCAAGCTGTTGGGATGAGCCCAAAAGGCAGCTTGGGCCTGGCCAGGCAAAACTGCTTGGGACCCCCATGTCTGTGTCTGTGAAATCCAGATGGAGTGAGTTGGTGGGACTGTGTGTACCTGGACCTGTCTGCTAGCAGAGATCCTAACCTAGATCCTCACCCTGTGTGCCCTCATGAAGCCTCAATGCTGTTCCCCCATGGGGCTGGGGAAGGAGCACAGAGCTAGTGCCTGCTAACAACCAGCTTGAAATAAAGCCTCCCAAACTGTCTCTCAGCTGGTTTCTGAGTTTACACCACTGGTGTGTGTACTTGCACGTGGCTGGGGAATTGGACACTGTGTCTCTGGTGTATCCTGGTATCGCTGCCATGAACCTGATGTCTGTGTATTGGAAGTGCTTTCTGCCAGTGACAGATTGAGAGTTGCTGGGCGTAGTTATAACAGGGCAGTGTACTCTCTGTAGCATTCCCTTAGTTTGTTACTGGCACAGGGTTTAAACTTGCTGTAAATGTGAAAAAGAGATTATTTGGAATGGAAAAGCAAGAATACTTTCTGGGTACACCAGCTTTTACAACAGAGTTCCCTATCTTTTGGCTGGTCTCCCCTCGTGCCCCCTTTCCCAGCTCTCCCAGCTCAGCATAATGGGTGCTATGCAGCAGTGGGGAGGGGCTCCTACCTTGGCAGTCTGGCCCGAAGTAGCCCTTGCAGCACTTGGCAGTGTGGATGACCATGGAGCAGTTCCTACGGCAGCCGTCTCTCCGAAGCCCGTGGTACTTGTATGTACACGACTGGATCCCTTCCTGGGCATTGTGTGTGCCAGTGCAGAGGAGGGGAAAAACACAGGAAGATGAGTGCTGTGTGGAGGTCTTGTCCTCTTTAAAGCATGGTTCGTGATGTCCGTAGAATCAAAATGTGGTGTGAGGTCCCCACCTTCTCTTTGATTCCCAACTTGCTAAGCACCATTAATGAGAATGGAGGAGCTGCCCTGAAGTCAACCAAAGCTCTTGCTGCAGTGGATGCTGTGCAAGACCGACAAGCATCCCATACCATCAGTGTCTGGGGGTTTGCCCAGGGACAGATTGGTTCCACAGGCTTTATGGAATCACTTAACAGTCCAGTTTGACTGTTGAGGGTTCTCTTTTTATTTTTTTTAAAAGCAAGTTACTCTAGTTTGCTTGTGTGAAGTACAGATAAGAGCAGTTTGGACTGGTTAAATGCAAGATTGTAGTGTATTACCTTTGGTTTTGTTCCTGGAGGGCATCTAGAATTACTGAAGCAGCTAACACAGTGCCCCTGTTGTACAAAATGGAAGAGGACAAAAAGTCTGATTTACGAGAGCAGTAAATGTGAGCAGAGTGTAGGTTTATCTTTGAAATGCATTGTAAGAACTCTGGGAAAAGGAGAATTACAACAAAATACTTGCACTGATTTAGTGCCTTGGAAGGCAATAAATTAATTTAGATGCCAGAATATAAGCTTTGGAAGAAGAAACTTTGCCCTGGACTTAAACAAGCAGGGTGGAGGCGGTGGGTGTTCTTCAAACAAATATTGACATGGGCTGCATCAGATCTGGGTGTCTAATTTCAAGTAGAGGCACATGGTTACTTCTCAGGAAGAACTGACCAGATCTGAGGAAATTATATCTAATTCATTTAACAAAATAATGAAACCAAAGATAATTTGAGCAGATGAGATAAACAAAAGCGTTCATTTTATAACTGAAATGTAATCTTTAGGATGTTTTTTTAAGACTGACTACATGATTGATTTTTTTCACTTCTAGGTAATTTTTTTCATATATTTCAATTAAACTAACGTAAATTTGGTCTTTTCAAAACTTCCTGTTTTTACAACACATCAAAGTTCACAGAGGAAACGTCCTCCATTCTAACAGTCCCTGTTGAGGTGTGCTAAAGGATATTTCTGTGAAAGCATAAAATGTAAGACTGCGAGCTCAGCTGCTCTACCTGTGGTCCTTAACACAGTGTTGCTGTCCCGACCATGCAGAGTTCCTTTGTCATTGGGAACTTTGTAAATGCAATCTCTCTGACCAAAACCATAGTGTGAATTTATATTAATTAAAAAGCATGGTAGGAAGATCTGTTCCTGTTCAAATTTATGCTTGCATTTGTAAGGTACTGTTCTTATTGTAAACAGGATGGGGCTTGCTAAGCCGGTCTTAATTGAAACTACTTGTCCTGTGTATTGTGTAGTGTGGATGCAGAGTTTCTTCTGTGCATCTTTTAGGTGTCATGCTGCACTTCTTAACCCTAGCTTTAACCAGTGTGGCACCTGAAGGCAGCCTGAAGTGGTAGCACTTAATCTCAGTAGTGCCAAAGCTACTGTGAGTGTTGCCCTGGTCCCTGTGAGGGCAGGGTTGGGCTAGTTTGTGGTGTGTGTCTTTGCTAGGTTAGGGACCCAAAAAAGGGGACTGACCATGAAATCCATGGTGAAGAAGCTGTCGCAGCGTCCCCCCAGGCTGGGGTCCATCAGCAGGCAGTCAATACCGTAGGCGATGCCCCCGTCGAACTCCAGCTGCCGCTGCACTATCTTGCACTGTCTGTCATTCAGGAAAAGCGCACCCTGAGAGATGGGATGGGGAGAGAGGGGTGGGACAAGTAACCGGACAGTCTTCCTTAGGGCCAGGATGGATCCAGGGCCTGAATAGGAGTAAGGGATAGTCCTCTCCCTGCTCTAAATCAAGCTGGGAACCTCTCTTCCCATAGCTGAACACTACAACATCACAGATAGGCAAACTTTTCTCCTTTCCTGGAAGGGGCAGAGTATACCAGCCTGATGTCCACAGGTTTACCTTATGGATGCTTGGGCTTAGCCATGGTTTTGGATGCAGATGCTTGCCAGGGGATATGTGGGTATGATATGTGCACTTGCAAAGAAAAACATCCTGTTGTTCTGGTTTAACAGGCTGTGTGCATGCCTGCAATCTTAGCTTGTAACCACTTACAATCCAGAGTTGGCATGCAGATACTGTGTTCTCGGGGCTTCTGCCAAAGCCAGGTCCATCTCCATAGCTTTCTATTGTGTATTTCATTGGAAGGTAAGTTTAAATGTGCAGTTTTGAGGTAATTGAGAGCTGTTTTGAACAAGGAGCATCTTACAGCACAGAAAATGACAACTCCAAAGAGTCTAACAAACCATCTAGTCTGCTGAAACTGTTGGCATGGTTGCCCTGTTTTTGTGGCTGTTGGGCTGGCAAAGGTCAATTGAGTTTTGGTGCCACTGACTCTTTCTGGGGGCTGTGCACAGGCACAGCGAGGTCTGCATGAGCAGATCCTGCAGCAGGGGCAAGGAGTAAATGTGCTGGCAGGGTGAACACTTACAATCTTCCCATTATCCCCGCAGCTAACGCTGAGGTTGGAGCCCTGAAGGGTCTTCAGTGAGGTGGAGTAGGGTAGCTGGTAGGCCAACACCTGGGGAGGAAAGACAGGAGATGCATGTGTCCAGGCTTGTGCATCTTGGTCTTGGCAATGCTCCTAAAAAGCAGGGGCTTACCGCAGCATCACGGATGATGTGGAATTTGAGGTACTGCACCAATTTGTCTGTGTTGGACTTCTTGAAGAGGAAGTCCTGCTGCTCCTGTGGGAGCCCACGGATAGCAGTGTCTGTGGGCCAGAAGAGTGTGACGGGTTTGTGAATAGGATCGTTGATCAACCCAAGCAGGTTGTTTTTCTGCAACATACCAAAAATTGGGGTAGAAGATTAATGGTCCATCTAAAATGACACTAACCCTGTGAGCTTAATGCTGGTATAACTGGGATGAGGTGGCCTGTCCCCAGCCTGAAAAAAACAGAACGTTAAAAAAACAGATGGCTGAGTTGAGCTGCCCAAGTTGAGTTACATGACCGAATTCTCAGAAGTGCTTCGTACCCAGTGATGCCCACTGAAAACCAAGCCTGATGGTCCAACTTTGGACTCAAAGTCATACTTAAGTCAAACCTTGGTTGTGTAATTTGACATATGATAGGACAGAGTACAGTCAGGCAAAGAGGATGGGGGAAAGATGTCTGATGGACATCTCACATGGTGACCAGCGCTGTATACGGTGTTTTGAGCCCTTTGACTCAAGGGGTGGTGGGTTGAGAATTGGCTGTCGGAACGAGCCCAGAGGGTTGTGATTCGTGGAGCAGAATCTGACTGGAGGCCTGTGACTAGTGGTGTTCCCCAGGGCTCGGTGTTGGGTCCAGTCCTGTTTAATATCTTCATTGACGGCCTTGATGAGGGAATAGCCTCCACCCTCAGCAAGTACGCCGATGATACAAAGATGGGAGGGGTGGCTGACATGCAGGAACACTGCGCTGCCATCCAGCAAGACCTGAACAGGCTGGAAAGCTGGGCAGTTAGAAACCGGTTGAAGTTCAACAAAAGCAAGTGTAAAGTCTTGCACCTGGGAAGGAACAACCATTTGTATCAGTACAGGCTGGGGGATGACCTGCTGGAGAAGAGCTCAGTGGAGAAGGACCTGGGGGTCCTGGTAGATGACAGGTTGGCCATGAGCCAGCAGTGTGCCATGGTGGCTAGGAGAGCCAATGGGATCCTGGGGTGCATCCGGAGGAGTGTAGCCAGCAGGTCAAAGGAGGTGATCCTCCCCCTCTACTCTGCCCTGGTCAGGCCCCACCTGGAGTATTGTGTCCAGTTCTGGGCTCCTTGGTTTAAAAAGGACAGGGATCTCCTGGAGAGAGTCCAAAGAAGGGCTACGAAGATGATTAGGGGCCTGGAGCATCTCCCCTATGAGGATAGGCTGAGTAAGTTGGGACTCTTCAGCCTTGAGAAGAGAAGACTTAGGGGGGACCTAATTAAAGTCTATAATTATCTTAAGCAGGGGATGCAGGGGGAATCGGCCAGCCCCTTTTCGGTGGTCTGTGGGGATAGGACAAGGGGCAATGGCTGTAAGTTGGAGCACAGGAAGTTCCGCACCAACATGCGGAAGAACTTTTTCACAGTGAGGGTGCCAGAGCCCTGGGACAGGCTGCCCAGGGAGGTGGTGGAGTCTCCTTCTCTGGAGATATTCAAGACCCGTCTGGACACCTATCTGAGTGATATGTCCTAGGGAGCTGCTTTGGCAGGGGGGTTGGACCCGATGATCTCTTGAGGTCCCTTCCAACCCGAACGATTCTATGACTCCAATGAACACCACCCTGTTCTGTGCCTGTGCCTTGTCTTTAAAAGAAGTGTTTAAAACATTTGCCCAATGGCTGCTGTCTCGTGTCCTTACCTCCAGCAAACTGCTGAACAGGATGTATCCATGTTTGGCTGCAACAATTTTAAGGCTTTCCTACAAAGAAAGGCATATTCAGTAATATATCTAATAAATACATTGCATGGGTATTTAAAAAGCAGATACTAGCTTGCTTTAACCTGAAAGTCACTTTTTGTTATGAAATCAATGCCACCGTAAAAACCCTGTACAGAGGTCCTCTTATACTGTTCTTAGTATTTCTTAGTAATTCCTAAATTAATTTTAAATATAACATTTCACTTATTGAGCAGAGTCAAATGATGTTTGTATAAGGTCTATTTGGTATCACTGAGGTTGTTGTGACTTAGATTATTTCTATATCTAACAGTAGCTGTGGAAAAGCCCCTGGCTTGAGAATGGCAACAAGATGCACATACCTTCTTAAGGGGGAAATCTTGCATGTGTGATGGGACCAGAATTTGGTTTATGACGTGGATCACACCATTTGTGCCAACAGCATCACTGAATATAATTTCAGCATTGTTGTTCAAAACCAGCGAGTTCTGGAAAGGCAACAAAAAGACTTTCTGTGGAACCTTGTGGGAGGATGAGGCCAATGCCAAAATTCTTTGATATGGTGAGCCCAGACCACACTTTCTTTGCAGCAAATAGCAGCTTCAGTTTTAGTAAATTGCCCTGTAATTTTTCAGACTCTCCTTGTGCTCATTAAGCCAGAGCCTGAGGATAAAATAACTTGTGTCAAAGCAAGGGCTGTACAACACCACCCTTCACACAGCAGTGCTGAACACTTCCATTGAATGATCAATCTTCTTTTAATGCTATTTATTTGTTTTTCTGCATCAGAGGAGGACAGGGAGCCTTTCAGGTTTTTTAAAAAAGCAGGCTATTTTATTATTTCCTTCTGCTGCCTCTTCATGCTCTGTTACCTGGGAGTAGCTGATGTGTATTGGGTCCCCGTGAAGAGAGGTGATGTTAGTGATTGTTCTCAGGTCATTGGACAACAGACTGGCACAACCCACCATGTGGTACCGGAGGACTTGAGCCATCACTCCTTTGGCAGTCCAGTCCTTGATCTGCAGCAGGAAGTGGAGGAGTTGAGAAACAGTTGAGTGAAGCATCTGAATCTGCAAACTCACTGCCAACTCATTGAAAGTGTTTAGCTTTCTTACTTACTCTGGGGTTGCTGTTTAATACGTTTGTGTGAGGTACAAACAGAGTGAAAGGGCCAGGACCTGCAAGATCTCTGATAGATAAGGCCTGCCAAATTTAAGAGGACAAAGCAATAATGAGATTTAATGCACATAGTAATGTCACACAGCAATGGGGACAGTCCTGCTGTGCAGGTGGTAGTGCCTATAGCCCTGTTGGTGCTGTACATTGGGTTCCTGTCCCTACAGTGCAAGGGTGAGAGAAACTGTCTTGTATGGTGTGGCCTTGCCTTCCCAGCCCCATCTGTCACCTCTGCCCACAGGTACCAAGTGGAAGATTTTTCTCTCTGCTTTTTTAGCTTGTAGCTTAGTCTCTCTTTCCTCAGCAATAATAAATGCAAGAAGAGGGAAAGTTCTCAACCACTGCTAGGTGCAGAGACCGTGGAGAGGGTATTCCCTTCTGGACAAGGGAAGATGGATAAACACTTTCATCTTGAGATAGTCAAGAGTGGATATATGTATGTGCATCTAGCTGATACATGGTTGCTTGTATGTAGGATTAGATTAATTACTGAGTGGAAAACCCTAAGATTCATTCTCTAATTCCCATCAGCAGGTGATGTCAAGCCACTTCCTGGGAAGCAGGGCTTCAGTATGCATGGTGGTTGCTCCAGAAGACAAATATCACAAATAATGAATGCGTCCCACTCCCCTCCACCTTCTCTTAGCTTTCATTGCTGAGCAGATGTCATATGATCAGGAATATCCTTTTGGTCAGTTTGGGTCAGCTGTCCTGGCTGTGCTCCCTCCCAAGATCTTGCCCAGCCTACTTCTATGTGTGAATGTTGGAGAGATGCTGTGCCAGCACTGATTGTTAACAGCCCACATACTGGTGTGTTATGGATGCCTTGCACAGCATTAGGAATTAATTTTCCCCACCATCAGCCCTCAGTCTCAGCCAGACTGAATGAGTGTGCTTAGAGGTGTGAACAGATCGGGGGTATTGCAAGCACTTTGCAGTGGCCGCTGACAAACTGAAACAAGAAGAGAGCTCTGCTGAAGTGAGGGGAAGCCATCCCCTCATGGTAGCAGAACTGAAGCTAAAATAGGAGTCTTTGCACTAGCAGGCCAGCATACAGATTTCTGCTGCCCTGTGGCTCGGGGTAAAAGGAGAATTGTTACCTGTATCCTCTCCCAAAAAAAGCCATTTAACCTTCTCTTACCTCTAAGTGGAAATAAAACCTAGATGTGTTGGCATTCCGGAGAAGTTCCTGCAATCAAGAACAAGACTTTGTAAAAGTGCTGCAAATGTGAGGCAACATCTGTGGAGCACAAACGAACCCAGCGCTCAAGGGGAACCTGTGGTTTGGAATAAATGCTGCCCATTTTACATTGCTCTGTCAAAGAATAGGCTGTGTTGAAACCTAAAAATACCAGTATTAACTCCTTAGTGCTTCAATCATAATGATTGTCCATCAGGTGGGTTTTGTTTGGGGGGGGAGGGTATGTGTTTTTGTTTGGTTTTTTTGGGTGGGTTTTTTGGGGTTGGTTTTTTTTGTTAGTTTTTTGTTTAGGTTTTGGTTTGTTTCTGGCAGATCTTGCAGCATCCTGTTCCTATTCCTGGTTTCTTGGATTGGGATTATTTAAAATTCTCAGGCAGATTTACCAATTTGTCCTAGAAAAAAACCTGGCACGTTGCAAGACACAACCATTGTTAAATAGCTATCTGAATTAAAAGAAGGGACAGCAAACATTGTAGCACTTTACCTGGAAGATATTGCCTCTGCATGTAAATCCATCCCCAATGTAGTTATGTTTGCAGGTGCACGTCCTTTCTGTCAGCTCGGTGTCGTTACAGATGGCAAATTCACTGCAGCCTCCATTATTCTTTTAAGATCAAATTTTAACATATTTAATTCCTTTATTGACAGGTGTAGGAAACAATTCTAGTTTCCACTTTTTTTTTCCCCCATATGCATAGTTTAGAAAGACTTAATCCCAACAGCTTCTTGAAACCTGATCTTACTGGATTTATGATGGTGTATACTTCTTTGCAAACAATAAAGAGCATTTAAGGTTCATACAAAACAACTCTTTTTATGCAGAGGATGCACTTCAGATTCCCTCCTCCTATCTTTAGTTTGTGGTGCTATAAGGACCCAAAAGATTTCCATGCAAGGTTGACTCTGGACCTTAGGGATGGCTCAGCTGCTCTGCCAAAGCAGCATTGATTTACACTGAAGGGGATTATTTACAGCTGTAAATCACTTTCATGGTGCCAGGAGCCTGGATTTCTGGAGGAGCATTAGCACAGGATGTCTATTGTTCTTTGTCAGTCTTATGGCCCAGGCCAGTTGAAACGGGGAACTGCTACATGGGCTCTCTAAAACATTTCCTGCCTGCCCCTGGGTCTGCCGCCAGTGCATCCTTGGGCTTGGAGAAACAGATGCATCTCACTTAGCTGCCTGCCTCCAGGAGGGTCTCTGTGCTAATGGGAGATGCTACTCATCCAAGAGCAGTGCGCTGGGGTTCAGAGGTCTGCCCAGTTAGTATCTCAGTTTGTGAATAAGTTTCTATGCTGTATGAGAGCAAATTAGGAAAAATTGAGAAGCCACCTTGCTTTCTTTCCTTGTGCTTGTTTCATGGTGTCCTTTCTGTTACCAGTCATCTCAGAGATTCTTTCTCGTGGGCCTCAAGTAGGGGCAGAAACTCCTTTGGGAGCTACCAGTGGGGCCTGACAGCATGGGCCATAGTGAACCCTGGCCCTAAGTACTGGGCTTGGGTGCACTAGCTATTTATTTGACTACCTTTGCCTGGACTATTCGCAATCTTGAGTTTGTTACAGCTTCCCTTGAAGCTTTGCTGCACAGGGGTTTGGCCATAGTGAAGCCAGATCAGCCTCTGGTCTGATAGTGGCCCTTCTCAAGACTGTCTTTATTTTTTAATATATATATATAATTAGCCTGGAATAATTAGCTGTTTGGAAGCAAAGATGATGAAACAAGGCCTAGGAAAAAGCAAAAGCATATGAAATCATAGGAAGCAGTAGATCAGAATTTTGAGTTCCCCTTCCTCCAGCTTCTGGTTTTGCCCTTGCTTTTTCATCTCTGCAATGTTCCAAGGTTAGAGAAAGTCTGCTGACAGGCAAGCTGGAACAGTGAGAATTATTGTCACTGCGCTCAGAGCACAAAGGATTAATGTGCATGGGAGAGTGGCTCTGCCTGTGCTGCAGCATACCAGAAGCAGAGCAATAAGGCTGGTGCAGAGCACCGCGTTGCTT
Source organism: Zapornia atra (assembly GCA_013400835.1). NCBI lineage: Eukaryota > Metazoa > Chordata > Aves > Gruiformes > Rallidae > Zapornia > Zapornia atra. The sequence goes on along the minus strand of VZTU01019863.1, from coordinate 290,994 downwards.
GCAGATACATGGCTTGCAAAGCGTGAGCTAGCTCCTGAGTAACCAACGTGGCTAATTCTCAGCCTGCAGTAACTAGTGAAGGACAGAATGGACAGAAAGGACAGAACGAGGAATGTCACAGGAAGCCCTGTGTTGCATGTTGTGGGAGGGAAAGGAGGACAATGATTTCTGTGGAGACAATTTGGGTTTTTTTTTTCCCTCCTTTAAACTCCCCATCAAGGAGTGGGAGTATGGAAATCTTTCATCTCCTGTTTCTCTATTCATTAACCTGCCTTTGCTGCAGCTGGCAGTGTCGCTTTTCTGTATGATGCATCCATAGGAATGTGTTTGGGATGCAGCCTGTGTAGGGCCACAGGGGCTGTGGGGCTTTGCTCTTTCACCACTCCTGGGAGCTCTGCCCTGGGTGAGGATCTCCCCTGGAAACATCTACTCCAGGGAGCCCAGGCATGCCCAGGGCCCTGAACCTGGATTGCCCCAAGATGGATTTCATTGGTAATGACCAGCAATGTGAGGACTTGATACTCTGACTTTACTGCATCTGTAGTTTCTAAAACAGTGATAGCACTAAAGCGTGTACTGAAAGAAGCAGGTTTAAAATTTAGAGAAGTTAATGTAAGAGGATTCAGGGCATATACAATCCCAGATCTACCCATCTGACTTAGTTTTGAATGCATACAAAACACAAAAATGTAATCATTATAACAAGTCCTTAAATACTCTCCTTAACTGATACTTACTTGTGCACACAGGCTGATATATGTGCATCTTTTACCATCTCCAGAGTATCCCTTCAAGCAATTACATACTGCCTGCAAGCAAACACAGGAAATATGCATACATGGAAAGATGTTTGAATTTTTTCAGCGAGCTTACTCTTAATTTACCCTTTTGCCAGAATATTACATAGTGATATGGTGTACATCATCTCTCCCACTGCAGTTTCTTAGCCAGTATTAGTCTTACCATAGACTAAGATTTGGGAATAACAATTTCTAAGAGGCTCTATCCAACCTTTCTCTGCCTCTCTCCATCTCTTGTCTCTCCTCTGCTGTCATTTGAAATGACCTCTCTGACACCTGCACACAGTCATCTTGCTGGCAAAAAAGGCTAAATCCCTAATTTGTTTCCCTCGTTTTATTTACATAGGTTGGCCCTTCCCTTCCCTTCCCTTCCCTTCCCTTCCCTTCCCTTCCCTTCCCCTGTTGTTGTTTGTTTGTTGTCTTTGTTAAGTGATGAAGTGTATCTTTAAAATATGCTTGGAGTTGTGTCCCGATGCTGCCCACAGCTTCCCATGCAGTGATGGTGCATTTGACACACCACAATTACTGTGTTTTGCAGTTAGCACAAAGATGAAAAATGAATGTGCATGCAAATAAACAACTTATCTTCCTTCCCAATTCACTGCTTAATGGTTCTCAATTTAGAATCCCCATTTAATATGTGGAAGATTGAAAAATCAAGGAGACTTCTGCAGCAGAAATTAAACTGGTAGGAAGTATAATAGCAGTGTTTTATGTATCTATACGACTGAAAGCCCTACAGAAAACTGTATTATTACTGTCCTGTAAGTTTGGCTCTGCTTCAATGGGACTTTTTGGTGGAGGTTATTACTGCTCTGATGTTAACCGTAACCCCCTGGGTAAGGAAATATAAATAATCATGTTGTAACTACTACTTCTACCCCAGAGAGGCTCTATGGAAGAAAATAGCCATTACCTGTTTGTCTAGAGTGGTAGGGAAGGAGTTAAGTGGCTCTCTGCTGCCACCAGAAATGTCCTGACTTGCACATGACAGTCAAGGCAAAGAGTGAATTGATCATTACTGCCAAAAAGGGCCGATGGTGTTATTGTCCCTCCTGTGCTTGGACAACTGGAAGCAGGAGGTGGCCTCTGACTCCTGGTCCCTGTTTATGAAGAAATGCTCCTGTGCTGCGTTTGCAGGAGGATTACATTCCTGTGAAGCTACAGGAGGGATAAGATGCAGCCAGGGAGTTCAGCTCATTCTGAAACTGTTAGAAGTGCCAATCCATGCCACTTGGTTACTCGGGCCAGTTCGCTTATTTCCCACTCCTTGTCCTTTTATGCTTCTTTCTCCTGTGACCGTACATAGTACTTCTGCATGGGAGATGCTGAACAGCAGGCGTGAGTAGATGCCAGTATGCTGTAACCCCTGTACAAGTACTATGATTCAGGCTGGTTTAGTTCCTTGTGAATATGTTTGATCTAAACTGGGAGAAGGGCTAGTCTGGAATGAATTTGTTCCATGGACAGTTTCTATAACAATAAAAGAAACAGTGTCTGGCAAAACTTTCAAGCTGTCAGGTTTTTACATCAAAACCTTCCAAAGAGGAAAACCAACCACTTGAAACAGCAAAACACTGCTGTCCCCTGCAGCTTTGAATTTCTTATAATTAAATTATTTTTTCCATTTTTGTCTACACTTCCCCTCAAATGCTTCCTCCAAAGTATGTGCTTTTCAGAATTTTTGTTATGAAATCCACTTTGCCATCTCAACTTTATTTCTAAACGGGATAATCTTTCTTTACCCAACTATAAACACATGACCACTCTCATTTTTCTACTCTGACAGAGTACTCACTTGATTTGGTCCAGTCTGTGTGCATTCTGCATTTCTATCGCATCCACCATTGTTCTCCAGACAAGGGTTGATTTCTTTATAAAACAGAGAGAGTATAATAAGGAAAGAGTGACTTCTGAAAACTCAAGAAGGTAGAATTTCAAGTCAAGCATGCTAGGAATGCAGATTTTTGACAACTGTGAATCAATTAAATCCATTCCCTTCTCTACTTAATATCTCAGTCTAGGTCTTGATGAAGGCTAAAACTCTGCCATAAGCATTCCTAAAACCACTCTTGAGAAGGTATGGTATAAAAATAGCTAAAAGTCTTAAAGTTTGCAGTGATCAGAGGAGCGCGAGTGTATCAAGCTGCTGAAGATGGGTCTATCCTTCTTGAGGGGTAGATAATTTTTAGTAAGCTTTGGTGCTATACCACACTGCTGCAGTTGCCTGCCTTGCTGAGTAATATTGGCAATGAGGCATGTAGAGATGCCTTTGGCATCTTGGCATCAGGGTCTGTAGTGTCAGGAAACTGCACTTCAGGGTTGTAGTGGAAGAAGGATCTTCCATTTACAGAAAAACTGCTGTAATTTTCCTCTTTGTGATATATGATAGTGTGAATGCTTACCAATGCAGACTATTCCATCTCCAGTGTACCCAGCATTGCAGATACAGGTTCTCTTGCCAGGTGTTGTTCTTCTGCACTCTGCTTTGGCAGAACAGCCACCATTGCTGGTCTCACAAGCATCAACAGCTGAATGGTGACAACAACTTGGGTTAAAACAATGTGCTTAAATGGCTTTTTGCTTTTCAGGTTAAGCTGCCTCTATATTTTAAAAGATTTTGCTAACATTTTCTGAATCTGAACCTTTCCGATTTAAGAGCCTATAGACTTCATTGGTGCCAAATATTTAATGTATCTCATTGATTGCAAGAGGGAAAGTTGATAAGATGCATCTAGTCTGGAAGATACTGGTTCGTGCCAACCAAGCTCCAAAAAAGGGACCTTCACATTATCCTGCAGATTAAATGGCCATTTGAAGCTTTCCCTTAGCTTGCCTGTTTCTGCAGGCAGATCAAATGGTCATTCTTTGCAGGAGGTCTGGACTCTCATAGCACCCAGCCCTCCTGTGACAGAAAGTCCCAGGGTTGTTCAGCTGCATACTCCCACTGTTTCTGTGCCTCTGGATGAGTCAGAGGCTGGCAAAAAGCTTCTCTGGGTTACCACAAGAGCAGGGAGGGAGCCTTGTCTGGTCTTCAGTGTGAAACAAGTCAACCCAAACATTGCTTTTAGTTTTGCTTCGAATGACCCCGTACTGCTGTTTCAGCAGCTGTAACAGCCAGACCGGGGAGGTGACTTGCCATGTAACTGGTTTGGTGTGGGAATCCTGTATAAGTGAATAAAGGTGAACGCAGAGCCCCTGTAGGTGACCTGTGTCACCCAGCTCTTCCTGCACATGGGGAATTTCCCACCAGCAGATTAAAATAGATTTGGTTGGTTTGTGCCAGAAGAGAAAATGAAAGCAGCCAGAGTGCAAGTGCTAAAATTGTGGATTAGGACCTTGCCAACCATTGTACGTAGACAAATATGCTTCTGTTCCCAAGAGAATTAGTATTTTAATCAGTTAAAGATTAAGTAAAGCTACTATAAAATTAATTAGAGTCCCTGTAGCTGGAAGGTCTCTATTCTGTAAGTCTGGATATCCCGGACTCTGGGAGGGACACCTAGGATAAACTACTATTTCCCCTTTCTGAGGGTCTCTCAGATCTCTCTGCTCTAAAGAAGTTGATTTCACCACCCCAGCAATCAATGCAAGTTCAGAAAGCTGAGAAAATGGTAGGGCTATACAGCTTCCAATAGCTGGAAGTGCTATTGTGCCCTGAATTGGCCTCTCCTCACTGGGCTTTGTTGGGAAAAGGAGTAAAAGTCATAATCCGGGTTTCATTACTTGGCAAACAATGGGGTCTGGGTTGCGCACAGCACGTTCCCTTTTCTCTGGTCTCCCTTAGCACAATGCCTCCCAATTTGGAGATTTTGACCCTTTTGTTTGCTCTGAATCTGCACCTGTTGGGTTCTAACTTGTTTTAAGCGAACTGGCAGCAGTTCCTGTTTTTAAAAGGTGCACAGGGAAATGCTCATCTTTCACCAGCTCCACTGTGGCTACAGAGTATTCCAAGTGTTATTATCTTCTTTCTCTCTAAAAGGGAAGCAACAAAGCACACTTGCCTGTGCAGAATGTCCCGTTCCCCTGGAACCCAGCTGCACACTTGCAATAGGCAGTGCCATTTGATAGGAGAATGCAGCTAAAGAAGTAAAAGGAGAGAGGCAACATTTAGGGAAAAAAATAAATAGTTAGGAGCTCTTGGTTTTGTGTGCTGTTCAAAAGGTGATGTCGCATTCAAATACCAAAGCATTTAATCATACTGTATGATGTAGTTGTAACCATAAAAATGAACTTGGTTGGGCCCAGCTTCCCAAATGCATTCTGGATGTATTGTGTTAAGTATCAAAAATGCATGCTTTGGTCAGCATGGCCTATTTTCTCATGCAGAGCTCCAGGAGCTGCATACCTGCTCACCCAAAAACTGTGCTTCAGTTTCTGTTTGTGTGCACACAGTTTATTGAGGGACGCAGCCCAATTGATATGCAGGGATGTGAGCCAGGAGTCTGAGTCCTCTGAGTACAAGTTTGGTTTTTTTTGACAGTTTGGCCTTCCATATGCAAGCGTGGGTTTTCTGCCCCATGAGCTCTGTATAACACAGGGATAGTATCACACCACAGCCAGCACAATCCCATCCTTCCCCACCACTCCTGCCATATCTGCCCCTATCCTTGTACCTAGAGGGGATGGATAAGACCCAAGAGAGAATACTCGGCTTCTCCCATCAAAAACACAGTCCTGATGACAGTGCACGTGGGATGCCCTTGAGCAAATTTGAGAGGAGTTCTGACAGAACCTCCTGGTAAAAGATCTCTGCTGTGAACAGCAGTTCATAAGCCAAAGGGGGGAGAATGATCTACATCTGGGAAAGAGGGGTTTTACCCCTTGGGTTTCTCTGCTTCTGAGAGCTGAGCAATGAGGAGTCTTTCCACCTGCCTTTCCTTGATTTTGTAATATAAATCTTGCTGTCTGGTCAATGACTGGGGGGTGGCGGCTCTTCAGTAAATGGCTCAATGGGGGTGACTTGCTCCTTTGAAAACTGCTTAGTGTCCCAGTACTGGTGCTGACTCACCAGAAGTAGGTTTTGGCTTGGTTTCTTTTAATGTTTTTAAGTGAAGGTAGCTGGTTTTTTGTCAAATGCAGCTCTCTGATGAAGTCCTTAGTGCCAATGGCATTTCTGAGTTTTATGTGTGGTGGCGGATGGCGGAAATAGGAGGTACAGAAAAAGCCCACCTGAGAAACCCACCTTTGTGATCAGCCTTGCCCTGCCCTCTTGTTCTCTTTAGGGCTACAGGCTCAAATTCTTTGTATACTGCATGGTAGGATGTCTCATGGGTGCATGGGGATTTTTTCCTCCTCCTCACATAATCTCCTTTGTTTCCCCTTTTGACATGCCCATTTTGCGCTTGGGTTAATAACTGAGCGTGTTACATTAACATCACCCTTTATCTCTGGCAGAAAACATGAGTGTTATCTATGCTTCTGGGAAGTTTTCATAAACAGCAAGATGGGCTATGCTTTTTGCATGCAAGAGATCCCCCTTTTTTCCTCTCCTCCAAATAAGTGGATTTCATACATACTTAGCACTGGTATGGCATGAGGCGTTGCATGCATCATCTTTGATTTCTGCAAGAGTTAAAAAAGAAAGAAACAAACAAAAAACCAAAACCTGGAATTAGAACCTTTTGGGTCAACATTCTTCTAGTTTCCCAGTCTTTTGTTCCCGCCATGCAGAGCTGGAGTCTGTTACAAGTTCTGCAACAACCCCGCTCTCAGTCTGTATAGAGGCTCCTTCTGTATGGACTGCTGGATAACACCTAATTTCAGTTGTGAGGAAGGGCCATGTTGAAGTATTACCAGGAAAACATTTCACCCGCTGTCATTTAATGTGCAAAACTCACCAGAGTAAACACAGATATTAGTTTAAGTGTAGATTAAATGTAGATTTTTCAAAGGGACTGAAATTTGCTCAGATATAGCAACTGAAGCAACTCTTTAACTATAAAACTAATTTCTGTACTATTTTTTCCCCTAAAAATATTTTGAACAGATATTGAATGCTATTATTAATGTGCTTATACATTTTGATTTTCATAGAATCATAGAATCATAGAATCATAGAATCGTAGGGGTTGGGAGGGACCTCAAGAGATCATCGGGTCCAACCCCCCTGCCAAAGCAGCTCCCTAGGACATATCACTCAGATAGGTGTCCAGACGGGTCTTGAATATCTCCAGAGAAGGAGACTCCACCACCTCCCTGGGCAGCCTGTCCCAGGGCTCTGTCACCCTCACTGTGTAAAAGTTCTTCCGCATGTTGGTGCGGAACTTCCTGTGCTCCAACTTGCAGCCGTTGCCCCTTGTCCTATCCCCACAGACCACCGAAAAGGGGCTGGCTGATTCCCCCTGCATCCCCTGCTTAAGATAATTATAGACTTTAATTAGGTCCCCCCTAAGTCTTCTCTTCTCAAGGCTGAAGAGTCCCAACTTACTCAACTTACTTATACTATTTATATAGAGAGTTCTGAATAGTTATTTAATACACTTTAATTATGTCTAAATAAAATATAGTTTTATTTGATATAGAGGCTGTATTAAGCCAACACAAAATTATGTATTTGCTAATTCATTTTTACTGTATTAGGAAGATCATAATTTAATATCCAGTGTTGTATAGCTAAATCAAGGTATGGATGTACTTGAGAGGCTTTTGATCAGAGAAGCAAAATGTGTTACATAACTGCAAAATACAGAGCTTAATAAATGGGATATTCTTTTGGGACAGATACAGGGTAATACAGTTAGAGAATGAGTTAAGTAAGGCATTTAAGTCTCGTGAGCAGTACCTCAGCTGGCTCTCTATTAATATGGTAGTTAATTCCCATAGCACATGAGTGTCACCTGTATTTCAGTGCATGTCTGAAGCTACCTGCGCCTCCTGCACTGGGATCTGATCACAGCTGTATTTCTGGTATTTCCTGAAAAGAAAAACCCACCCAGGAGGGACACTCACCACTCTCACACGTTACTCCTCTCCAGCCAACATCACATTCACAGGAGCCATCCCCATTGATCCCACTGCTGCATTTCCCATGGACGCAAGCGCACACTGTGGGGAGAGATGGGAGGAAACCACTGTCCCTGGACAGGGTAGTAGTGTGCAAAGCAAGGCAATGAGGGGAAGGGAGAGCAGGAGGATGACTTAGATGTCCTGATGATGGCACCTTCTACTCTTTGCTATTAAGAGAAATGCTTTGGTTTGTGCCCATTGGCTCCATCCTGCAGAATAAATCTAAGTTCAAAATATGCTTATCTTTCCTCTGTTCCCAAATAAAGGGACTGAAGTGGTATTTTAATGGGAAAGCATTGGTGAAAAAGCAGTGCTGAAGAGGATTATTCTCACTGGGTGCTGTTCTAGGCCTGTCACATGCCACTGTCCCCAAACAAGGGAGTAGAGAGAAACTACCATAATGAGGGAAGAAAAGAGGTTAATGGTATTTTAAAGACTAGCCTATTACCCTGAAGTGAAGTATCTTTCCAGGATCTAGAATGGACATGACTAGAAGATGTAAAGGGGAGGTTTTGACATCTGACTAGACTAGCAAAGGTGCCTGTGTGGTGCAGGGATGCTCAGTACCTTGATCACAGTTGCGGCCGTATTTGCCTTCAATGCAGCTTTCACAGGCTGTACCGACAAACCCCTCTCCGCACTCGCAGGTGCCTGTGCCGTTGATGCCATCCAAGCAGATGCCGTTTCCAAAGCAGGCGTTCCCTGCTTTACCTGGGCAGGGCTGGCACTGCTGCCCAAAGAAGCCTGCGCAGCATTCCCTGGTCTGGAACCAAAAAATGCCATGCTGAGGGTCAGGGTGGCAAGCTTGGCAGCAAGCATGTGGGTGCTGGGTATCACCTCTTGGGACTGCTGCTGGGTGGAGGTGAACTATAGGTCTGGATTTTTAGCAGCACTTCAGCTCTGCTAGTCTCTGGCCACGGTCCTTCCTGTGCCAGGGCTCAAGCTGCCACTCCAAGTCCTTGGTGAGACCCAGGTGCCTTTCACCACCCCAAGGAAAAGCAGATGGGATTGCTAGGGACAAGCAGGGGGTTACCCTTCTCAAACATATGCTCCTTCTGCACCACACCAGCTCCCAGCCTTTCCTATGCTGCAGCAATCAGCAGCCTTTAGCCTTCCAATCCCTGCTGCATCCAGAATGAAGGCCAATAAGTGTTTTGTCAGGGACCACCCTGACATGCTGTGCGTGTTTAGCACGGATTAGGAAGAGGGGTAAGCTCAAGGATGTGGGTTCTGGCTTTTTACTCACAATGACGGTTCTAGCACACTTTGGCTGGCACCCGATCTGGACGATGGACGTTCTCATGTTGTTTTCCGAGAGGAAACAGTATTTGTCTCTTGACTGAAAAATTGGAGAAACAGCTGCACTTCTGAGTAAAATTGATCAGCTACTTTCAAAAGTTTTTAAAAAACAGGACATTAAATGTATGCATGCTGTGCACTGACTCACAAGTTCACAATAAAAATGAAGGAAATGGTTTTAGAAATAAAAATGCATTAGCTAAATGATTTTTTTTTCTAGTGAACATAAGATCAGTTTAACTCTGTGCCTTGTGGCATTTTAAAGATGTGTCTAATACTGCCTTTGCTCAGAACTGAAGATTTTTTCTGAAGTCTGATAAACTTTTTTTTTTTTTGACACATTTCCTGTTCTTCCTAAATTTTCTTGGAAAACTAAGTGCCAAAGTTCTGCGAAAACAGCTGTTGAAGCATTTCTTCCAGGTCTGGAGATAGTTTGGAAAGACTGCTTGCTGAAGATGACTTGTGGGTCTTGGACATTTCTTAGGAGATTGAGATAAGCATCCATACAGCTGTTCATTGTAATGGAAGTGTTTATGTGTTTGAGTGTTACCCATGAGCACTTCAATTTGCCTTTGCCAGCCAATTACTTTAATGGGATGGATGGGACTTGATCCCAACAGAGGTGCGTTCTCAGGGGAATTAAGTTGTCAAGAAACTCTGGGTCTTATGGCTGACCTGCTAAATATGTGCAGTTCTCATGCACTGGATGTGAGTGCACAAAGTCTCCATAGCCTTCAGGTCTCCTTGTGACCATAACTCACAGCCTACTGCTGGGAACAGGTAGAGTTTGTCCTGAACATCTCTGATTTGAGGGCCTAAAAGCTGCTTCTGTAATTCTTCGTATAGCAAGCATACCTCAGACCATGTTCAACCCTGTTTTGCATGGTAGCGGTAACCTTTGCAGTTTGAGAAGTCTTCAGTTGTCCCAGTTCGTGCTAGAAACTGCTCTTTCAAGATAAAATTATTCTTAAGCTGCCCTTGATTCTGCTACCTTCCTCTTAGGGTGGATTGACTGTTTTGACTAAGCAATGTATATAGCTGGCTGAAGTAGTTGTGCAATTATATTAAAAAAAAAGATTTAATACATCTATGCTCAGCTTTGCATTAATGATAAAATACTTACTATTTCTTTTGTTCCTGGGGGACAACTTGATGGCTGTGAACAAATTCTGCACTTTTCCTTCAACAAGACAAGTGGAAGATAGTTAACAGGCTGTATAGAGCTGCAGACAGGCTGTTTAATAGCAAATGCATAATTTCCACCTCCATCTCTAAACTTAGCCCTGAGGGTGTGTAAACAGGATAATACATTTGGTGAAGGTGGTGAGGGTAGCTGGACTGGTCAGCAAGGAAGAATATTCTTTACAATGAGGGTGATGAGACACTGAACAAATTGCCCAGAGATGTGGTGGAGGCCCCATCCTTGGAGACGTTCAAGGTCAGGCTTGATGAAGCTCTGAGCAACCTGATCTAGTTAAAAGTGTCCCTGCTTATTGCTAGGGGGTTGGACTAGATGGCATTTAAAGGTTCCTTTCACCCTACTGTTTTCTATGATCCCTACCAGTGAGTCTGTAGGGACACCCCATGGGAAGCCTTTTCCCAAGGGGAAAAAGGAGGAAAACTCTTTTGGATATTTTGCTTTGATCTTCTATAGCAATCCTTCCCAAAGACCTTCCTCATCAAGAGCCCAAGAAGAGGCAAATCATGAACTTGGACATTTTGCCTGTGGCACAATAGCAGCTTGGAAATGGATAATTCATGCAGTATATATGTGTATGTGACTCATTTGCACATCTAAGGACATTCTGCAAAATGCTTAGGTACATGTTGTACCTAATAAATACAATGCTTAATATTATTGCTGTTTAGCTGAATACATGCTCAGTGTTAGTAAGGCTTAAACAAATGTTTAAGTATGTTGCTGCATTTGAACATAGCAGGGAAAATAGTTTTCCATGGGAAAACAAAGGACTATGTCTGAAGCTTGGTTACTATCTGATAGAGCAAAGCTGGGGAAAAGCTTTAAATGAAATACACTGAGATATGGAACTGCTTCCCAAGGAAAAGAATGAAGCCACACAAAAGTTTACGCCTCTTAAATTTGCATAAGTCTCACTTTGTCTTTCTTGTCTAGTTTGTGTCATGCTCCATAAAAAAGGGAGGTATCTGCCTGTTTGCTGTCCCATTTGACTTACTCAGAAGACAAAGGGAGCCTTTCTTTTCTACTTTGAGGAAACTGCATCCCATTCTTTAAGGGAATGTAGACTCATTTGTGGTTCATAGGTAAAAGGGACAAAAGAGTGAGAATGCTTTACTCAGAGGGCAGGAGGAATTCAGTGGTAATCTGTACCTGGAATGAAAATTTATTTCTTTCTAAAAAATATTTACTTTCTAGGTTTTTCCCCCACTTATTTACTTTATAAGCTAAGGTGTTCTATTAGAATAGTGCATTGCTATTATTTTCTGAAAATTAAAGCTCAGGAATTGCTTTTTTTTGTGCTAATCTAATTATGTTTTTATATAGGCTGTCAGTACACTGCAGGATCCCAGCAGTCTTAAAAGATGCTAAAACTATGGTAGGATTATCCTTTATGGAATAGGCCTGCATTCTTTACTGGGAAATACAGTGCCTTGTATCCTTTACATTTTAGCTGTGTTTGGCTATATTTCTCTCTGGTGAGCCTTCAAACCCCTGTATGAACAAAACCACTTACAGTGATCACGGTGTCATTGATATCGCATCTGTTCTTCTGGATTTCCAGGACTTTTCCTAAACCATGAATAATTCCTTTGTCTGTTGCCACATTCGTGTAGCTTATAGGTGCATCATTTATGAATAGCTGCAAAAGAAAGGCAGTCAGTTAGAAAGTGGCAGAGCTGTTCAGGAGCTTTATGGTAACTGCAGCAGCAGTGGGTGAAAGGAGCAATGTGTAAGCCTCACTTCAGGAGAACTGAAGAATGCTGTTAACTTCAAGCACTTGCTCACACCCCAGTTCTGCCACGTTTACCAGCGGCATTAGATGACATTAGATGATTAGGGGCCTGTTGAAGTTTCCTAGCAATAGGATTTGTCAGAGCAGACTTTTTTACTGTGGGGTGTAAAGGTTTTTAAGTAGAAGCATAAAGGAAGTAAAGAGCTGGGTCTGCTGTCCATGGGCTTCAGAGAAGACCTCCCAGAAACTGCTCATTCAAGGACTATCATCACCTTGCTGCTAACCCACACTCCCATTGTCCCCTCCCCAGCAACAGACCCAAGAGCAGATGTTTCTTCGAAGGCTCTGCTGTGAGCAGAGCAAACAGTGGGAATGAAACTGCCTTGGTGAGAAGCCTTATGTCCCTCTTTGTCTATGCCCAGAGGAAGCTCTGGAACAGAGAAGGAGAATGATCAAGTTCTTCCTCTTTCTTGCTGTGTGACAGAGTTGGGTGTGTCACTCAATCTCTATGTGCCTGATTTTCCCATGAGTGGTGTTGAAAGGCAATTTGTATTTTTTGTGGAGAACTTCAAGCTCTTAGGATTCTAAGTGAGATAAATCCACAGAAAATGTAATTAATGTTTTATAATTGAAGGTAGGTTTCTAATAGCACTTGAAAGTCAGATTAATGACTTCTTTGCAATGCAGGCTTGTACCTGCTAGAGATGTGTGTCCACTGCAGTAGCTTCTAAAATGCAATGTTTAATGGGAACAGCATAATTGAAATCAAGTTCAATCGAAGATCCCTTCAAGGATGACTTTGAATTAAGCACGTCAGAGGCAGATGTTGCATTTGAGGGACATCTTTTGTGCTATTAAGTCCCAGAAGCTGATGGGGGGTACAGAGCTACTTTTGACTGCGTGTTTGTTTAAAGTTGAAGCTGGATACGTTAAAACCAGGAAACCTGTTTTGCTTCTCTGAGCAACTGCAGAGAGCAGTACCTGGCCATCGTGGAGGAAGAACCCAACTTGGTAGGAGAACCCCAGCATGGTCTCCCTGTGCATGCCATTGTGCAGGTTGTTCTTCAGGAGCTTCTCATCTAGCACAACATGGTATCGGATTTGGTCTTCATCCTGCAAAGACACAATTAAATTCAGAGTTACATAACAAAGCATGGGAAGTTCTTTGGGGGTAGCTTTTCTCCCACGGTATAAGTGAAATATAGATTGCCCGAATTTAAGGAGAAGCTTCTCCAGCTTGCAGGTTATTTCATAGTTCTTACTGTGGAGAGTCTACATTTCCATCATAATGGAACTTTTATTGATCCAGAGGGGTGGGGTGGAAGGCTTTCAAACTGGTGGGACGACAATTTGCTTGTGCCTGGTAGTGTCACTTTCTGTGTATAGGAATGGCTGACACATTCAGGAAAAAATCAGATAATTTTTTAGGACTCTGAACTTCATGAGTTCATTTAATATAAAAAGCTGTGTATTCAGGAATGCTTTTATCTTGCCCATACTTATTCCTTCTTCCTTTGGGAATCCCTGAATAACCTGTAGATGAACATTTACAGCGTTATAGGTTGGTTGTTTTATTTGCTTCTTTTTTAGTCTTTAAGGTCATCTTCAGTTAATAAAGTGCTAAAGCCACACATGTAAATTGTAAAGTTTTCTATGCATTATTGCTAGAACATATTAATTTTTCATTGATGTGGTGAAATAATTCTCTGTACATCCAAATTCTGTGAGGGCTTCCCAAGGCTTCTCTGCATTGTTTCAAAGCAAAGGACTCCCAGAGCTTTCCTTGACTTGGAGGAGGAAGCAGAAGGGTGAAGTGTTTTGTGAGAGATTTGTAGATGTGAGAGAAGCTGGGGCATTTGGAGGGTTTAGGACCCGTCTAGCCAACAGATACACACTGCTGTTGCAGCCTCTGATTTTGTAGGTAAGAAGATGGGAAATAAGATAGAGCTAATCTACTATAGTCCTCCATCAATGTCCAACCCTATTTAATCCTCTGGACTTGGATACTTTGGAGAGAAAGTTAACTCTCATGCATCTCCATTTCTGTCTTTAATCACCAGCAGTGAGAACAAACCCTTGCTGCCAACTAGACCAAGAAATGGGGTCTCTTCCCTGTGCTGAGCTTTATCCTCTGCAGCAGAGTTCACCCAAGGTGTTTTGAGGAGGATAAGGCTTAGGCAGGCTTAACCTTATGGTTGTTTTCTGATTTTCTTTGGCAGATTGCCACACCAGGCAAGGCTGGAAGGATGGAAGAAAGACAGAAGTCACAACTGGTAAGTAGTGGAAATGAAAAAGATTTCTGTATGTTTGTAACAGGAAACCTATGGAATTGATCTCTTAAAGCTACCTATGTGTCTCTCAAATTTGTTATGAATGCTTCTTACTGTCATGCAGAAATGGTAATGCTGTGTCGTGAAATTAAAGTAATGTCCAAAAGTAATTTAAGCAGATGTAAATTAAATAAATGAATTCTGGTGAGGCAGCAAGTGGGACTTTTGCTGTGAGTCTGCTGGTTGGTGGAAAATATTTTGGGATAAGCCTTTTGAACCCTGTGCTCCTCAGCTTCCTGGTGGTAAATGGAGAAAGTAGGGATAGAGTGCAGCAGGACAGATATTTATGGAAGAGGCAGGGAAATATTAATGGCACTGTGTAAGTCATGGATGAAGCTTCTTCTACAAGGTGTGATTCTTGATATGTGTGTTTGATAAAGCTGTTTCAAATAAAAGCAAATGAAAAGTGATGGGATGGTACAGGAAACAGCTTATCTTGGGAGTAGACCAATGGGATGGAGAAGGCTGTTTGACCTTGTAAATATGCCAGGGCACAAATGCCAGAGAGAGGAAAGTTGTTTCAGCTAAAGTTATAGCATCATTTAGGTTGGGAAAGAGCTTTAAGATCATAGAATCCAACCAGTAACCTAGGACTGCCAAGTCCACCACTAAACCATGTCCCTAAGCACCACATCTACAGGTCTTTTAAATACCTCCAGGGATGGTGACTGAACCACTTCCTTTGGCAGGCTGTTCCAGAGACCAACACCCACCTGGCTACAGTCTCCTGTCAGGCAGTTGTAGAGAGCAATAAGGTCTCCCCTCAGCCTTGTTTTCTCCAAGTTAAACAACCCCAGTTCCCTCAGCCACTCCTCATAGAACCTATTCTCTAAACCCTTCACCAGCTTTGTTGCTCTTCCTCAGACATGCTCCAGGACCTCAATGTCTTTCCTGTACTGAAGGGCCTAAAACCAAACACAGTACTTGAAGTCTGGCCTCACCAGTGCCAAGTACAGAGGAACGTTCACTTCCCTAGTCTTGCTGACCATACTGTTTCTGATAGCAGCCAGGATGCTTGTTGGCCTTCTGGGCCACCTGGGCACACTGCTGTCTCAAAATCAGTTGGCTGTCAACCAACAGCTCCAGACAGCTTTTCAGACACTTTCCCCCAAGCCTGTAGCATTGTCTGGGGTTGTAACCCAAGCAGGACCCCCAGCACTGAACTTTGTTGAACGTCACACAGTTGACCCATTGACTCAGTCCGTACAGATCCCTCAGTAGAGCCTTCCTGCTTTCCAGCAGATCAACACTCCTGCCCAACTTGCTGTCATCTGGAAGCTGACTGAGGGTGCACTCAATTCCCTCATCCAGATCATTAATAAAGATATTACAGAGAACCAGACCCATCACTGAGCCCTGGGGAACCCCCCCTGTGACCAGTCACCAATTGGATGTAACTCCATTCACCACAACTCTTTGGGCCTGGCCATCAGGCCAGTTTTTTACCCAAAGAAGCATGCGCCTGTCCAATCTGTGAGCAGCCAGTTTCTCCAGGAGAATGCTTTGGGGAAAGGTGTCAAAGGCTTTACTAAAGTCCAGCTAGACAACACCCACAGCCTTTCCCTCCTCCACTGAGCAGGTCACCTTGGCATAGAAGGAGATCAGATTAGCCAAGCAGGACCTGTCTTTCATGAACCCATGCTGACTGGGCTGGATCACTTGGATGTCCTGGATGTGCTGTGTTATGGCATTCAAGGGGATACCCTCCATGAACTTCCCAGGCTGAGGTCAGACTGACAGGCCTGGGGTTCCCTGGATTCTTCTTCAGCCCTCCTGTGGATGGGTTTCACACTGGCTAACCTCAAGTCCCCTGGGACCCCCCGGTTGGCCAGGACAGCTGATAAATGATGGAAAGTGGCTTACTGAGCACTTCTGCCAGCTGCCTCAGTCCCCTTGGGTGGATCCCATCCAGGCCCATAGCCTTGTGTGTGTCTTAAGTGGTGTAGCAGATTGCTAACCATTTCCCCTTGGATTACGGGGACTTTGTTCTGCTCCCCAACCCTGTCTTCCAGCTCAGGGGGCCTGGTACCCAGAGAACAACTGGTCTTACTGTTAAAGACTGAGGCAGTAAGATTAAATACTTCAGCCTTTTCCTTTTCCTCATTCTTTGTCACTATGTTTCTCCCCCATGTCCAATGAAGGATGGAGATTCTCCATGTAGGAGTGACAGGGCAAAAAACTTGACAGTTTTAGGGAAGATTCAGAACATTTTGTGGCATTATTATTGATGGGGTTGCCAGTGGGGTTGCCAGTGATTAAAGGCTACTGGACTTGTTCATCTAGGAAACTCACTTCAGTAATTCCTGGTCATTTCTATACTGATCTCCTCTGGAGAAAAAGGAGTGTACTGATGAAATGTCTTGGATATTATCAGCATGGTTTTAATCTAGAGGAAAAAAAAAATCAGAACAAATAGATAGGCTCTTTGAGCAAGCAGGAAAATATAGGTGGATCCAACACTCCTCATCTTTTGTGGTATTAAAAACAAAACCAAACTATTTTTAGAAAACAAATCCATCTTTCTATTTCTGTGTCCTTTCAATCCATCCACTTGAAACTGAGATGAGATACTGAGTTAAGGCAAGTCTTGTGGGCAATACTTACCAGAGTAGCAGGCTTTTTATCCCTTAGGTAATTTTCTATGGCATCATTATTGGGGGCAAAGACTGTGTATGTGTTTGCAGCTTCTATTTCATTTGCCAGGCTGTATTGCTGTAGTGAAACACATAAAAGGAAATCAGAATGACTGCTGAAAATTCCATACCAGTCCAAATGCAAACAAAGCAGAGAATTGCTTCTATTCTTAAAAGGATGTGAAAGCTTACAATGATGTAGCCCCTGAAAATGGAGTAATCTGGCATTTGCTCTAGGCGGGCCAGCAGCCTCGGCATGACGGTGCTGCGCAGGGGTGTCAGAACCTGAAAAGGGAGCAGATATCCCACGTCAGTGCATGTGTGGTAGCAGCTGCAAGGATCAGATGCAGGAGAAAATGCTGTTCTGTGCAAAGACTTTTTTCCAAGAGTTATTATTTCCTCTGCTTGTGGTGCAGAGGAACAAATCCTGCCTGTGTGGCTGTATACCTTGTCGATAACATGTATGATCCCATTTGTGGATGCGATGTCGCCAGCCACGATGTGAGCGCCATCGAGGGTGAGGTTCTGAAAGAGGGAAAGGAGAAAGAGTTTGCTTTTGCATGGCAGTAGCAGTGTTTTCCTGGTGGTTCATGCTGTGGATTTCCACACCTTCCCAAACGCTTGCCTGGGGCTCCACCATGGCTCTGCTCCCACCAGTGTGTACCTGCCGTCAGGGAACTGTGCACAGGAGAGGTGACTCTGAGACTCGGTGCTGTTCCTGTGCACAGACTGGCAAAGCCATGGGATCGCTTGCACTCAGGGTAGGTGTGCCCACCCATATTCCATAGCAGGTTGAGCTCCTGTGGTGATTCATGCCTTCCCATGTCTGTGCAGCTTTAAAGGACCCTATTCATGATTTTTCCTTCAGGAAAGGGAGGCAAAGGGAATTTCCTTCTCTTAATGGGGATGAAGTACTTAAATGCACCATATGGGTTCCCAGAAAATCTGCCTCAGAACATGGAGTGCTAGATTAAAAGGTTGAGGGGGAAGGTCTGTCAGTTATTATCATTTACCATTTAAAATACCTTTGAGTGGTTTTGGACTATCAAGTTGCACATGTGGACATGTGTGCGGTATCACTGCTTCCTCCTACCTTCCTGGTTCCCTAAAATAAGCTATTGGGTTTCCTTGATGCTCCTTGTCTTAAATTAGTTCACACAGGCAGGGACTGTGCTTCCACTTGGCTCCAAGACTGTCCAGCGTTTGCAGCAGCTACTGGGACATTAGGAATGAATAATGTTGTGAACAAATTTCAGCTAGGTAAAGTGGTGGAGGAAATCAAGCTAATGTTTCTCCTGCAGGGCCAAATATCTGTTCTTTTAATTTTATGGCATGGTCTTTTTTAAACTACAGGTACATAATGTCCATGTGGTTCTGTAATACAATGAAGTTGGTGGCAGTGATGGTCAAGCTTTGGTGTATGATACCACAGTGGTTTGCAGGTCATCTCACCCCATTTTCTTTCGACAAGCGTAGGAAGTTGCTCTGTAGAGATGTTGGCAGCATGTCAGAGGATGATAAATTCTGGAAATCAGCGAAGCTGTAAGCTCCTGTCAATATATGATACCTAAAGAAAATTAACAGGATTTGAAGGTTTTGTATTTTCTCTTTGTTTTTCCAGATAAATATGCTTAGTGTGTCTAAAAGTGTGGCTTAAGCAGGACTTCTTTGTGCCATATTTAGTTCAGCTAGATTCCAATCTAAGCTTGGCCTTCAGATGTTTCTGACATAATACAAGTAATGGCTTTATTTTCAGTGGGGTTGCTACAGGGATTTATGCCATTTTAACTAGAAAGGAAATCCTATGTCCCTCCCCTAAAAATATAAGAGCTGTGTTGCTCTAAAGGCCTCAGATGAAAGTCTTGTTTTGAGTGGAAAGCAATCTGTTATTAAAAAAACCCCAGACCATTAACATACTTCAGTAGAGTTGGAATATTAATCTTTGACATCCAAAAGGTTTTTTCATCTTCATTCATGTTTTCAATTGCTTGAAGAGAAGGCACGAGGACAGTTAAGTTTGAGGTGTTGGACAACACTGAGTTTATCTCAGCCTCCTGAATGAAAGTAAAGAGCATAAAATAATTAATCCTGAGGATGATCTATAAATAGCCCATGGTGACTTTTTAGCAAGGTGGAGTATGTGACATGGTTTGTGACAGGCTTGGAGAGGAAAGACTATTATACTGAGCAATGATTTGAACAAAAGCACTTGGAGCTGTACAAAAATGGTAAATGAGTGTCCTTTTTTTTTTTTTAACACATTAGATTGCCAGTATTTAAAAGGCAGAATCAATGTTTAGGTCAGAATTGTTTGTTATAACAGAATCATAGAATGGTCTGGGTTGGAAGGGACCCCAAAGATCATAGATTTCCAAACCCCCTGCCACAGGCAGGGCCACCAACCTGCAGGCCTGGATCTAGACAAGGTTGCCCAGGGTCCCATGCATCTGGCCTTGAACCTCCAGGGTTGGGGCATCCACCACCTCTCTAGGCAGCCCCTTCCAGCACCTCACCACCTCACCACTCTCTCTGTAAAGAACTTCCCCCTAATATCTAATCTAAACCTTCCCTCCTTTATCTTCAATCCATTCCCTCTTGTCCTGCCATTGTCTACCCTTTTAAAAAGTTGATTCCCCTCCTGTTTGTATGCTCCCTTCAGGTACTGGAAGGCTGAAGTAAGGTCCCCCCTGCAGCTTTCTCTTCTCCAGGCTGAACAAGCCCAGCCAGCTCCCTCAGCCTTTCATGAAACACATTAAGTTGCCTCCCACAACAGTTTGTTTCATGGATTCTATTTTATGTACTTGAATGTTAAAAACAAAAACATGGTGATAAATACTACTGGTTACTGCTAACTTCAAGTAACTTGCTCTTACAGAGCCCTCTGTGCTATTTAATAGAAGGATTATGAACCATGAAATAAGAAACCTATATGACACAATGTTCCCATGGAATAAGATTATTTAACATGGCTGGGATTTTCCAAGATGTCCAAGGGATAGCTGTACCCACAAGCACTGTGGTGGGGCTGGCTGCTGTCAGGTCTGATTTTAGATGGGGGATGCAGGCTCTGTAGTATGCATGGGCTGATTAATCTTCCACATGTCTGTATCTGCCTTAAAGATGGAGGGAGCTTCCACTGTAGAGGATTTTTCTAGTCATGTGGATTTTTTTGTTGGGTAGAAAAAGGAGAGCTGAAGATCTGTATGTGATCTTACTGAATGTGTGGTTCTTTGAACTTTTCACAGGCTTCGTAACTTGCCTGTTCTACCTTTTTGTAGCTGGTGGCCTGCCTGGAAGACAGCTTGTTTTGGACAGTCCTTTGACACCTGTACTGAGTTTTAAGTCAAGAAGGGAATCTGCTCCCCTAAATAGCTGGGAATTTTGTCTCTGTTAAGACCATCTTTCTTTCTAACCATCATCACTGTCACCTTCCAAATATTTAAATACAGAAATAGCAACAGACTTCCCTTTCTCATCCTTCCTGGCCAGCAAGAAATATACTTGGTTTTGAAAATTTGTAAACATCACATTCCTGCTCAAGAATGAAGTTTAAAATGCCGCAGATTGATATACCTCCCTCTTTGCTCATATTTGTTGCTACTATTATTTAATTTAATTTAAGGGACACTTTCTCTAAAGTGTAGCAGAAATTTCCACATCCCTGTTTCAATAGATTATACAGAATTCACTCCCTGAATTCCTCCACCCTGCTTCATTGCCTAAAAGGCACCTTAGCAGGTGAACAGCCTTTTCCTATTGTGCTCATTCCTTCAACTTCATAACTTTCTCTTTACAGTGTCCAGGGCCAGGCAGATAACTGATTTAAATTAGCCACGGTGGCCTCTCTTTTAAGCAGCTCCCTGAGGTCCCTATTGCAATTGGGAGCTTTAATGATCTCTGAGCTGTCTAAGACTGGAAAGAATAAAAGCAGATAATATGCTGTGACTTCTGCTTCTGATGCTATTCATTAACATATTGCTGTTCCTCTCTGTTTGCCATCCCTTTGCAATACACTTATACGTAGGTTTCAAGCTCTCTGGGGGAGAAGCTGGTTTTGATCTTTATTCATACAGTGCCAACCACAGTGGGGTAGTACCTCTAATGTTACTACTGACCTACTAATAGATGATAGCACATGAACATAAAAAGTAGACATTTAATCAATCTATGCTAGAACTTTTTTTCCCCACCTAAATTGGTGTTTCTTCCCTATCTGAAACCAACAAGCTGTTCTGTTCCTTTATTCCCTGCACCTGGGTCAAGCTCACACAGACCGAGTTTTTCCCCTCCTGGCCTGCTGCAGCAACAGCCCACTGGCTAGCCATACAGTGGCATGCAGCCCCCCTGACTCAGAGAGTCTGCTTGTAACTTGCTCTTTGCTAGTGGAGCTTCCTTACTTGCCTGAATTTGGGATCAGAAATAGATTTTTCAGGAAGAAATAAGGAACCAGATGATAAGCCCTGCCATGACCAGTGGGCCTCTACTGTATGATGGGAATATTGCCGTGAGGTTCCCATTTCTAAAAGTTAAAAGGATCATTCTTTTCCTGCAGACTGGAACATACTAAACAAAACCCCATACAAACAACCAAGATCAGCCATGAAGAGTACTTACATTAACCCATTGGTTAAATACAGCTGCTTCTGATAGAGTAGATAACTCCTGATTAGAAACAGAAAGAGAGAGCAATGAGTATGTCTTGCTATAGCCGGTGTACAACTTACTGTCTCTGACCTGGCTGATGTGACACAAAGAAGGAGGCTTCCAGTGTGTATGAAAAGGGATGACATTTGTGTTTTTCTAATACTGATGCTTTTTGTTAATGGGAATAGTGAGTTACTAACTCTTGAAAATCAAGCCATCTACTGCTTAGGTGTGCCTGACTTTGGAATGTAGCATGCACTGATCTCAGGCTAAGCATTAATTTTCTGGGAATGTAAACTTAAATATTTTCTTCAACGCAAAATTAATTGGAAAAGAAAAAGTATGTTGTTTTGGTTGGTATTTTTACGGTATCTTATCTATCATATATACTATCATGCAAGTGGAGAGCCTTTATTTTGCCACAGTACTTTCAATAGAGATAAATGATGTTATGAGCAGGGATGGCAGATAGTGTTAAGAGCCTTATAAGATTATTGCCAGTGGCTGCAACAGTTGACACTAATTTTTCCTGCGTTGTTAATAAATGTGCATTTATTCCACCAATTTCTGTTCTGGTTTTATTTGCCTGACAATCAGCATGGTTTGTTTAAACATGATAAATTGACAGTTTCCATAGAGAGAGACCTCAAGGCAGAGCTTCAGAAGAGCTGGGCGCTCGCTGCTCCCAGCTGGGAAGGAAATGCTGAGCACTTCTGCATGTTAGGCCTCTAGGGATGGTATTTTTCAGTTTGTCTTAAAGAAATATGCTCAGATCCCTTAGGCCTCTTCCCAAGCTATCTTTTTCAACACAACTGATAGTTTTTGTATCAGGCAAGAGGAACAGTTCCAGAAGGAACACTGTCAGCAGAAAGCACTGTGGGCATTGTATTTTTCTTCCTGTTTATAGTGGCATTGCTATCTCTCTGGTTAAGATCCAGTGTGAGAACTGTGCAGTAGGTCCTGTGCTCAGAGAATATGACCTTCTTACTTACATCTGCAGCATTTCCATAACATGTTCTACCATCTCCTTCATAGTCCTTTGGGCACACACACTCCCAGCCTCGTGAAGACTCAAACTGACAAGTTGCCTTTGAACCAAAAAGAGGGAACTTGTCAAATACTCAGGAGACCATTCAAGAGCAAGGATGGGCTGCAAACCCTCTTCCTGATACACATTAATGTACAGACATAACCTTAGCAAAGCATCTTCATACATCTTCCATAGAGACTCTCAACCTCTTGTGGGACAAACTCCACCAGCTGAGCGCACTAACTCCCTCGCCTCCCTACCGTGTATTATGTGGCACTATGTGTAGGAATCTAAACCTTCTCTCCACATTTTCTTCCTTCCTTCCTATATAAACTAGGTCCTGTTCCTTCACCTGACTACAGCAGACCCATCCTCTGCTTCCCAATGCTCTTTGCTTTAGCTCTTGTCTCTGTGTCCTGCCTGAGGCTGATGTGGCTCTTCCAGGTCTGCTGAACACATGCGGCTACTGATCAAGCTGATAGATACCTACATAGAGATGTGTGACTTCAGTAAATGTCTCATCAGACTATTGCATTCAAATTGTAGTTACTTGTAGAGAAGTAGCATTTATTTACTCCAAGCGTGAGATTAATCTTTCTGTACAGCCCTTCCTGTCTGGCATGTACCATACTGACATGGTTCAGATAGTATTTTTGGTGCTTGTATCACTGCTTGGAAAGCTTTGTTCCAACTCAAATAGAGATGGCAGGCTTCAAATGTCAAGGAAACTCTATGGTGTGTGCAGGAGGCAATACTTATGTATCTCAATGCTTTGTTCAGGAAGTGATTAATTACTCACCAGATAATGGCAATTTTCATTTTGTTCCAGGCATGAGTTTGTGGGTGTGCATTCAATTCCATCCCCCTGAAATCCGTCCTTACATTTGCAGTCATTCTGTTGTTTTAATAAAACACAACAATTATTTAAAACTGTTAAAATATTGTGCATATTCTAGCTGTGGTAATTTAGTCTCTTGGCATTCCTGTATAACTCCATTGACTTTGGTGGAATGATGCTGATTAATATCTATCTCTAGAAGACATCTACTAATGTACTTACGAAAAAGTATTTCCTGCCAGACCACCATGTAGGAGGAAGGGACCACTGGGATATAGGAACTGAGGGAGACTACTTTGGGTAGAGCATGCCATGTGGAAATGGGAGGGAAAGGAGAATTTCAAGAAGAAAACAGGGTGGAAGGCACTGGCAGACCAAAATGGGTGACGGCTCTGCCAAAGGTGGCAATGAATACTAGACTACGTACCTGACCCGGCCCAACATATATGCAGGTGGCATTTTCATGGCACCCTGCCATGGAGGGCAGCAGGCAGTTGTTGATGGCTGAACAGTCCCTTCCATCACCTGTCCATCCTGCCTGGCAAACACACGTATGCTCTCCTGGGCCCGTCTGAATGCACTCGGCCTGGGAGGGATGTAGAAGCATCCATTCAGGACAATTAGGTGGCATTTGGCTTTAGATGTAAGGCTTACCGAAGCAACAGGAAAGAGCTTGAAACTGCAGTGAAAACTCTTACTCTTCCTTCAGCAAAAACTTCTGGCCAAGCCTTCCTTATTGCCTACTGTGTGGTGTCAGGCTCTGTGGGAAAAGCATGTACTTACGTTGCTATTACAGCCACCTGGGTTTAAAGCAGCACAAGGATCAATTTTGCTGCAGCTCATGCCATCTCCCTCGTAGCCGGGTTTGCAAACGCAGCTAGAGAAACAACAGGAGGAGGGAGGCATTAAATATGATAGGACAGATGTAAAGCAAAGCAATTGTTTTCCACTGTAACATGCTATTTATAGATAGCTTATAATTGGTAACCTTGGATTCATGATGGAAATAGCTTAAATGCATATATTACATATATTATAGGGTTTTTTCCCCCCAAATATTAACTGAGTAAATTCAGTAAAATCAGAGATCTATTCTCTGTGTGAGATCATAGAATCATAGAATGGTCAGGGTCAGAAGGGACTTTAAAGATCATCAAGTTCCAACAGGGTCAGAAGGGACTTTAAAGATCATCAAGTTCCAACACCTCTGCCATGGGCAGGGACACCTCTCACTAGACCAGGCTACTCAAGGCCTTTAAAACTGCAGGGAGGGGGCAACCACCACCTCCCTGGGCAACCTGTTTTAGTGTCTCACCACCCTTGTAGTGAAGAATTTCTTCCTAATATCCAATCTAAATCTATCCCCTTCCAATTTAAAACCATTCCCCCTCCTTCTATTGCTACATGCCCTTCTAAAAAGTCCCTTCCCAGCTTCCTTGTAGGCCCCTTTCAGATACTGGAAGATCTCCCCAGAGCCTTCTCTTCTCCAGGCTGAACAACCCCAACTCTCTCAGCTTGCCTCCATAGGAGAGCTGCTCCAGCCCTCTAATCATCTTCGTGGCCCTCCTCTGGACCTGTTCCAACAGGTCCATGTCCTTCTTATGTTGGATAACTGGACACATTACTCTAGGTGGAGTCTCATGAGAGCGGAGCAGAGAGGCAGAATCCACTCCCTCAACCTGCTGGCCATGCTCCTTTTGATGCAGCCCAGGATATGGTTCACCTTACAGGCTATGAGCGTGTATTGTCGGCTCATGTCAAGTTGGGGAGTGAAATTAATTCTGCACTGATGTGATCTTTGCAAAGGTGAGCTAATAGCTCTAAATTAATTATGACCTTACTCAGTGCCACAAAAGAGAGCTCCCTCCCTGAAATGCATGCAAGACAATGAGCCTCTCCTGTTCCTCCCTTTCTCTGGGTGTCACTCCAAGATTAGTCCATACTGGAGAGAATTTTTTAAGCGCTTAAGTTATGCAGCATCAGACATTCTGCTTTCTATGGTGACTCATTATGAACGTGCTGCAGTGAGAGGCAAACTTGCCGTGTGCGAAGGTGAGCGTGAGGCAAACACAAAGCAACTGTAGCAGTAATGGAGTTTATGACCCGTCCTGGAAGGACTGGAGACCCTGTATTGAAGTTCACAGTGTTGTGGCATACAAATCTTGCCTGAGATGACTGGAATGAGCTATCTGTCCCCAAACTGCTTGAGGGTTCAATTGTTTTTCAATCTCCTTGTTTAGTAAGGGTTGCTTAGAAATAATCAGTTCCTTTGTAGATGTCATTAGGAAGGCAGCCTTCTGACCAAGGGTCAGATCGGTATGCATCTAACATCTGTTTATCAGTGTTAAATATAAGGCATGGGGTAGGGCATTGAGAACTCTTAATTACTATCTTGCAACTCAAGGTCGATGCGATGCATGTTTAGGCTCACTTGCTGCATAGCTGTATTTCAGTGGCTGATGTTCGTGTACTGCTACAAGGTGCTGTTTTGATCAAGCAAATAGGAAAGAGCTGCATCATGGTCAATGTTAATTAGATGCAAGTTCCTGACTTACCTCACTGTACCATTGCTAAGCTGACAGTCTGCGTGTTCATGGCAGGACCATATGGAGGGCTCACAGAGAACAATCTGCTTATCACAGAGTTTTCCAGTGTATCCACTTCTGCATGATCCAGGAAGACAGATCCCATCGCTGTCTATTCGATTATCACACTTCCCATAAATGCAGAGGCACTCTAACAGAGATAAATAAAAATGTGAAGTTCCATAGTGGTAAAAGGTATATGTCCTTGCACAGTGTTTCCTATGAAGTGGGTCCTTCTTTTTTTTTTCTAGAATCTAAACTTTTGTATTTTTAAAGCCTCACTTTTCTGGGGAATTTAGTCTCTATTTATCATTCCTGTGTCTTTTCAGGTGTGTTTTATGAGTAGCTATATAAAATCTATTTTGTCTTTATAGTGAACTTACCTATCAATGAAAGTTACAGTACTTCAGAGAAGTAGGAACAAAATACAATATCCCAGGCTATTAAGGCTGAAGTTATTTCATTGCACAATTCTGGCAGTAGGGGAAGCCTTTTCATACTGAGTCCAAAATCCTATGAATTGCACAGTGCTGGGTTAGTACACAGAGCAGCAGCACAGACCTACCAGCACTTTGCCAGGGCTGGGGTCATTAGTGCTGCTGGGAGTTGCAGCAGTGAGCCTGAAGGACATAGTAGATAAGCATTTTGCAATCTCAAGAAGTGACTAGTTAAGCCAATCTGTGCTCCTTTGGCAGGACTGGAGCTTCAGCAATACAACTTGCTATTATGGAATTTGTCTTTCAGGTTTTGTCCATGTACCTCTGAACCTTCAAGTGAGCTGTGCTTCATGAATGGCAGACTGTTTCATAGCAAAAAAGACTAAAAAATATTTTGTAGAAGGAAATATATCTATATCTGATGTTGAATATTCTGTAGACTCTCAAAGGTCAAATGGTTTGAAAAAGCAGGATTAAATCTGTCAATATAGAGATGACTGATAGAACTATAAGCTATTCAATAGATCAGAAATTATTCAGTACAGATTGTTATGAAGTGGTCCTAAACACAATCAGTTTATAGATTTAGTTGTTCTTAGATTACATATGTTTGTTGTTACAAGCAGAATCTGTCTGTTGAGGGTGATACGAGGCAGCAATGGAACAGCAAAGATTTTCTGTTCGATCACTTATGTGAGGGAGACAGTAATGAGAAGAACAGTAAATATGAGCAAGCTATGGCCCCTGCAGAAATCCCAGTGAAATAAGTGAGAAGGTTTTAATTGGCTCTGGGCTTACGATGTATCTCTTTGAAAGAAGAAATGAAAGTATCCCAGAGAGATCTTGCCCATCCTCCGTAGAGACTGTTAAGTGAGCAGTTACCTCCTACCTTAACATGACTAGGGTCAAAAACAAATAGGCTGAAGTATGGCTGTACCCACCTTTATCACACTGAGGTCCATATTTGCCAGGGTCTGAGCAGAACTGACAGCGTGAGCCTTGAAATGCCTCAGAGCAAACACAGGTCCCATTTCCATCCAGGCCATCCATGCACTGTGATATGAAAAAGAGGTGATTTCTATGTATAAATTGAAATAAATCTCTATCCTCCCCCTAGAGAAGAAACTACGTGTTTTTCCATATTCTGACTCTGATACACTACCATGAAGAACCTCTACTTTGATGAAAAAAGGTGTTTCAAAGCAAAAATCTTTCCTGTGCTTGTACTTTAGTATTGTATTTTTTACCTTTGCAATTTTAAAGTGACCTGGGTCATTACCCTGTCCTGTACATGGTAAAAGTATCAGAGTGGGTTGCCCAGCCCCGGCCTTGTCTGTGTGTTGTCTGTTGGCAGCACAGAAACCTGCAATTTGGACATCTGAAAGGAGACCGATTAATTTTCCCTTCTCTGTGTAACTGAACCTGAAATTCATGGCCATCACTGGGCATAAATGGAGTGTGCAGCTCTTGCCTAGCATTCCTGCTGTGCAGAAGTGCTTCAGGGACTTTTGGACCACAGCCTGTCCTTTCCCCCCCTGGGAGTGCAGGGTGCTGCCAGATGCTCTGCTTACCTGCCCGTTTCCTGAACAGGGTTTGGAGAAACCTCCAGGACATGGACTGCAGTCAGGGCCAAAGAAGCCTTTGCAACACTTTGTTTCCTGTGAAATAAAGCAAACAGCCTATTTTCTAGTGTCCTAGTGCTGAGCCAGTGCACAAAAGACAATTCTATATTGTGTTTTGACTCTCTGGGAAGGCCTGGTAGAGGGTAACGGGCTCTTAAAAGTGTTGACCCAGAACCACCTCTGCAAAGGGCCTTGTTAAAAGCAAGGAGGGGTGTTGATAGCCCAAGACAGGGATGCACAGCCCCCTGGATCCTTCCTTTGCTTCTATCAGTCTCATCAGTGTCAGAAATCCCTGTCCCATCACCAGTTAGGAACATGTCTGCATGTGGGTACTCGTGTTTGCCCGTGGGACTGCAGTGCAATTCCGAGGCAGGCAGTCTCCTTTGCATCTGAGATCTGGAACTGGAAGGTATGTTTTCTCCCAGGGAGACACTGTGAAACCTAGACATGCTGCGTTGATCTTCCTTCTTCCCCCTCTCCACCAAGTAGGAGATTCAGCCACTACACGGCTCTAAATGTTTTTCTCTTCTGCATCTTTTGTTTTAATCATGAATTGGCTGCTTGATGAATTTATTTATCAAGAGCACAGAAAGTGTGTTAGGAAAAAGCCCTCATTTATATATGTGATTCAAGGGGAATAGGAATTAACCAAAGGCTCTCAAACTGTATGGATTTGTAGGCATTTCTGCTTGTTGCTTAATGGTTGTCATGAAATACAGAAGCCTATTTGGAGCCCAAGGAGCCAGAGAGGTCTAAGTACTTCTCAGGAGCAAATGACTTCTGTGAGGACTAGGCTTGTCAAGCAGAACAAGTGTGTTTTTTGGGAGTGTTTCCTGTTCATTATTACCCAGTATTGTGTGACGTCCGGGGATGGGAGGGGCTGGGACCAGGGTGGGACCAAGTGTCTTCTTCATGGGTGAAGCTGTATGGGTCAATGACAGCATTTAGGCTTGGAGCCTTGTGTGAAAACTCCTTACAGAGTATGAGAGTGCTGTCAATAACGTATGGCAGCTAAAAAAAGCTCACCCTAATTTGCCTGATATTTTGCTCTAAAATTTACAGGAGCTCTTCTCAGTGTCCCCCTGTAGAAACTACATCGGCATCTCCAACCATCTCCCAACTCCAAAACGAAAAGTTCGCAATGCAGAAGAAAATACTTTTTGCAAACTTCAAGATACGTTTGTCCTGGGTTTGGCTGGGATAGAGTTAACAACATTTCACCTTAAGGAACCATAACTCTGTACCTTAACTGTTATATTGCAGGCTCTAGCACAGCTGGTTTTTTGAAAGCTTGGGCCTTGGATAATGCATCTCCGTTTTGAGAAAGGCTGCAACACATACAAAATAGAAGCATTAGTATTTCTAAGCAATGTGGACTTCAGTGGTAGTCTTAATACTGCAACATAATTTAACTGGAGAACAGAAATCACCTTGCTAGAGTGTTCCATTTCAAAAATTTATTAATTATGGGTTTTTTTCATAATACGGACTTTATTTTCATTATTACTGAATAATGGCATATAGATTATTACTGATTATGGCATATAGAACTAACTATCAGTGAGTGTTTGTAACACAGGGAATAAAATTCCTATGGTAGCTATACTTGAGTTTTGTATGTGGAGAAACACAGCCAGATTTGCATCTCTTAGAAGCAAAGCAGATGGAAGAATTTTTCAGTCCTTTCTGAAGCTGCTTCTGCAGACAGTTACTTCTGTGAGGATGCTTAATCAAAAGGAAATTTTTAACAGATGCGAGGTCTGTTTAAAATGTATCCCTCCTCTATTTTTCATTACTAATTCTCAAAGCATAATCGTAACAATTCTCTTTCCTCACCTCTCTTCTGCCCAAGCCTATCCAAAATAGAAGTTATTTTGCCTGAGAAGAGTTAGAGCTTCTATGAAGTCTATGAGAGATCTAGCAGCAGCAAGTAAAAAACCACCCAAAATCTCAAATTCCCTGATGCTTCAATCATTGCCAAAAAAGGACTTAAATTTCTGTCTATATTTGTATTTTTATGCAGTCTCCTGTATTCATACTTGGTTCTTTTGCTAACTATATTGGGGGAACAGTACTGAACATATGGAGACCCTTTCCAACTGGGGATTCTGTCAGGAAATGTCACTTACAATGGGCTTTGAATCCTGTGGACAGGGAGCCAATGCGCGTGGCAAACAACTTGTACAGACACCCTATGCGGAGACAATAAGGATAGTAATTTGAAAAGGCATCGTATCAACTACCGAGGTGCACATTTATGGATGATATGCCATATCATGATATGTAAATTTTAAGTATGTCTGTTCAATGACTTTTAACTGTTACAGCATGGATCTGGAACAGAGCCATATCTGCTGGCTCTGTTTTTTGCAGAGTGGTTGTTCGTTTCCACCTTCCCCTTTTTATCGTCATTTGTCCTTCCCACACTCCCTTCTTACAAAGAACTGTAAGCTTCCTAAACAGAAAATAAACATGGACACAAATGCACTGGCATCCTTTGCTTAACCTGGTGTAATCTATTAATTACTATTGTCTGTAGATCTAGTGCAATCTGCACATTTGTCTGTGCAATTTTTTTTATTTCTTCCGAGGAAGAACGCAAAATAGTTGAGCCTCAGATATAGAAAGTGTGAACAGAAATTTGTCTAATATATAGGTAGTAGAGAGAAAAATATTCTTTGCTTCTATATTATAGATCCACTATGATCCAGCAGCATACAGCTTTTTTTATGTCTTCACCTTCTAGTTTCCTTTCCCCACTAGCTAATTTATCACTGTGTGGTGGTGGTAGAGACTGGCAATTACAGCACTGAGGAGTTATAAACTCCAGGAGCAGTTTTAAAGGTGAGTCTTCTGACAAGCTCAACATGCAATAACTTCAGAAAGGTTGAGCATTTCAGATATTTTCAGATATGGAGCTTGTCAAAGCCGTGTTGTTCATGGCTGCTAACATCTTGTGTTTCAACAAAGTCAGAATAAATCTTAGAGCTGGCATCTGATGTGTTACTTCAGTGTGTTTCATAGTCATTGGACAAGTGACCATGAACCTGAATTTTCCTCACAGATTTGTCATCGGAGCTGCAAGGAAAGAATCGGGTACTGGTTGGGATTCAGTAATCCCTCATGTTGTACAGCACTTAAAGGAAGAAAGGACCAGACTTATAAAAGCATTTGGGCATCAAATAGTTGTGGTACCAATGCCTCTACTATGTTTTAAAGGTCTGTGGGTCAGATGTGTTTTGGCAAATACATTTGGGCATTATAAAAGCTCTTTGATAAGCTGCATAGTCATGGCTGAAATCAACTTAGGCTCTTAGCTTTATTTGCGTTTCTGGCAATCCCTGAAAGTGCCTCTTTGCTCCTTTAGAACTTAAAAATCTGGCTGATTGCTGTGGGAAGCGTTTCCCAGTGCTGGCACTGCTCTTCCTGCTGCTCAGTGCCCTTCAATGCCACCTATTTGCTCCCTTTCTCCACCTGGGATAGTGTCAGACACTGACATGTACCTGCTCCCTTCTTTTCCTGAGGATGGGAGTCCTGTTTCTCCCCACTGCTGTGCTGCAGAGAGGGGAAAGGGAAATGTGTCTGCACTGCCATGCAAGGTCCAATCTGCCCATTTTCAGCAGTAGATAAAGATACTGATTTTGCACCAGAGTTTCTGAAGCACAGATGTATATTCCCTTCCACCAGTTCTGCTGTAGGAATGATGACCTCTGAGAAGCGTTGTAGCAGAATACCAAGTCCTGTGGTTATTACTAACATTCAGGTCTAGCTACATAGCTAACTATGCTATGTGTTAGCATAATGGTTTTGTCCTTAAGGATGTACAGTTGTTTTAGGTGTGTACAACTCCCAGTAGCTACAAGGCTTGTCCCTTTTCACTGGTACCACAAGTGATATTTACAAGATGGCATTGCTCTTGTTTTCCAAGAGTGATGATGATGCTTGAAGAGCAGCAAAGCCACTGTTCCCTCTGATACTTTCCTTGGCAAATACATTTGGGCATACATTTGCTCTGCTTAAAGCCTCAGTTATTAAATTCTATTTCAAATTATGTGTGAGGCTTTCAAAGCTGATAAAAGTCCTTGACTTCAGTTTGGGGACTAATTTTTGTGACAGATGCCATTTGTTTTGTCTTGAAATAATTTTTTATAGCACCACTTTAAGATTGATGGATGTTTAGACATATTTTGTAGGTAGGTTCTTGATAGGAGATTCAAATTACTGGAGCATAATTTGAATTTTTAAGGGGTTGATTGCTTTTTATGTTGAGACTGTGGCTTGGTGCTCTGCCTGCTTTATGATTATACTGTACATATAGCACTTTGGAGTTACTGCCGGACGTAATAGTTCTTTAGTGCCAGCTCTTGTGTTTTCTTCATTAAATTTTG
Source organism: Zapornia atra (assembly GCA_013400835.1). NCBI lineage: Eukaryota > Metazoa > Chordata > Aves > Gruiformes > Rallidae > Zapornia > Zapornia atra. Next base: position 258,447 of record VZTU01019863.1, on the reverse strand, counting down.
ATGCTGTCCAGCTCTGCTGGGAACCTCTTTCAAGGCTGTGGTTCTGGACTATTGTAAGTTAAGATAGTAAATGTTTTGCATTACTCTACTGGAACTGTTACTGGCCCAGATACATGCTTGAACGTGGTCCAGTAACAGCTCACTGGAGCCATGCTTACTGCGAACTAAAATCTCAGCTGGATACTCAGTCATCTTACCAGAAATAGTATCTGAATGTTATCAAGTGTAAAGGCCTGCACTATGTTACCAAACTGAAAAAGGTATGTTGAAATCCACCCTTTGAAATATGAGACAGTTTTGTAATTCCTAACTTGACAAAAATAGGAAGAAAAACTGGACTAAGGGAAGTTGCAGCTTCTGAAAGGAACGTATATCTAACAGATTAATATAAAATGAATGATTGCATTAATATTTTAACTTGCTGGATCCTTTCGCTCCATATTTAGTAGAAATGAAAATACTGATCCAAAATGGTTTCCATGGAAACTTGACTCTACTTACCAAGTACTTGTATACACAGGTGGAATTCGGAAACTGGAGGAAAAAGTTTCACCAACACATTGCAAAAGGGCTACTGCAAGAACTAGATGAATTAAAGCGGTATAGGATGTGCTTATATTAGTTCCCTATTAACAGATTATTTGTATTTGTGCAGTACTGCTAGCCAGGTGGCTGTATGTAATTGATATGGTAATACCCCCCAAAATATCCCCCTTTTATGGACCATATCAGAGAAAGCAGTAAAGAGGAAGCAGTAAAAAGGAGCACATTACATAGAGCAGTGAAGATCTACTGATTTGTTGTGATTCTTTTACCATTGCAATTTGACTTCTTGTCTCGTCACACCGATGTGGTAGAATTGGAACAATTGTGGGTGGAATAAGGACTCCTGCAAGAGTGTAAATGCGACCATTTTTTGCAACAATATCTGTCTCTTCCATTTCTTCTCCACTCACCAAGACTTGTCCCTATGAAACAATAAATTAGTAATAATAACTCTTAATAGCTTCTCAATTCCTGACAATTTAATTTCAAGAATTTCTAGGCATACTTCTTTTTGATTGGCTATTTCTATTATGCTTGGTTTATGCAAGAAGCATGTATATATGACATATTTTCTTGAATATTGTTCTACAACAGTGGCATCTAAGCTTTTTCTCTATATCTACATTCCTAGCCTGTGGAACTGGTGACTGTCCAAAATGAGAACGCTACTGATGGCTTCAGACATTGATTTCAGTGAATGCAAGTATGCTTTGATCCTCTCCCTGATCGAGGAGGAAAAAGTGAGAGATGATCTGGGATCTATCCAGATTCACAGGGGAAAAGGAGCTGCTCTGCCTTTGGAATAGTTTTCATTGGTGCATCTCTTATCCAGAACATTCATATTCGGACAAAGTATAGAAGACAGTTAACAAAAGGTAAGTTTGGTTTTGCAAAAGTACTGACAAATTAACCTCTTTAAAAATGTTTTCACTAGGTTCATCAGGATCAGAGACTACAGTATTAAATAGAATAAAAGGATATCTAGATGTGCTCTGAGAAATGTTTAAAATAATCAAAATATGTAATTGAATGATTTAAAATATTTTAAATATATTGGATTTTTTTTTTAAACTAGGGAGAGCATAAATGAGTATCATTCCTGGGCTGGGGCTGATCAGTTGATCAACTGCAGGTTGCCCTTTTATACCAGTCATTTGCTTTGCATCCTTTATAATAATAATTTCTAACAGTAGGTGGGAATGGCAATTTGAAAATTTCTGCCTCATTATAGCAAGAAATTCCCCTGCTAATGTCCCCCTCCCTCCTCTTTTATTCCCCTTGCATGCAAACAGTCATCTCAATGAGAGCGAGCTGCTCACAGGTCAAAGCTGCCTTTGACTTACAGTGCTGGTCCTGTTAAAGTAAATGAACTGCTTCGCCATGCTTCTGATGTGCTCGATTGAGACGAGGCTGGCAACCTCTAGCTGAAATGAATGTAAATTGATTAAAAGAAATGTAATATCCTTATTCTTTCCAAATTTCATGAGAAAGACTGTCTTTCTCTTTAGGGTGAGTGAAGACCCTATCACTTTTCCTCTGGCTATGTGGGCAGTCTTGTATGTGACTAAGCTGCTTGTGTTGTGAAGTTAGAGTGATTAAACATCAATTGAGCTTGCTTATTGCTGTGTCTGAACAGCTTGTTGCTCAAAAGGACATTATTCTTTTTCCTAATTATAGCAATCAGTCTAAGTAAAGTTATCACTTCTCCCTAAAAATAGCCTTATTTGTATCATTAGGCACAGTTTTAATTTGCCACGGTTCCAGGATTTCCCCATGTCTCCTACCAGGTTTTATTTTGATTACCGAGACTGAGGTGAAAGGTTTGTGTTCTCTGTTAGTGACCTTTATGTGACTACCCTTAGTAAAGGCAGAGGCGTAGCTGTCATGTGCAGCTTTGCTGTGCAGCACTGAGTAGATGTTGTTCTTGTAAAACCTCTGAGTTCAGAGTGGCAAAGGGTTTGAAAACGCTTTGCACCCCCAACTTAGTAAAGCAGCCGTCCTCACCTCAGTGTTGGAGACAATGTGGTATCGGACCAGCTCCAGCAGCTTCCATGACCCCTGCCAAAACAGAAAAGCTGTTTTATACCCAAAATGAGTCACAAAACTCCAACCTGGCCTGTGAAAGGACGTGGGGATGAGAATGGCATCACTGTCTGGTGCACCAGAAACCTCTTGGTCAGTGGTGGTGCTCGGCTCATGACATGCAACCTGCCCTGTGATGCCTGATTCCCCTGTCCCAGACATCCCAGGAGAGGCTTTGGGGCTTTGCCATGTGGCTGTCCAGGCTGTTCTAACAGGGCAAGAGCAAGGAAGCGAGGACCTGGTTTGGGGGATTGGTACCACTTCGTAGGATGGCAGATCCCAAACTGCATTCCTCTCTAGGTGTTACTTTGATCTTTAATTGTTAGAGAAGGCTCAGCCTTGATCACAGGAGCTGGGTTTATATGAACACAGGAAAATTATGTATGTATGTGTCTACTATACATCTGCATCTGTATATCTACTATCTAAAAAAAATTTGCGTTCTAGAAAGACTATACCTCTGCAGAAAGGAGGTAATCCAGAGCCTCAGCTTTCATATTACTCAGAGCCTCATTGCTTGGAACAAATATGGTGTAAGGTCTCTTTTCCTGCTGTAAATCCATTCCAAGGCCGGTTTTCTGGTTTGGTTTACAAACAGACATGAAATTACATATAAATATTAAGAACATCTGAAAATAGCTTTATGGAATTGATTTTTCAGATCCTTACCTCTATCAAAGACATAAATTGGCTGTATCTTTCATTATCTTGAAGTACTGACATTATGGTTACCTGAAATAAGATGAGAAGAAGATTTATTTGTCAGGAACATAGAATAAATACTGAATCCTATAAGACATTTTTGAGTTACTGTATGAGTCTCAGTTATTACAGATTGAATACAGTTGGATGGCTAGTGATGTCTGGAAATGGCTGAGATCACAGAATCACAGAATCACAGAATCGTAGGGGTGGTAGGGGACCTCGAGAGATCATCGGGTCCAACCCCCCTGCCAAAGCAGCTCCCTAGCTCATATTACACAGACAGGCATCCAGACGAGACTTGAATATCTCCAGAGAAGGAGACTCCACCACCTCCCTGGGCAGCCTGTCCCAGGGCTCTGGCACCCTCACTGTGAAAAAGTTCTTCCGCATGTTGGTGCAGAACTTCCTATGCTCCAGTTTACAGCCATTGCCCCTTGTCCTGTCCCCACAGACCACTGAAAAGGGGCTGTCCAATTCCCCCTGCATCCCATGTCTAAGATATTTATAAACATTAATTAGGTCCCCCCTAAGTCCTCTTTTCTCAAGACTAAACAGTCCCAGTTCACTCAGCCTGTCCTCATACGGGAGATGTTCCAGACCCCTAATCATCTTCGTAGCCCTTCTCTGGACTCTCTCCAGGAGGTCCCTGTCTTTTTTATACCAGGGAGCCCAGAACTGGACACAGTACTCCAGGTGGGGCCTGACCAAGGCAGAGATGGTAGCACTCTTTTTCTCATGCTGTACCGGCTTATAGTTAAAGTTTGTAATTGACCTGAAATACTGTGTAATCACAGAACATACAAACAGTGTGTGTATGAGGAAAGTATTGCTATCTTTTCATTCCCAATGAGAAAGGGCAGAGAAATAAAATATTTGCAAAAACACTTTGCAAGTGAACTCTCAAGGAAATAAGCTAAGCAGGGCACCAAAAACTCAAAGCATCCCAAATTATCAGTTTTTATAATATTTTTTCTGAAATGAGGGATTGCTGCTTTGGATACAAGTTTTACCTGATACCTGTCAGTCCTTTGCAATCAATTAATATAACACTATTTTAAAAGAAAGTCTGTATGTAGCGTATGGCTCACCTCTTTGCTGCTTTCCACTGTTGGCTTCACATTGTCCATGGCTTTGTCAATAATGTGCAAAATCCCATTGGAAGCAATGATATTTCCCTGCAAGAGTTTTCCTTTCCTCTTTCCTCCTTGGATTCTAATCCTTAATTGATTATCCTGAAAGAAGCCATGACGAGTATGAGCAGTGAATAAAGTCTAACACCCCCTTCCACTCCCAACACCTGGGCCATTTAAATCTGGAGAGGCTAGAGGCCCCTTCCAATGCTTAGCAAGGACATAGAAAAAAATTTATCTAACTTTGGATCAGGACTATGTTATTTTGTTTCAGGACAACAAAGCTTGGAAGAGAAGCGGAGACAGGCCCTGTGGGCAGCATCCCTGAACAGGCTCTGTGACTGCTAGTAGTAAGAGTGCCAGGAAATTATTTAAAATATGATTGTACTGAAAGGGTCAACTCCTGTAATCTTATGGGACTGCAATCCATTTCCTTATATTATATGTATATTTCAAACAACAAAATGTTGCTGATTCTGCATTGTACTGAAGCCTGCAGGAAACGAACAGGCCTCAGACAGCAATGATATTTTCCTGTTACAAATGGAGTGTGCGCTCATTAAAGAAATAAAATAGCTCTCAGTTGCCACTGATCTACTAATAAACATAAGAGGTACTTGATTTCAGCCTTCATGTAGGCTCAAGTCATGAACAAACCTTTAAGAGACCAAGAGCAATAATTCTAGATTATAAAATCTAGTTTGTCAGCTCTAGAGAACAAATATTTTTAAACTCTGGGATCAGACTGCCCTGATGCTTTCTGACATCAAATGAGCTGGGCTAGTGATGAACTGTACTCCATATCTTTCATGATGAATTGCCATGTGTGTTTTATTTAGTCTGAAGGCTTCTATTTGCTGTGTCATTCAAAGATGCTGATGCTTAGAAGGAGGTGGGATCTGCAGTGCAGTTGGTGCTTGTTCTGTGTGAGCAGCACACAGAGGTTTCCAGCATAAGCTCTAGGCTTTTCCACCTCCACGCCCCTCTTATTTCACCTGGGCCCCCTCTGCACCTCTGTTGGTGATGCCTACAGATTTAAGATTAATTTTAGCAAACATATTTACTATGGTCTGAGCTAGATCTCTGTCTGACTCAGTCATGACGTATCTCTGAAGGTAATTTTTGTTTTCATTGATTTTAGTAGAAACTTTGATGCTGGTGAAGTTAAAAGTTTCACATGAATTCCTAGAAAAACATGGCTGCAGCTGTGGTATTTCATAATACAGTAGCTATCTGCAATCTGATTTCTTGCTGTGGAAAAACCTTTTGTAGTCCTTGTGGAGTGAACAGAGCATAGTTTTCTTGCTGAGGTAGGTTGGAAGGTGACTTACCTTTTCTCCCTTTGATACCTCTCCTGACTTGCCAGTCAAAGTATATATTATGGTAGTATTATTCAAGTTACTGGTATCCAGTTGACCAGCGATAATATGGAGTTTCACGAAGTACTGTGCTTTCAGTTTGTTATTCAGAAGATCCTTTGGAAAAGCAGAACAAGAGAGATGTATTTCAATAGAAGCTTCATCTAAAAATAGTCTCACAGTGAATGCTTTTTTTTTTTTACCTCCAGCTGTTACATCCTGAAATGACATATTCTCTTCTGAAGTGAGTGAACCAAATGGAAGACCCTCTTAGTTTCAGTTCATAGAATCAAACAGAATCACAGAATGGCAGGGGTTGGAAGGGACCTTGAAAGATCCTCTAGTCCAACCCCTCCACCAGAGTGGGATCACCTGGATTAAGTCACACAAGAACATGTCCAGGCAGGTTTTGAATGTCTCCAGAGAAGGAGACTCCACAACCTCTCTGGACAGCCTGTCCCAGTGCTTTGTCCCCTTCACAATAAAAAAGTTTTTCCTTATATTCACATGAAACGTCCTATGGTCCAGCTTGCACCCGTTGCCCCTTGATGACCAGTTCAGGTCAGATGACACCCTTATATCCCTATGTGAGCAGCACGTGCCTCCAGAATTGTCCTGACTTCAGGTGAAGGTGCTGGATGCCGACCAGTTGCAAGTCCCTTAAGGCACTGTTTTTTGGGGTTTTTTTGATTGCTTGCTAGCTAGTTTGTTTTAAACTAACCCCATTGTTTTTTATCATCCTTACATAAAATTTGACCTGATCTTAATTCAGACCCAGACTCAACCAAGTGAAAAAAGCTTGCACACAGTCATGTAAGACAATGCAGAACTTACTTGAAGCATGACTGCATTCTACCCTGACTCACCAAATTGTTTTTGTTTTCTTTCAAGTAGAAAAAAGGCAATCTCTGGCCCCAAGATATTGTATCTATTCAGAAGAATGCTGGAGAAAAACGTTCTTCTGAATCTGTTGCATCAGAATATTATTAACACATGATATTTTGGAAGGAGCTAAATCCTCCCAATTTAAAAACCTCTCTGTTGTTTACTTACATTTGTACCTTTAAGCCCCTTGTTTGTTGGTACAAGCACAGTAAATGGTCCCAGAGTACTCAGCGGCCATTCATAGACGTTTTCTGATTAGGAGGGAGAGAGAGAGAGAGGGGAAAAAAAAAAGTTTAAATGTGTATTGAAAAGCTCATTGGAGGAAGGGCTGGTGTTATCTGTGCCAGGTATGCAAGGGCAGAAGAAGAACAAATGCTAGCTGTGATTACTAAATCTTAATTTAAGTTTCCAAAATCTAAGCTGTTGAAAGAAAAGAGGCAGATGGGATGTGAAATCCAGGTGCCGCTGCTGTATTTGGCACAGGGTGAGGTAAAACATTCAGAATACTTGTGGCAGCCCAGATTTTGTGGCATGAAGACCAGGGTGATGGACATGATAAGTGTTTCTTTGGAGTCATGTCTTTGCAGGAAGGTGGCCTTCTGCTTTAAATCAATTCAGTCTTCATGGGGTGAGGGATATGCTCTGATAACCTGCTGGTAGTGCAAATACTAGCAAACACATAACTGGTAATAAAAGCTGATGCACTGAAAATTAATTAAAATTCATTTGCTACCCAGATAGCATTTCTGTTTCCAAGATAGCAGTATGAGACCACTGTTTCTCCAGCTGGAGGCATTAAATATTGCTAATATTCCGCTCTATTTTTCAGAGGCTTAAAATCAGAACTAAAAACATCCTTGCAGTTGTTATAAGCATGTTGTACTAGGGAATATATCTCAAAATTAATATGCTGTTTTATAAACCTAGGTGAACTATTCTGCTCTATATGCTTAGCTTTTGAAAGACATTAATATGGAGTCAATATATTGTAAGAGAACCTGTGATGTTCATTTTCTAGCTTCTGTCTAGAAAATGAAACCGCACATTTTTGTCCAAGCCAAAGAATGTAAAATCTGGATTGTTGGTAGGAAATGATGGTGCTCAGCATGTTGGGCACTCTTCAGACTCAGAAGGAGTCTTGCAGAGAAATTGCAGTCCTCAGTGCTGAGGCAATGAATGGATTCAGGTCTGCAGTGCTGAATGTGAAGGTTGTAACAAGGCTCTGCTCTTGGCCAGCTATGGGGGGTTATTCTGTTTTGATCAGGAATTCAAGATCTTTATTTTCATCAGTTTATTTTCATTTATATTAAATAGGAGGAAATTTTTCATATTTAAAAATTTAAATTGAAGATCCAACTTGATTCTAGGAGTGTTTGTTAATAGCTCACATTTATGTTATTGCAATAGAAGATGATAAAGACAGTTATGCTGTTCTCTTCATGAGGTGGTTGCAATAACTGAAAAGCTGGATGCTGTGAGCCCTGATAGAGCCTCCATCTTACCTCTGCAGTCACTTTGGAAACCTGGAGACCATAGATGGGACCAGTCTCTGACTTTTGCATCTCCCCTCTTTCCTGGTGAAAGCAATGCCACTGGTGATGGCTGGGGACTGGGGAAGAGGGACCCAGCTGAGAATCCTGGTGGTTTTGGTGGACTTCTGTGCATTGCTTTACATCAAATCTCAATTATCCAAAACAGTGAGGGCAGGGAGGGAGAGGAGGTGGTTCCACTTGTTCCACAACAGTGCAAAACCCAGTGGTGACACAAAATGACTTGTGAGGGGTTGTGGGAATGTGTTTAGCACCTCTGCTTGAAAATTCTTGTGGATTGCATGGCACGCTGAGCAAAGTCAGCTTTAGTTGTTCAGAGGAGCTTACGGTGAGTAGTGTGTGCTCTTGTCGTACTGTTAGTGGCACCTTCCTGTAGCTGCCGGTGCTGGGGACAGACTGGGCAAGATAAACCCACCCACAAGGAGCTGACTTTGCTTGCGTGCAGTCACTTACCCATGAGTGATAAGGCAGATGTCAGCTTGCCTTGCCACCGTCCTCCCACTTCAGTGTTCAGGTCTTGGAGGCGCTCCATGATGTTTCCATAGCACACAAACCCGTTCCCCACAGAGCCCTCCTGGCATGTACACCTGTGAAGGGATTGTCATTTTAGTTACGTGCTGATGCCCTGTGGTGTCGGTGAGGCTCTAGCTAAACCTGCTCTAGTTGTTACCTCTTGCAACTCTGAATACATTTTTGGGAAGCATGAATATATTTTGGTTTAATCTACAGCTTCTGTATGCTGTAGAGTATGTCAGCTGGTAGGGCAGACTGGTGGCTGCTTGCTTGATGTTATGTCCTGCTGTCAGCTGGGCCATGAGGCAGCCGTGTCTGTCTTGTAGTAGCTCTTTGAGTAGGGTCTATGTGATGCTTCTGTCTGCAGTGGAGCCTCTGGGCCCCACTTACTATGTGGGACAATTTGGGATTAATGGTAGTTATGTATGAAGGAGGTTTTGGCAGCTCATTGAACTGGTAGAAAAAGGCAAGCAGGGGCGTCGGTCCTTCAATAAAGCAAAGCAGTTGTTTATTACACTGTCCTTTAAGGAATCCAACCATCTGGGGCAATGATACTGGTACTTTAACATTATCTTTTTTTTTCTGAATCTGCTGAAGCCCTCAATGTCATGCTTTTTCAGTTCTATACTTTATGCTTCTGTTGTCTCTGCCCTGGAAATAGCATCTCTGCTGTAACACAATGACTCTCCCCTAGGGACTCCAGCCTGTGAGCAATGTCAGCGATATACAGTTGTCCTACATAAGTCGAAAGCAGGCTCAGGTTGTGGTGACAGGCAATGCCTTGAATTGGGCTCAATGTCCTCACTGGCTGAGGTTGGGCTGCATATGAAGTAACGTGTTGTTACTTCATATGCAGCCAAGGCAAAACGTAAAGGAAATGTATGGAAGAACAAACCCAAGTGTCAGTCTGATATTTTCTGTCCTGTGAGGGAGGGAACATGCCTCATGAAAACTGAATCTTATGGCCATGAAAAATCTCAGTGTCACAAGAGAGGTGGGGAAAAAAATCTTTGGCTGTCAATTGACGGGTGCTTCCTATGAGGTGCTGATAGGTACAAATGGCAGCTAGATTTGCATGTGCCTTGTGTTAGCCTGAGTATTCACCCAGAGCAGTGGTTAGTACTTGCTAAAAAATCTGGCCTCTCTAAGCCTTTCTCAATGTGAGGGACCATCAGTGCCTACTGGTTTTGCTAATCTTGGCTTTTTCTGTTGCACTCTTCAGAAAATCAACCCCTGCTCGGCCGCTGCTGGGAGACTCGCTGGTGGTGTCAGCTCAGGCCTTTACTCATCTGCAGTGCTAAAATTAAAGCAGGCATTTGTCAATATGTAGCACGCACAGAAATAAATCCTAACTATATTTAGGACACTAAACAACTATATGGTATGTGTTGCTAAACATTGGCTTTAATAGTGCCTTTCCTATTTAAGCTTCTGTATGAGCTCTATCTGTAGTGAATCATCTCTCTGGATATTTTTTCCAAAGGCATCATTAGAGAAGGAACATGACTCCATGCAAGCAAAAGATGTTCTTTATATAACTAATGACCTAATCACTTGCATGTGCTGGTTGTTGCAAACACACATCTGTCATTCACACCCCACAAGTTGTACCAACCTGATGCCAAATCATCTACTTCCCACGTAGAGTCTCTACTGTAGCTGTTTCCCTAATGATAGAAATCTAATTTGAAAGTCACTGCTGTGTAGGGGGCTGCAGAAAGACTCAGAGGGGTGATGGAATTTTGGCCAAGAGGCTAAGGCTTTGACTCCTTCTGGGCCTTGGGAAAAATAGAAGTCTAAAAGAATTTAAAATTTTTAGGATGCAACTAAAAGAGGTGAGTCCTCTTTTTTTTCTTAAGAGGAACTCTTGGGTAGTGGGGTGTGACTGTAGAGCCTGAGTGTTTAGGGCTGGGAGAGAGGAGCAGCTCTTTCTTGGGGACTGACCCCTTTCTTCTGACGGGGGTTTGTTGCATTGACATGCAGAATCCCCTTCACTTCTGATCAGAGAACAAAAACCTGAGGCTTCAGAAACTACCCTTGAAATATTGCACAAATCAGATCAAGGTTTCAAAATAAACCTCTCTCTCCTTCAGTAAATGGTTATAAAGAAGCAGGTGGTTAAACAATGTGATATTTTTTCTTTTCTTTTTTTTTTTACCCTATAATTTCCAGGGGCACAGTGAACTGCAGAAATACCTGTGTAGTTTGAAATTTCTTTTCTGAGGACAATATTGCTTCGAACCATGTGGGTGTCCAGTAACAGTATACATTTTGCTGCTAAAGGAAAGCACATGGCAATTCCAGATTAGCACCTCTTTCACAGGATTGAACCCTTCAAACCTGTGTCCCCCCTCACTGTTTCTGATGTAGTAATTTACTCTGTGTGACTGGGATTGGGAAGGACCAACTGGGTGGGTGACTGGATTGGTTTTGTCTTAGCTTTGTCTGGAGGCTCTGGTTTGCGAGTCATGCTGCATGGGGCTGTATAGGATTTTGCTATGAACACACCATGTACTGTAAGGGCTAAGCATCTCTAAAGAGGCACAGCTTTACAAAAAAACTGGACTATTTAAACTTAGTTGCTTGATGTTTTCAAGATAAACTTCATGGACAGTACTGGCAGAACAGAAGACAGCCAGCGTCACTACTTCAGCTTACTCAGGAGGGGGAAGAGAATTGTATCTCCCTGGAAATGGGTAGCTCAGCTTTCTGTCTCCATTTTACCTGAGTTTTGGTTTATGAAGCTACTAATTTCTAACATTGAAGACACAGTAAAAATAAGAAATTAAAAGAGAAAGCAATTGAGTTTAGTTGAGGGAAAACCAGTTCTTGGAAAACAGAGGGGTCATGGTTTAATACGTAGTGTAATTCTGCACCAGAGGAAGCTTTGTAGCTTCTGGGCGATGCTGAGTGTAATTACCATGCTGAAGCAATGCCATTGAAAGTGTCAGTACTCATTAAGAAAAGATCTGTATGGGAACAGAAAGGAGACACAATCTTGGTTTTTCAGAAGGTTGCTGTGTTATGGTCACAAATGAAATGTTGGTCACTTCTACAAATTTGTACAAGAGATTTATTCTTTTACAAATTATTTGTTTCTGGAGAGAGTAGAAGTGACTGTGTGGGGGGAAGTAACAGTACAACTGCATCTTTCATAAAACCAAAGACAAACACAAAAGCAAGAAAGCAATGCAGGTTTGTGGCCTCTATTAGAGCTTTGTGTTTTAGAAGAAGAAAATAAAACACCACCAAAACAAGCCCTCCTAAATATATCTGCATCTGTGATGCAGCCAAAATACAGTGTCTGTCACTTATCAGAAACAATTTACTGTCCCCACATTAATAATGCATGTTAATACATGTTTTTCTTTGCAAAGTTCCTATTTCATAAATGGACTGTACTTAATTGGAAACTATTCAGTGTAGTTTTAGGTTTTTTTGGAAGATAGTTTTAGTTTGAGTCCCGCATCTTTCTTCTGTATTTGTTTTCGCCATTAAGGGTCACTGAGTGGTGTGCAAAGCATTGCTTCTTTCCCTCCTTAGTCATAAATTTTTAACTTGCCCATTCTAAAATTCTCAAAACTTCATCAGCTGTTGAAAATTGAGTTGCAACAGTGAAGCAGTGACAAATTAGGAAAGAAAAGTTCTGGTTTGTATGATGTGGAATTTTAATTTTTCAATTCATGTTGTGCAGTATAGTAAACTAAGCACAGCATAAGTATATATTAGTGTAGCTTGAGTAGTATAGCATGCTCTAGAAATAAACTAGGGGATATTCTCGATAAACTTGTTTGAAATGCACAATCTCTGACTCGAAAGTGACATTAATATTAGACTGTAAAAAGAAGCTGCATGGTAAAGTAAGAAATAAGAAAATTCTTCAGTGTGATCACTTTCTGTCTCTATAGATCTAAATGATAAAGAATTTGTTCCCAACTTAGAACTAATGGCCTTTTTTTGGTTATCTCATTCAAACTCTCAGCTCCTGAAAACTAACATTTCAGGGATACCTCTTTAAACCCAGTACTAGCCATCACTGGGCTGTAGAAACATGTAGTCTGAATTCTTTGGGTTAAGATAAAGGTTAGTGTCAAAGCTAACTTTCATCCTAACTGCAAATTTCTGTACAGGAATACAAACTCTGCCAGAGGTTTTGCAGTTTCCCACGTGCTTGACTCAAGGCTTTGAGGAATCTGTTGAGGTTGGCATTGCTTTCACAGCATGGGGGTCAGATTCCCTAGTTGTATCTGTATTAGTATACTAAAAAGAACCAGGGCTCCAGTGCTGTCCCATGATAATTAATGCTGATTAATTTTTAGCATGCTGCCTGGCATGTTTCTGGCCCACACCAAGTAGCATTTTCTCAGGCAGTGCCCAGGCGCAGCTGAAGGGATAGCGTGTGCCAGGGACCACTGCCAAGAGACAGTTACTCTGTTTTGGAAGAAGAAGAGGAAACTTTAACTCTGAGCCAGACCATGCTGTTTGCCCTGAGGAACAGAAAAGAGGTCTCAGTCCTTTTCATTTACTAGTGTAGAAATTATTTCTGAGTACTATGAACCTTGATTGCTAAAGGTATTAGAAATTGGATCGATGAGACCAAACACTGTTGTAATGGGTTTACCCTAACCCCATTAAATCTAATTTTTCCTTGATAAAGAAACCATTAATGATAACTTCAGGAGATCATGCACTAAATTTGTTTTTAGCAGCCTATTTACTAGGGGGAGGAGGGAGAAATTGAGTAAAGCTTTAATGAACAAAAATACTCACTTAATCTGTCCTGGTGCTGCCATGGAGCATTTAGCCTTTTTATGGCAGGTGTTGTTTGTTTCACAGATGTCCGTCATGCTGCATCCTTTCCCAGGTACAAAGTTTGTATAATGGTCCTTGCATTCACAGTGGGACTGAGTCGGCGAGATGGGAGAGGGGAGAGAAAAATTAGACATGGGCAAATTGTGGATTTCAGCATATTTTCTGGAACTAGGGTTTAAAGGCAGTGATCTTGCAGAGCCTTAGTTAATCAGCTGGTGAGTTCAGATACAAGTATAAACCTTATCCATATTTATACAACTTCTTCTAGGTTTTATCCACTCCAAAAAACTACTGACTCTCAGATAAATTTCCTTCAGATAAAGCTCTTTAGATTCACTTCTGTGACTACAGAAATGGGTAGATTAATTTTTTAACTTCTTTCCCCACAGCCTTCTGCCTCCCAAATGAGTGCCAGAGTATGCTATCCCTGAGAACCCCTGAGAAGAGAAACTTGCATGACTGTGAACTGCATGGCAACCCTGGGTGACTGAGTCCCTTGTTGGCTCTTCAGGGTGTCCAGGCAAGACAGGCATGTCTTCTGAAGTATCGCTTTCTTGGTGGTAGGAGTTCACACAGCAATTTGAGTCAGTTCCCGACAGCATGAATAATATGCAGCCTTCATAGAGTGCCTCACATGGGTTGTCTTCAAAGACTCAGATTACTATTTTCTTAAGTACACTAAGTTTAGACATGCATCTGTGGTACTTGTGGAAGGACCCTACTGGTCCTACAAGCCCCCTGTGGTTAGAGAGACACAATTTAATGGGGAGAAGCTTCATTTCAGTGCCTTCATTTTGGGGAGGTAAATCTGAGCCAGAATATTCTAGGAGAAAGAACACTATTGCCATTCCCATTTTCAGAGGGAGAAACATGATGTACGTACATTATGAAGGGAGGTAAAGACTCCTGGTCAATGGCAGGACCTATGTCAAATTGAAGAATAGAGCTTTGTCTCCCTGAGTGTTGTTCCCATACCCTTATGGCTTTTTTTTGAGAGAGGAAGCATTATTTCTTCTTAGGCAGTTGGTATGTGAAACATCTGGGGCACACATTCAGCACTAACCTTTCCTGGACCATCATATATGCAAAGAGTGGATTGAGCAGGGCAATTCCCATATGTTCCTTGGCAAGGGTCTATGGGTAAGCAAACTTGACCGTCCCCTCTGTAACCTTCTTGACAGGTACATTTGTGTTGATTTGGTCCAAGGTAAATGCAGTTGGCATTAGGATCGCAGACCTTCTTGGAGCATGGGTTGATAGCTTGTGAAAAAAGAAGTAAGAGAATTATTGCCTGCAGTTCTCAAATTGAAGACAAGGATTTGCCAGAGCACCTCCATGCCAAACAAAGCCCGAGCAGACTAAACTTTCATAACAGCCAAGTCCGAAATATCGTGGTAACAGGAAGACAGAAGGGAGGAATGTGTTTATACTAACGTAGCAACCAACTGTTTGCTTTTGGACAGAAATGATCTCTTAACTTGGCAAATTGAGTTATAAACAGATTAAAACATGTAATGTGCTCATTAAAATATCACAACTATTTCCCTGTTCCCTGGTGGATTTTAACCAGAGAAGGTCAGGTAGGTGACACGAGGTTTGTACAAGCTTTAAGCACGTGTTAGATCAGTTGGAAAATATTTCTCAATACAACAGGGCTTCACTGTTTTCTTTCCGGTAATTAAACAATATAATGTCACTTGTTCAGCTATATGGAAAACTGGCCAGCAAGTGCTTTAGTCACGTCCTCCACACTGCTGTAGTTTCAGGACTTGACTGGAAGCTCACTAGTTATTTCTATGAGCCCTTTTTTTCAAGGCAATGACATTGCTTGTCCATGCTTATAGTCCAGCACTGGTTGGAGAGCATCTTCTCACACCTTCATCCAGTTTACGATATGGTCAAGCACACATTGTAGCTACAAGGTGGCAGACCCCAGAGTCACTTGAAAGGTGGTGCTCCTCATTGTCTTCCCCTCTCCTCCTCCCTTTCTTCCCCCTCAGCTGGGACTGAGTTGGCAGTGCTCAGCTCATCTTTCAAGCCTTCTCTTCTGTTCCCAGGTGAAATCACGCACATACAGACATTCACGTGCTCCACTTGACCATGAGCAATGCCACCTCCAAGCTGAGTCTGGGAAAGCCACTGCTATCCTCGCTTATATGCTTGGCTGCACTGGAGCTGCTTGTTCTCTGCTTCCCAACTAGTCAAATCTAAAAGACACTGGCTTGAGCCACAGGTGACCCCAGTATCAAAAGGCACTGGGACAGAGGAGCAACATCCACGCAGGCTGCATCAATGCAAAACCTGAGAGAGAAAGGGATTCTAGGATCTTCCTTCTCTGCTCGTTTCTGTAATTTCTTTGTCTCTTAGTTGCCTATGCTGCCTACTAGAAGAACCTCACATTCCCTGAAGAGAGACTTTCTGATGTCTTGCTTTTGGGTGCTGTTCAAGTCTACTCAGAGAGGATTATTCCATAGTTAGGACCAAGGGGGTTGAATGTAAATATTCCTGCAGAGGATAAGTAGTAGTGTATTTCTGGTCTGATTCAAGCCAGCATTTACTAAATAGTACTTCCAGCATCAGATACAACCATTTTCTTCATTGCAATTGGTCTAGAAGGAAGAAGTCACTTAAAGGTGGCGCTGTAAGACGTAAAGTAAGTAGAGATTCTTGTAATATAGTTAATTTGAATGGCCAATGTCAGGTTGAGGAGTCTATAAGGACAACTTTAAGGTAGACTTTTACGTCTAGCTGAGATGCTATTGCTTTGCTTCAAAAAAAAAAGAAAGGAAAGCTAACATGAGCTTGTCTGTAGAGTTTATACTTAGTGATGAAGCGGAGCCACCACATTATGGCTATTCAATAAATATAAGCCCTTGATTGCTGTTACTGATTATTATGAAAGCAAACCATGAGGCTGAACTTAGGAAGTACAGCAGTGTGGTAGGAGTGGATTTGTAAGCTCTGGTGGTCCTGTTTCCACACTACACATTTAATCTGGTGGCATGGACTGAAGCTTGCTAGAAGTTGGACTCATGTGCTTCTGGAGCACATTTTAGAGTTTAGTTTAATCCAGAAGGAGTCTAGGTTGTGCACCTGAGACTGCTTTGGGATATGAACCCAAGATAGTTAAGACAACAGTGAAATTTGCTTCAAAAATTCAAATATTGAGTGCACTGTAATGTTGTATCCAAAGACCTGAGTGAACAAGAAAATTACTCACGTTCACATTGTGTACCGTCCCCGTGGTAGTTGGGCAGACATGTACATTGCAGTTGTCTTCCATCGTCACCCAAGGCAGTGCATCTGGAGTTTGCTGGGCACTGCAAGGCCTCACATTCAGCTATTGCTGGTGGACAGAGAGTGACAGATTAAGCTGTGTCTTCACGCTGTACCAGGAGATCTTGAGTCCTGCAGTATATCAGTTCAAAGTACACCTGTTCTAGGGAGCATCTATCCATGTTCATCCTCACCTATTCTAGTGGTATCAGAGCTGTTCAATATGTCTTATACAGAAAGCAATTTACAGCAATCTACTTACGCTGATCACATCTCAGCCCTTTGTATCCGGATAAGCAAGTGCATCTTCCATCCCCTGTAATTCCACTGTTGCATACTCCATGAATGCAGTCACAAACTATAGGGAGACATGGGTTGGTTTTACTGAATAATAGTGATGTTTGGAAAGACATCAGTTACCCACAGCAAATAGTGTCCTGGCTAACAACTGATAGATATTACAAAATGAGATTTTTCATTGACCTGAGTTCCTGAATCTATAGGCTTCCATTAATGGGAAGATCAATACTCAACAGTTGCAACACTGTCAGTAAATAACACTGATAACAGGCTGATAATAGCCCGAGGGCCTGCATATCTTCACATCGCACGCTATAAACACCAAACTGACCAGTTGCTAATGCTGTAAAACTTGTAAAAATTAACATACACTCTGAAGCCAAAATTGAATATAAGGTGTAACATGGGACATGATTATAACTGTTAAAAAAATAGTTATTTTTTGCTTCAATTCTGCCTCTCTCAAACACCTTCAGAAGAGACGAGCTTTATGACCCCAATAGAATTTATTTCACTAAAAGGATAATTAATCACTGCATAGGTCTCAGGTTTTTTCTGGTCTTGTTCCCATATTCTGCCATTTCTGGTTATAAACCTTGTGAGACTATGGACACAACACTCTGTATTTAGAGTCCAGGCAACTATGAGGTGCCTTTATAAACCTTTTTTTGAAGCCTTATGTATAATTAAAAAGCTTTATGGATATAACTGTTTAAATTATGGGAATGATGCTTTTTAGAAAGGCCCTGTACAGCTACACTTGGAAAAAACTCGCATACCAAGTTGTATCTGTGACTTCATGTTTAAGCTGCAGTGATGTGTATCCTTTTCCCTTTACAAAATTATTCTCTGTTCATGCAAATCACCTGCATGAATTAATTAGTAATATTCTACCTGTGTTATCAGCCCTAATATAAAGCCAAGGAATGCCTAAACTATTACTGGAAAGTGGTTAGTCACAAATGCAGTTTTTATAGGTACTTAGAGAACTTGGAGGAGCTCAAATACCTGAAAGCTGATGTGTAAAATGTTGCTTAAATTAATATACAGTTGAATCTTCTAGTAGCTCTTTGGAAAATAATGACATTCATGACACTGAATCAATTCAAGTAACCTATTTTCATGGAAATGGTGGCTCAGTTACACTTCTGTGTACCAACACTGGCATCCAGTGGAGAGCTGGTAGAAAAAGGGCCTTTGAATCAGCAGCGATGTACGATTAGTGTGGAAAGGCCAACACAGCGTGTTTAAAGTGAGGCCATTTGTGACTCATTTTATAAGTAACTTGACGTAGATCTTGAGGGAACAAAAAGTTTTACTTTGAGATAAACTATTGCCACTTCAGAAAGAGATGTTTCTTAGTATTTTTTTTTTGCGGGTGGTTTTCTGATGTGTTTGCTTAATGCTCAGCAGGGATCAGGAAGGTAAGTAAAATACTAGAAGTCATTAAGAAACAGACAAAACTGGCAAAGAGTTATACAACTATATATGCTTGTGTTACATATGCATTTTAAATGGTGCAAATAGCTCTGATCCCTTCCTCAATGTCATGCTTCTGAGAGAAGTATGGCCAACCAATGGAAAAATCTACCGGCCAGAAAACAAACCCAAGCTTTTTTACACTTTAGACTAAATTATGGAGCTCCTTGGCACAGAGTATTGTGGAGAGCAAAACCAGAATCAGACTCAGAGGAAGGGTAGATAATTTATGGAGGATGGATCCAGCAGGAGCCTTTAAACACTACAGTTTCTATGCAGATCGACATCTAAACTGTTGGCCTCCAACATCGGGTACTAAGCTAGAAGGACTCTTAACCTTCTTCATAGTGACTTTTTTTTGTCAGATAAACTGATTTCAGTATCACATGAGTATTTCATGCCTTAATACAGATGCACCAGCTTGTAGATCTGTGTAAGAACCATACCAAAACACTGTAAGCCACTGTAAATTATGCATTTGATATTTTCAGTACAATAAGAACTTCCTGTATTTAGATCAAATAAATGGAAGTCCTTAGTTTAGGGTGCAAAGTGGCTAACACTGTTACTAATTTACAGGGAGGGATATCTGCAGGGACACACAGATGATTCTAATCCTTAATTTACTGACTCCTGGCCTCAAGATAAGATTAAGATATTTTTGTAGTGCTACACTAACTGTTGTCTGTATGGTCCTTTAGATCCCTGTACCTATTTCACTGTGATCACTTGGCATCTGAATGCAGCTTTCAATCACCTTGTGTTTCCTACTTTGATAAATAAAGGTCAAACTTACCTGATGTACAGTAAGGACCATATAAATTCTCTTCAGCACATTTTTCACAGGCTGTCCCACCAAATCCTTTCTGTGAATTACAGAATAGAAATCACAATTTAAGTCTCTCATCTCTACTTGTAGATACATGCTTAGCAGCCTGAAAACAGCTTCTTCAGCTACCAAGAGAAAATAAAATGAAAGGTTCAATCAGCAAATCAGAGATGACTACTGCAATCGAGAAAACATTGTCTTTTGAATAATTTTTTCCCTTTTAAAAAAGTTTTTCTCTCTTACACTTCAAATCAGATCAGATGTTCTGAATGTCATGTTAATGATAAAGAACAGTAATCAAGCCTAAAGTCCAAACAATTTTTACAATTATGTTGTATTTTCTGACAATTTCTCACTCTTTTTTTTACATGTTCACAGATGTGCTTTTGATGTAATGGAAAGATTAACCAGTAGAGGGAGAGAGAGAAAAGGTTCTAGTTGTTGGTTGAAGCTATAAAGCACTGCGCATTGCACTCTGCCAAGAAACTTTGTAGTGAGAGTATAATTCCAAGTATAAGTCCTTTATAATTAGGGAAAAAAGTCGTAAGTAATAGCAGAGGAACTCAAGCCACCTGTATCAGGCAGGCAAGATGAAAGAGCTCTTTAGTAATTTCATCTGAACAGAGAATCACAGAATCATTTAGGTTGGAAAAGACCCTTAAGATCATTGAGCCCAACTGTAAACCTAACACTGCCAGATCTGCCACTAAACTGTGTCCCTCTGAAGTCTGTAGAAATAATACTGTGAAGATTAGGGCAAACCACACAAAAAATGAACTCCAAGAAGATAATACCTAGTGTTTCTAAAATAGTTTCCTTTAGTGCATTTATAGAATTTCATATGCATTGTTTCTCAGCAGAAGTTACATGCTATTGTTACATTTTTTTCATTTAAAAGAAAGGACATACCTGACAAGTGCACGTTCCATCCCCATTTATACCCTGGGAGCAGCGTCCTCGCCTGTTACACGGTGATGCAGCTCCTCCTGGACAGGCTAGAAATGACAACATTTAAGACACCATAGTATCATATCATAGAATCATAGAATGGCATGGGTTGGAAGGGACCTCAAGGATCATAGAGATCCAACCCCCCTGCCATAGGCAGGGCCACCAGCCTCAGGCCTGGATCTACACAAGGTTGCTCAGGGACCCATCCAGTCAGCTTGTTCTGCGCGTTATGCTCCCCTTGCACATGAGGGTTGACAGCCTTGGAGGCTGCAGGACTTTGGGTCAGACAGGGACCTCTAGTGACTGCTGCTATTTTGCAGCTGCCTGAATCTCTTCACTAGAATATTGGCTTTGGCAGAGACCATCAGCCTCTCTAGTTGGGGAACTCAAGCTGTGACTGTACTCAAATGATCGCACAGAAAACAGTTTTCTTATTCTACAGTACCGTTTTGATTTAGTTCCTGCTAATCCACTGCTGTCTGCAGACACTCTGAAACTGTTAGCTCTTGATACAACGGGAGTTTGCCTGACCACTTCTTCCATATGCGAATACAACTCTGATTATTGAAAATTTGCTGTCAGCATTATACTTGATGCTAAGTCAGAGTTTAAATAAGCCTTTTTCTTTCCCTCACAAATTGCATTTGCTTCATGTGGGTGTTTTTTTTTTCTTTTCCTGTCTCCCATAATGATGTGATATTTGATTCAAATCACCTTGGAAATCGAAATTTGGGTATCTCCTAAGCCACTTCTGTCCAGTGTGCTGTGGACACTGGTAACGCTTGTGTATCAAAGATAAGCTAAAGCCATGATTACAGACAGTGGTATATACCAGTTAGAGTCTGACCAAAACTACCAACCAGCAAGGGAGAATAAGAACCGACGACTGTATTTCCAAATCAAAGTAGTCTGATTTTTAACTGAAATGGAATTTTTTTAATATTCAAAGTTTTACTGAAAGTTTGCCTATAGGAAATGTGTATTACAGTAATTTTTAGTCAGCTTGTTCTGTCACTTTTTTTTCCCCCTGTAGGGAGGGATATCATTATTTTTTATAGCTATGCAACCTCTCTGTGGCAATGATTTATTAACTCACTCCCATAAGCCCTTGTTTCCTGTAACTGGAATTGACATTAGGTACCATAATCCTGATACAGGTGGTGTTTGTCTAAATGTATCAAACTCCTACTGCCCTCGCAGTTTCTCTGCTGTACCTTGCTGGTAGATTTATTGTTTACAAAGAGTCTCAGTTTGTTCTGTGTGGGTGAAGAAGGGCAGCACTGGATTTATGCTCCCTCTGAGTAACTTAATCCTGATTTAGAGTGTTTAAGTGATGTGGAAGTTTTAATGAAAATCAATTTGATTTGGACAGACTGATGAGCAAATAAGGGGATGTGTATATGTATACACCTAATTTTAGTGAAGGCTTTGGCTTTAAACCAATCTGTTAATATTTCCCAATTTATTCCTTAATGGTGAGGGTGTAAGGTCTGTTGGATCTGAGTAATCTTCTAATGAAAACAGCAGTAAATGTAAGGATAAAACTTCAGTGCAGTTTCTCTCATACATGCATTTATTAAGAATTGAAATGAAATAACCAGAAATCAGGTAAAGTAATAAATACACATACTTCAATCTTTAAAGTGGCTTTTAGTGAATCTTGTTTCCTGGTTAGCATGTGATAGCTAAATCTCATCTTTAGGACTGAGATAGATGCCAACTGCTTAATATTTGCTTTGAATGGGAACAGTCTAACCTGCACCGATGCTTTTAATGAACGTGCAAATATAGAGAAATTATGAGAAAACTCAGCTGATGGTACAAATACAAGGAAAGGATACTTTAAAATTGCTGACACCACAAGTTTCTTTGCAGTTGATATTCATTACGTTTCCCCTTGTCTTCACTACCTCTCATCTCTTGTTTTGATACCACCACCAAGGGACAGCTTTATCAGAAGCTTAGCAAATTGCTGTGTTGTATGAGTTTGGTCAGGCAGATAGAGTGTTTCCCCCAGCCATTGGGGCTGCAGGAGGCAGTGCTGGGTCACTGGAGTGATGCTGGCACAGTCACCCGCTGCCGCCCACCCCAGTGCTGGGGAGACCTTTGCTTTTGTTGAGAATGTTTTTTGAAAAGCAATGAGAAAGAGATGCTTCTGCTTATCACTTACAGCTGCCAGAGACCGACGGCCAGATCTTTATATCTAGGCCAAAAGAGCTTAAATCTATCAGCTTTTTTAGTCTCTTGGAGTTCAATTCAGCACTTCCTAAGTGTTTTCAAATGCAGCCTCTTGGATTACTTTGCCTGCCTGCCTGCAGGCTAAAGCAGTTGCTAGGACTTGTAAAAGTGTATTTTGAACTTAGAATATGATAGAATTAGGCTTATTATCTTTCCTCTTGGCCTTTTTTTTTTCTTTCCTTTTTTTCTTTTCTTTATTCTTACAGTGCTCTCCACACAGTTGCCCATACCATTTACCTTTCAGTTTGTACCCAGGCTTTTCCTTGGAGCCAGGCAAATATTTGCCCAGAGCTGGGGTGGGGAGTAGTTCCCACTGAAGCCCAGCAGTTACATATGTGCGGCATCTGAGTTCCACCAGTCCAATGATACTGGCAGTGTTAAAAGACTCTGTTCTTTTCTCCATGACCTTTTCCTGACATACTTTTCCCTTTTTCCTTGACATCTTTTTAGAAGGATGGGTGTGCAACTTGTTGGCTTGGCGTGCTTTGTGGGGAGGGAAGGGGCAAACCATCTTTAATTCACACTATGTGTATCAGCGTGTGCTATCATTTAAGGAAGTCAGAATGCTATTTAAAACCTCATTTTGTTATTGCCATCAGATGCTAAATGCGAAGTAAACCCCTAGTCAGGGATTTTTCTCTGGCTTCAGGAAGGACCGTCTTTCCTCCAAATATTTCAAGGCACGTCATATGCTCTTAGAGAGATTATGATAATGCAAAGAGCTATTTTCTTCCTCCAAATAACTGCAGAAACAATGCTGAGACCTTGATTCTTTGCTTTTTGAGGCCAGGAAGTTTGTCCAAAGGAAGAGAGGGCTCCTTTGCCTCCACAGGCTCCTGCCCACAGCAATGCAGGCAGGGCTGCGGCTGGTGGGCACTGAGCTCTGACCCTCAGTAGAAAGACACATGCCCCTCATGTGGCTTCCCAGAGCATCCTGAAGTATGGGATGACTATCATGTCTAGCATTGCCTTCTCCCTATCAGGGGCTGCACAAGCGATTATCTTCAGAAAAAGACAGGAATACACACAACGTACTCAGCAATTTGCCTGTATTTTCTATAGAATCACAGAATCATCAAGGTTGGAAAAGACCTTCAAGATCAAGCCCAACCATCTGCCCTGCACCACTGTAATCACTAAACCATCTCCCAAAAGCACCTCATCTACCCATTTTTTAAACACCCCCAAGGATGGTGACTCCACTGTAGAAGTCTCCATAAATTGAGCTTTAACTATTTTCCTTTAGTAGATAAATACTATAACTTAGTCCACCCTGAGGTTTTGCTGTATTTGTGGAAATGCTGAAAGGTTTTTCCTGGGAAAAGGGCAGTGGGAGGAGAGGCAGTCCTGATTACCCCTGCTTCAGGAATGACCTTCAGCATTTCCTGGAAGTTCAAAAAACTTGGATGGAAAAACTGTTTCAATTTGGGTTGAAAGAAAAGACCCCCTTTGCAAAGGGGTAAAAAGTTTAAGAAATTTTGAACTATTTCAGAATCAGATGAGGGTATTTTTGACCAAAAATGAAACATTTAAACTTGTGGTTTGAAAATACAGATTTTAAAAATCTGTATTGGGAAACCTCCCAAATGGAAAGTCATTTTACAGGCATTGGCTGAAATTATTTGTTTGGAAAATCTCAAAACCCAAGGGAGTTCCCCAGAATTTTTAGAAAAAAATTCTAGGAATTTTTCTTTTTAAATGAAGCTTTGAATATGTGTTTTTCTCCAAATCCTCTAAGGTTTGGTTGAAAACTACTGTTTATTTCTACTCCTATAATAAGTTCTGAAGAGCAATCTTCTCATGGCAGTAGTTACTGAAAAGAAGCAAAATCACTGCTTTACTTCTACTCAAATTCTACTTAAAAAAAGAAAACAAAAAAGCTTACCCATGCAGTCTGGGCCCCAGCGTCCCTGGCAGCACTCAGGGTGTTCAAAGTCCTTCACACAGTGATGCCGACATCCCACGAAAGAAAGTGTGTGTGTTTTAGTTTCTAGATATTTTCTGAGGAAAAGAAGTTGGAGCTGTGTTAAAGTACTTTAAAGCCTCCTGTGGGGAAAAATTAAATTCTTAACTGTCTCTTCTCCTTTCAGCGTCAGACAAGAGCCCTTTAAGCTTAGTTGTATTGTTCTGCCTTATATTTATATTCTTTTTCATTGAAACATGCATTTCACATCAAGGTCTAAAAAGATCCTTGGAGCTATTTCTTTTGCATAGTATAACCCAGCAGTTTTCTCTAAGTTTTGATCTAAACCACTATTTTAAAAGTTATTTAATATCAAGGTTCTTTAAATGCTTAGTAAGCTCAAAATAGTTACATTTCCCCTAAAATATTGCCTTTCTGGTTTTTGGGTTTTTTTTAAATCTGAAAGGCAAGATTTCAAATTTGTTTTGATATATTTCTTCCTGCTCTTCTTCCCCCTCCCTCCCTTCCCAATCCGGCAGTTTAAAAAATCTTGTTATTTATATAATAATATATTATAGGGATGATATAAAAAAATTATTTCTGTGATAATACATATTTATTCTATGATATTCATATAGCATCCATGTAAAGTATACAGAATAAACAAGGAAGTTATTTTATTATATATAAAAGAAAATCTGATAGGCATCGATAAGAATGTTTATTTTCCCCTTCTACCATTTGCTGATTAACTTTGGGCTTGAAGTACTCTGAGTGAGGCTTCAGTTTGGGAGTTAGGGAAGCAAATGGAATAGACCATTTGTAATATGACTTAGTATTTTCTAATTCATGGAAGACAGTATTCATGGAGAAAAGCTGTGAAAGAAGAGATACCTGCAGTTTGGTATCCCAGTCCCATTGGTAATTCTGGTGTAACCAGCAGGGCACTGAGTTTCAAGGTTTAAAGAGCAAGGCACACACTCAGTTTTCATTTGAATCAGTAGCTTTTGATGACATTGCTTCTTCATCTGTAATAGAAGAAGATTAATTAAAAAGAAATAAAAAGTTCTTTGAGTTGGTTTAACTCTGCTCCCAGGGGCATTGCTGAAAAATGACGAATTTACTAGCTTTGTTCTCACCCACAGCTACAACAGGCTCTACCCTGTTCAAAAGTAGCTCAGCTAAACTATGTAATAAACCACATATTAGAGCTTTGCAGTAATCGAGTCCACACAAAAATAACCCCAACCACAGCGGGATAAACCCTTCTAAGTGTCATATTTTTCCTAAGAAAGCTTTATCGACAAATGTGAAGTTCAGAAGACTTGAAAGCCAGCTTACTGACACAGCATCAGCCTAAGCAGCCTTAGTTTTGAAGTCGCCTTTCCAACCCAAACAGACAAGTGCAGGCAAGTGCCTTCTCCATTCAATGGCAAAATTAAATATAAGGTGTGGAGTAGAGGAAGTTTCTCATGGCTCTGCCTACAGAGCACAGCACAAGCCTTTGTTCTTATCAAAAGGCTGGGCTTCATGGTATCACCACCACTGTCCTGAACTGAAGGACTGTGGCTGATATTTTCAAATTGGTGTAAAAGAATGATGTCTAACTTTGCTGATTAGGGAGGGAGAGAGAGAGGTAGCAAAAAGAAAAAAAATGCTTAGGGTGTTGTCTCAGAGTTGGCATTTTAATTTACAGTTGTAGAATCATGGATTTGAAAATGTCTATATATCAAAAAGTAGTTTGTTTCCTATCTCTGGAACAGTTGAGCTATTGTAAGGCAAAAGATCTTTGCTGAACTCCAGTTAATGTTGGCTTAATCTTCTTTCTTCCTGAAGACTATTTGTAGAAGTAAGTTTATAATTCAAAAATGGTGAGAAATGATCTAATGCATAATATAATCTTCAAAAACAAAAAAAAAGCAATACATGAAATCACCATTCTTGGAGAGGAAGCACCGTGAAGTGCTCTGTTTTCTATTCCAAGATAACAACTTATCCACTCTGCTCTAAGTATAGACCTATTTAGGTGGTCTTAACTTAAGCAATATTGTCCATGACAGGCTTCCTGTATGACATGGTAGAATTGAAGTGAACTCTCTGAATGGGATTTCAATTAAGCAGCTGAGTAGTCAATTAAGGCAACGTCTGAATCATTGCCAGGTCAATGTGAGGAAATGCTTAATGTGTGTTTTGAGGCACTGTACCTGTCCGCTCTGTGTGTTCACATGTGTATGTATGTAGGGGCCAGTTCTAGCAGTGTCATCCATCTGAAAACATTTAAATATGTTAATAGTTGTCTGTGGATGTTTGAAGTGGTTTCCCAGGTTATAATGTTAGCAGGATAGTAGAGGTTCTTGCATGAATTGTAGTTTGGACAGGAAGATCTTTTAGAAAGCATTAATTTCATTTGGAAATGGTCAGTTGTAGAGAAAAAAACTGTGGTATGTTGATTCTGTTGTAATTTGTCTGTCATGGCTTTGCTTCTGTCTCCAGCCATTGCTCTTCTGTAGTTTGCATGACAGGTAGGAAGTTGTTCTGCTAACGAATTTACTACTCCCTTCCTATGAATACTTGCAGTCTAGGATCAAAGCACATTTTTCTCTGCTCCTAAATAAATAGCATTTCTTGAATTCCCTGCTATGACTGATTTCTCTGTTCTTTGCTAGCTCTCATCTGAAGCCTGTCCAGTTAGGCAATAGCCCTCCTGCATGGGGACTGTCAGACCAGGCCTGTCTAGGCAGTTCCTGTGCACATGAACGGGACTTGTGCACCCCCCCCTTTGAGGTCTTGTTTGTCCCCTACCTCAAAAAATTGACCATTAACCCTTTGTGCAGCAGCATCATAGCAAGGGAGATAGAAGTTATTTGCTATCTAGGGTCTATTCCAACCCATCACTTCCAAGCTTGGGGCCCACTGCAGTGCTGTGATGTCTTGCTTGATGGGCATCCCCCATTATTTTTGCCCAGGGGTTCTCAAACAACCTATGTGTACATGCAACCCTGTGCTGTCCAGGTAGTAGTAGACGTTTTGGGCACACAGGGGATGTTGCAGTCTTGGTGCAGCAGCTTGCAGTTAGCCTGGGCTGGTACACTGGCTGCTTGGGAGTAATATCTACATGTGCTACAGTATGGTAGTCCTGGATGGAGCCCTCACTCCAGAGGTTTCTTCTGATTGTTCTTCCCTCAAGGTTTGTGATAGTAACACGTTTCAGTAGTGAAGATTGTCAGGATGTATCATTGACACTGATAGGAGACTAGGTTGTGTGAATTCTGAGGGACTCCACTTACCAGTCATCACCTGGGTATTAACACATTTCAACATCTATTTGGCTGTCAAATTTTAGTCTTTAGAAATGTACTGCTGAAATCTGATTTGAGTAACATTCAAGGGTTTAGTTGGGTGCATAGATGCATTTCAGGCATCTTTGAAATAAAAATGAGACCTTTTTCCAGCTGTGGGTATAACATGGAGACAGCTCTCTCAGACGCTTGGCAAAACAGCAAAGCTGTGCCACACTGCGAGGACTCAGCAGCATTCCTGCCCTCTTGGTAGAGCCTGGGGCACTGAGCTGACCTGGCTTTTCAGGCTTCAGGTCTAAAGTGACTTCCACAAGCTCAAACTAAAGCACCTCCACCTTGCTTCCCATCCAAAACCACCTCACAAAGCACCAGCACAAGAGGAGTTTTGAATGCTTCAAGCTTTTCACAACACTGGTGCTCAGCACCAGTACAGCCACCTTAATGGTCCATCCTAAGACATGACTCAGCACCAGAGCAAGAACCAACAAAGCAGAATCATGCAGTCTGGGCATCTTAACTCCCATGAGCATTTCCACTAGGTTAAACCAGTGCTGTTACTGTAGAATAATCATATACTCAGAGTGTTGGCTGAGTTTTCTGAGTCTTTAACCGAGTATGCTACTGAAGCCCTGCTCCTTGCAGGTGCTTGGGGGTATGTCGTAAAGAGTCTGAGACTGGGTAAACTGCTGGGCTGGTAGGATATTAAGGGCCAGAAATGAAAAAAGCTTTTGGTAGGAATGGATTAAATTGTCTTGCTGCAGAAGTTATCATCAAAAAGGCACCCCACAAAATTTCATTATTTTGGGACAAGAAAAATAAAAGAGATTTTTGAAAGGTAAAATCTAGACCAAAATAAGTTGTGCCCTTTCCCTATAGTTTTTCCAGCTATAAAACACTGTTTGTTTTGGAATAGAGGAGTTATTTCCACTTTCTCACATTTCCTCATTTTCCCTTTTTTTTTTTTTTTTTCTTGCTAGGGAAAATGAAGGAAGCAATTTGTTGCTCTCATATTTTTTAGAGACAAAATAAGTTTAACACATTTCCCAGTACTCGTTCATGTTTTTCAAAGTATTTTTCCATTTAGAAAACCCAAACAAACAAAAAAACCCAACCAGCATGGCTCCCTCACCCCGACCCCCCTGCCACAGGCATCCCAATTTCTCACTGTTTTTTCTTTTTCCCTGTTCTACAAGTGTTTTGGGTTTTTTTTTTCCCCCTCTAGAATGCAGTAATTTAAAGCCTTATGTTGTGAGGATGTCTTGCTGTTGAACTCCTGGTTCAGATTTGTAACCCAACACTTTTCTACCTCTCTACAAGGGTGATGAAAACAGAGTTTGTTTAATTCCACAGATCCATGGGATTTTTACATGACAAGTGCACCACTTTCACAAAAGTCTGCTAATCTTTTACTTAGAATTTATAACTTTGTACACTTCTAGTACCTTAGTTCCTTAGAATTTTCTCCCCACCTATCTGAAATAGCTTGTCAGATTTTTGTGGTTAGTAGAGTGAATAATTTTCACTAGGGAAGAACTTCTGCTTTTATCTCCTGACTTATCAGAACTTCTATCAGTTTTCTCTCGTTGCTTTTGATGAATGTGTCAGCTACTGTCTTTTGCCATGTTTGCCATATTTCAGAGGCTTTTTCAGTGTACTCATGACATATCCTTTAAGCCAAATTCTCATGTGGAATAAACAGATGCATTTCTGTTTTTTCAGAGGACTGAATTACAGAGCTCTTATTTTGTAATTCAGTGTCTCACGCCTCAGTGACTGTTAAAGTGTGCTTTACTTCTATACGATATAGAGCCTGATAACTGTTCTCCCTGTAACAGTGAAACTATTCCCACCTCTATAGAGTAATACAGACACATAGTAATTCATTACTTAAATAAAAAGCTGCTTCTTACCTCATCTGGGACTTGTGATGTCAGACACAGTTTCACTGCAGCCAAAAAAGCCAAAAAGAATAAAACTACTGGATTTTTTTCCATTGTGAAGAATTTTTTTTTCCTTCAGAGCCCTCCAGACATGAGAACTAAAATTGTGACATAAAGCGATGGTTTGCTAGAGGTGCTGTTTCTTCTGCATTCTTAGGCAAATAGATGTTAACAAGACTCTTGTCTTCCTGAAGGAAAATGAGTGAAGGGCATGGCATGTGAAGCTTGTCTGCAGGCAGGAAAAATTCCAAAATGTGGGTATTTGCTGAAGGTTTTCACTGCAAAGCTGAATAAACCCTTCCTAACTGAATGACAGGATATCCTGTTGAGGCTCTGTTCATTTATCCCTCTCTCTGAGGCTGTTGACAGTACAAAATCAAGGACACAAAACTGTGGTGACAGAAGATGTTTCCTTCTTTTAGGTGGGCATGGGCAGGGGATGGGAGCAACTGCTGGGCTTGTTATCGGTACATTTGTTCAATTGGTCTAAGGCAGAGCAAAGGATTTCTGGAAGCTGGCTTATCAGCCCTAATAATGTAAGGGTGGATCCATTCAATGTGGTTCTAGGGGTAGGGCTACTGATTTTATCTCAGGATGCCAAAAGAACATCTTCCAGCTTTGGTTAGCTGGATAAAAAGAGGGACTTCCCCCCCCGCACCTCCTGCCTTCCCCCCCCCTTTTTTTTTGCTACTTTTGTTAAAATTGTTCTGACTGATTTCCTGAAGCCAAGCAGAAGAAAATTAACTCAGCTATGTTACTTGCACGTGATTATAAGGGAAGAGTAGGCAGACATTCTGATTTGCCAAAAGCGAGACTAAAGTTTTCTTTCTTAGGGTTGTGCAGCTCTTATCTAGCGCTGTTCCTTGCTGCTGCTAGGGTCAGTCTTGTGAAGGCAGCCTCTCTTGTGTCTTAAATACATAATAATTTGACTGCCTCCAGTTTACCAGCTTTGCTTTGTGCCCCTGATGTTATTTTTCAGCCATTTGAAGCATTCCATGAAGGTGCCTTAATACAAAGACATACTTTGAAGCTGGGCTAAGTTGTTGAAGAGTCTACTGTAAATGCAGTCCTTTCTCCCAAACTCCAGCTTTTAGTCATGGCTAGCTGCTGCATTACCTTTAGACCACAGATGTAATACTTGATGCAGTTGTAACTGGTTATCTTGAACTCTGTATTGTTTTCCTAAAGAACTCTGTGGTGGTGCACATGTAATACACAAATTCTTCTACTGCTGTTATGGGCTCTACATAAATACTGTGATATTGCTGGTAGGAGATGGCAGGGCAAGATGTTTCCTGTATGCTCATGAAATCCTGTTCCTTTCTGCTATATGGTGAGGAAAGAAAATAATTTCTTGTTTATGCAGAGAAGATAGCAGCCAGGGGT
The DNA here is from genome assembly GCA_013400835.1 of Zapornia atra. NCBI lineage: Eukaryota > Metazoa > Chordata > Aves > Gruiformes > Rallidae > Zapornia > Zapornia atra. The sequence goes on along the minus strand of VZTU01019863.1, from coordinate 227,265 downwards.
TGTGATGTATATGCTGACAATCCCTATGGCCCTGAGAAGTGTCGTTTCTCTTTTCTGAGGTCAAGGCCTTTCACGTTACTTTGGTTTTGCATACAATGTATAATCTTGCCTGGTGGAAGGAATGGTCATGTTTTTCTCCAAAACAGCAGAATCTGGGAGGATTTTCTCTTCCATGTGATGATAGCTCATGGCTGCATCTCACCATCATGGGATATTTGGGAGTAAAACAGCCTCTGTCTTCTGCAGCCATGCCTTGTTAGAGCATGGGTCAGGGTGGTTTTCTGGGCAGAGTCTATGCTACCTAAGCAAAACATGTTTTCTTGGTCCCTGTCTGTGTGATGGCAGGGGCTGACAGCTTCTGCAGCAGCTTGAGGTCAGTTGGGTTTCTTGCTTGCAGCCACTTCAGACAGCACAGTGATGAAAGCAGCTGTAAATCAAGCACATCCCTTTCCTGTCCTGTAGATCGAGATAAAAAGCAACACACATCAGCTCTCTTGTTATCTGCTCTTACGTCCCGTATAGGCATTTGAGAGAAGTAAACCCTTTTTCTCCTTCCTTCCTCTCGCCTCGTGTTGGCGCATGGTCTGCTGCTGACCCCCATGATGAGTGCCTTCCCTGCACTGGAGGGACCAGCCACCCTTTCCTCGTGCTGGTGACAGGTTCCCGGGGCTTAAATACAGACTGTGCCAGGCTCTCACTCTAATTCTGCCTGGCCTGCTCCTGCCCTGCTTTGGGCACAAATATCGTCTTATACATCACCTGGCACGCAGGATGGGGCTCCCTGGGGGCTCAAGGGGTGGGAAAGCACCCTGACACTCAAGCCGGTGCAGTGTGGCACTGCTGCAGATGGCAGTGTACCCGCTAGCCGGCCAGTGTACCTGCTGCTTGTTACCCTGCACATTGCCCTATCTGTGCCGACTTTTGTCCTGGCTCTCCTCCAGCTCCTGCCCTTGACATCCAGCCCGTGTATTTCTGGGGCTGTCCTCCTCTGGGGTGGTGGTGGCAGGCTATCACATTCCTACAGCTTGTTTTCTTGCTTTTCCTACTCCTACTTTTTCACGGCTTTAGCAGGATTTTTTCTTTTAGCTTTGTGCTGTATCACTTTCTGTGTCCAACTGGAGCAGTTGGGATGTCTTGGATCTCTGATTCCTACAAGAAGGTGAAAATTTTGGAAGCCTTAGATGACAAATATGAAAATGTAAATGTGTTTGCGATGTTTGTTCCCTTGGAGATATATATATATATTATAATGTTGATACACGTGAGGCAAGTGAGAGCAAGGAATGTGGGAGTGACTGTGGGCACAGATGCACCTGAAAGCTGGGGTCAATTTGACATAGAAGAGCCCAGCCAAACCTCACAGGGGATATCTTGGCCACTCAGATGCTCAGTGTTGCAACTACTTGTTACCTTTGTACATCTGAAAACTTACAGATTGCAAGCAGCCCAGTGAAAAAGATTAGAAACAGTCATTGTGCAGATATGTGCTGTGGCATTCACTCGTGTGTGCCACAGACTGTCACAGCCTTCCTCTGCTCCGCTGTTGCATTACTGGACTGGACGCTCCTTCTTTAAGTAGTTGAGAGATGATTGCCTTTTTACTTTCTTCATCCATCTACTTCCTGTTTCCGAGTTGCTTCTTGTATTTCTGAGCTGACAATGTCAACCAACCAGTGGAAATGCAAAGGTTCATTTCTGTAGGTGTATTTGTTTTGTGCTGCAACTTATTTCAGTGTAACAGTGACCTAGTTGCTCTTTCTTAGAGCTAAGCATCTGGTGCATGTGGTCAGTGAGTAAAAACCAGTAGAGCTACAGACACGATGGCTGTGGCACTCACCTTCCTCTACATGGTTTTGATAACTACATAATTTCTTGCCTGTTTGAATTTTTCGTGATTGATTATTGCCTACATGACTTGCATTTTATATTGTTGCCCCAAACTCTCCACACAAGAAGCTTATTCAGCCAGAGATGGCCAAACAGCGTATGATGAGGTCTCAAAGACTCACGCAAAGCGCAGCCATTTCACAAAAACTCATATGATAAAAACACCATTTTAGAGGAAGAAATAAAAAAGGAATATGACCATGTTGAAGCAGAGCACTCATTGCAGCCTGAACATTCATGAGCTGTATGTTATAAAAGCTGGTACTGCTTTTTTGGTGTGTTCCACCCTACTTGCAGATCAGCTCCTGTCCCAGGGGAACAGCCTAGCTAGTACAGGCTGACAGAGAGTGTCAAGGGTGAGGGCAGTTTTGAACTAAATTTAATATTCTTCCTTAGTAATTTGAAGATAAGCAGCAGAAAATAAATGAATTACAGTTTTTTACTGTATGTGGCTTCTCTTTTAGCACCAGTCACAGCAGGAAAACTGTCCGAGGGGTGTTTGAATAAGGTTTGAGGCTCCACATGTCTGAGGAAAGTCACTTTGCTCTTTGTTTGGAAACTGGCTAAAGCACCTTGCAGAGTGGTAGGAGAAGATAAAATGTGCTCAGAAGAAGAAAGCTTCCTAGGGGGAGGGAAGCTTCGGCTCTGCCAAGAGAAACATCTGAATGCTAATTGTAGGTGGGAGGGAAGGGGGGTGCAAACCATCAAGTTGCCTAGGAGGAGGCTTGGTGAAAGAGGGGGGGTGGGGGCGGGAATATTTGGGAAATACTGCCTTTGATTAACACAGACTTAATTGGAACCTAACAAAGAGTTTAAAAAAAAAAGGTTTGGCAAGTTAAATCTTTCCAGTGCCATACGTCTGAGGAAGCCAACGGTGGCCTATGGAGAGTCTGAATGGGCAATGTGGAAAATTCTAGGGGTGTGTAATTTTATCTGCGGGGTTATGACAGCCATCATTTTGAAACATGGTGACTATCAGAACTAATTAATTCTCCAAGCCCATAGGATGCATTAAGATAGAGCTGCAGCTGGTATGCTGAGGAATGCTGTGCGCCCGGCAGAGGCCATCGCTTTTATCAATGTTAATGAGGGAGAAGGCACAGACAGCTGATCTAAACCCGAATGCGTTCATGATGCATACAGCTGATGGCAATGCAGACTGCCAGTCAAGGGGTGGTCTTAGCCATAGATTAGATCCTCATAGTGGCCTCTTCAGCTTTCTTTCTTTCCCCTCTTTCTTTTTTTTTTTTTTTTTGTTGTTCTCAAAAGAGTCTTTCAGCTGGTGAAATTGTAAACAAAAGGCATTCTAGCAGAGGCTGTGGTGGAGAGGAGCGTACACTGTGCTAACTTGAATGTTATTTACTACAAGTTTTAAGGGGGTGGTGGATGGGGGAGCTCTGTGGCTGAACGTATAATCAGCATCATGCTATAAAGGGAATGACCACAAAATCAGGGACTGTTCATAGGTACCTCTACTATCCTTTCATGCTATAAGAGCACACTGCTTAAAAAAATGAAAGTCATGCTTAAGCCATAGTTAGGGTACCATGCCCTTGGAGGCCAGTGGGATACAGGACTTATTTTATATATATATATATATATATATATATATATATATATGTCTCCTGTTTGTGGGACGCATTCCCCATGTTCATCTGTGAGACCTTCAGGCCAAGATGTACAGGGGGATAAAGCTACAGGACTCCTGGGTGGCAGGGCCATGGGGGTGAAGGGAAGGACTTAGTAACCTGACCTAGAACTGCAGGTGACATAGAAGAATATTAAAGCCATTTTTGTGTCTCTGTCTCCTCTGCGTCTCCTGCATTGTAGCTCTTGATAGGCCATGCCTGGACTCTGGTCCCACATTGCTGCCAGATAATGGCATGATAAACTCGAAAGGTACAGCCCTGGTACAAAATCTTGATTTCTTTTGAGCACCGTGTCTCTTCCTGGTGATATAACACTTCTCAGGTTTATTAAATCTCATATTTAATGGTGTATAAATATGACATAGATTCCTTGCACAGATTTGGAATGAAGTGGATCACAGCGATGAGCTGCTGGGATAAATACACCGAAATAAACTTGTAGTTTGGGTTAACATCTGCCTGTTTGTGTAATGTCAGCACATTCAGCTTTAAGATGCAATGAAAGTATAACAGAAAGTAGGAACAAATAATGGGCTTACACAAGGGGAGAAAGTGGCTGAAATGAATCTTGATGGCAATTCTTAAGCAAACCCATTTGGCAGTTTGTGTAAACATCCAACAGGAAGGAGACCAGGGCTGTTTGTATGTGTGTCTTTTATGTCTGCAGTTCTGCTAAGGTTGCAGTGAGTAAGGCCAAAATACCAGGAAAGCCCCTGAAATTCCAGGGTTTGGGATGGACAGAAGGATGTGGACCATGAATTTCTGGTGCTTTACACGTATGTTAGTCTCCAGCACTGTGGTAGGGAAGCAGGACAGAGGGTGGCACACATATTTCAGATCTTAGCAGTTGGCCTTTGGTAGGACTGGGTACTTTTGGAAACCCCAGGCACCATAAGGGTGCTTGTGGAGTTGGGGGAAGCAGCAGAGGCTGTGTCATTACTGCAGCGTTATTACCTGCTGGCTTCCTTCCTTGCCTTAGATGATGCAAAGAGTTCACTGTAATTCCGGCCTATGTAGATCTTGTACGCTTTCAGAGTAATGCTTTTGTTTTGACTAGTCAGACCTAAACAGAGTTAGCTTAAATATAATTAATAATTTACTAGTAATAGAACTGAATTGCAGATAATGATGTGGAGCAATCAACCTTTGCTCAGATTTTTTTTTTCTTTTCCTTTTAAATGCAGCCTTTATAACATTATCCAAATGTGCATGTTTACGGCTATAGTGAATTGATTTCAGCCAATTATCTTGTCTAGGAAAAGCCATCTCCAAATTTCTTTGAGAAAGAAAATCATACAGAAGACAAGCTGGTGTAATTTCCAGAAATAAAATAACACAATGTTATCTTTTATTGTCTTCCTCCTTATCACACACAAACTTACTGTGGGACATGTTACGCACTGTGCTAATGAGCAATGGTGTGGGTACCCAGCTTGGTAATCCCTAAACCATGACCTAAGGGCAACCAGTTGCCCACGGGGACCTCTGATATTGCTGGGAAGAGCCACGGTGATGCTGCCTGGTGTGTATTAGCTGGCTGCGGGCCAGCAAGGGTTGCAAAGCGCTGCCCTAAGAAATAGAGCTGGACTTGGGATGAGGAAGCTTCAGTCTGCTTTTTTGGCTATGTTGCTTAAAGAAGTGGACAAGCTGCTCTCCTTTCTGCTTTGTCTACATCTCCTCTCCTTTCTGCCTTTTGATAGTTTGTCTGCCTCCCACTATGGGTGTGTGTCAGCACCTCCAAAAGTGGCACCCTGCACTAGGATGGTTCTGGTACAAGACTAAAATGTGGTTTCTCCACCTGTATCCTCCGTCCCTCTTCAGTTCAGCGCACGCATTTCTTCTTACATCTTTCCTGATGGGGAGGGAAGAGATAAGGGTGGGCTTTCTACCTGGCATCTCCGGGGTCCGGCATGCTTTGCCGTAGGGTGGTTTTGGGGTTCAGAGCCTGCGGGACACCCCCGCCCCTTCCCAGCACCTCCGAGCCCCGGACCCTCCCCCGCGGGACCACCGGAGGGCAGCAGAACCCAAGCCACGGCTTCGACGCCCCCCTTCCCCCTACAACGGCACCTGGAAGGGGCTACTTGGTCCCCAGACCCCCTGTGAGAGGCGGGCCGGGGGGCAGCTCTCTGCGTGGGCAATCCCGCTGCAAGTCAGCGGAGAGCCGCCAGGTGTGAAAGTCTGGACACGCTTACACCATAGAGGTGTGCTGATTCCTTAGAAACAGCCCGAGAGCATGTGGGTATAAAAACGTACATTAAAATGTACATAAAAATAGCTAAAATATAAGAATTAGATCTAATTAAAATATGCAAAATAAATATGTTACTATGCTATTATGGCAGTGTTAAAATGGTGTGTGGTTTTTATTTTTATATGATGGAGAAATTTGGAAGTGCTCATCTTGATGCAGAGAGTACATAGGACATGAAGTAGAGGGGAGAGGATACATCCAGATACCTACACAAACATACGCTACACCTCAAAAACTGATGCCCTGGAGAACTATTCCCTTTCCCCTGACACCCACTGAGCTGGATATACACTATGAATAAAAAAATGGGACTTCAAATACACGGGAGCATCTACTGAAGTTTTATCTAAAAGAATCTGCTTTGTACCTTGTATGATGATGACTAAATGTGGTTAGAAAGTTTACTGTTTTCTTACCATGATGAAATAAACAGGCAAGGATTCTTTCCATTATACAAAAGGTAGGGTAAAAAGGCCATACTTTGTGTTAAACACACCGGAAAGTCTAAACAAGCATAAAAATGTAAGGTCAGTCTAACTAGCAATGTGATTAAGCAGAGCACACATATGCCAAAAAATCTCTTAAAGGACTCATGTATGTGAAGCAAGGCTGTGCACAGAAGGCACTTCTGAAGAACTGTGCAAACTCCTCATCTACAAATCCAGATAGGTTTTGAGTGTGTTCAAGATTAAAAAAATAAAGAAAAAACAAAGTACAGTTTTGAAAGTTTTGATGATTAAGTCGAGTATGTAGAAGAGTCCAGAGTGAAATGCCCTCCCCAAAAGGATTATTCAGTTGAGCATTTAGAGGCAGTAACATGAAATAATCACCTGAAGAGAGGAAAAACTAGGTTATGTAGAGTCTATAAACTATAAGTTAGGTTTTGAGTGCTTGACTCATTTTCAAATTTTAAAATTTAAAATTTTGTTTGCTTGTTTTTTTTAAGTTTTGGAGATGTAATCAAGAAAAAGACCAAAACCACCTTTAAATAGAGGTTTGGTGTAGTAATTTCAAATCCACCAAGGTTGTAAGCAACAGAAAGAAGATCTGATGGTGCGAAACTCTTAGCAGGAACAATGTTAACTCTTTGGCTCCAGTAACATCACTTGTCTTCACAGATGTATATTTTCTGGTCCTGACAGTTTGTCTTACAAAACTTTAATCCAGCACTGTATCTCTGTGATTGCAGAATGTATTTTAATATCATTTAGCATAAGCAATGTCCTACCAATGTAAAGACAGACTCTTCCACATTCACATCCTCTTTAGCATCCTCTGCTTCTGCATCATCAATGACATTGGAAGACACGGAAGAGCACTATGGAGAATGCAATTCAAACCACAGATTTTATGCTTAAATTTTGGCCTTCAGATGTGACATTACATAAAAAACATAAGGTATCAATCTGGGAAATAACATTATTGCAGAAGAACACTGTGGCATAACCTCATGGACCTCATCTTCTTCAATAGTGTTAATACGTTAAGGTAAACTAAATGCTAGTTTCTGGCTTGACCTGCTGGGAAGAAAGACCTCGTCTGCCTATGAGACGCCCATATAGATAATTAAAGATGTGGCCTGAATATTTGAGTGAGAGCAATTATCTTCAGCAGCCTTCTAGCTGTGGCATCTGGTTCTGATCATCCTGTCCCATGAAGGGTATAGAAAGATTTGGAAGGATCTGGAGAGTGAAAATGGCAATGATTAAAAAACCAGAAGTGATAAATGTCCCTGTGGAAGAGAAAGAAAGCTAAAAAAGAGATAAAATGAATAGTGGTATTATGAAACATGTAGAGACGGTAAACAGGAAATTCTTAAGTTTTCTTTCATTGTAATAATACAATAAAATAATGTTTGAAAGAATTACCTTTAAAAGACACAAAAGAAAGTAATTTCTTTGTAGATTAGAGGTTAAAATTTTTTTAGTCCTTTCTGCTAGTGCAATTTATTTTCTTATTTTCCACTTGTAGGTAGGTAAGGCTTCATATCTCAGAAATTTGTGGTTGAGAGGAACTGGCCAGAAAACTGTTTCACAGACTTGCCATGCAGCATGTAGCTAGAATCTGTAAGAAGCAAACTTTTCTTTCTTGTAGAAAATATTTTGATTTTGAATAATGCTTTATTTCCAGTCAGAATGTGAGTATTTCACAGGTCAAGTTGAAGAAATCTAGTGCCTCTTTGGATGTTCAGGACTAGTGAATGCTGTGGCCTTCTGGAGTGGTACCTGGTACCGTAAGGTATCTGAAACAATCCAAGGCAACTAAAACACACGCGGTAGGCATAAGGACTGGAGGGAACTAGAAACCTGGAAACACAAAGAGCTACAGAGTTTGTGGGACTGCTGAGGGCTTGGACCTAAGATGAACAGATTTGTGTCTTTTCCAAGTTCCCATTAGACAAATTTCTACAGAATTATGGTTTTAAATATAAAGATTTCCTTCTTCCTCACTAGTTTGGTTTCTGTGGATCCACAGGTTGGGAAGTACAGGCTGCCTGGAGGTCCTAGGACCTGCAGACTGTGGAAATGATGTTCTGAGGGAAAATCAAACCGATGCCTCAAAATCAATATCTTCCCTCAGAAAAGTTCTTTTTTTTTTGAACCCAGGTTTCCTGTGGAGAAATCAATATAATGGAAAAAAATCACAACTGGTTGTTCATCTGATGCAGGCTGCAATCAGAGAGTAGAGTAGATACTCATCTGTTCCCATCAACCACCGCTGAGTATTTCAAGAGATGTTATGATGCAAGTTTTCTGTCTGAGATCCAGCTCTTGCTGGCTTCGCGCTCTCAGCTGTGACTAGTTTTTCAAAAGAGCTCAGTTCCCATTGTGACTATTATGACCAGGTTTTCAAAAGATTTCAGCACACTGAGTGCTGAGCTCCTTTGAAAACCTCCTAATAATTATTTAGGTGAGTAAATAGCATCTGAGTCTGGTCATAAAAGCTGACTCTTTCTGGAAACTCTTATCAAAAAGTGATGCATGTTATCAGCCTTAAATTTTCACATTCCTTGTATGTGATTTGCCTTTATATGGTCTCAGCATTTGAGCTATTTTGCATATAATTTCCACAGAAATAGAGTAGTAGAGCAGCTAGAGCTTGCGTTGAGCATACCATTGTTAATTTAGGATCGATGCAATGCAGCCTTTTTTCCTTTCATGGATCTATCGTGTTAAAACTTGAATGCTGTTATGGAGCAAAGTTTCTGGATTTGCTGATAAGGAACAAAAGGAGAAATGGCAGAAGAGAGAGGATGAATCCTTCAGTTAGTGTTTTACCTCAAGACTAAAGATTAAGGGGTAAAGAGGCTGTGCTGATGACAAGCTTGTACCCAAGGGCAGCAGCACTGAAGACAGCAGTGAAGGTTTTAAGCACTGTGTCTGTTACAAAGTTGGATTTAACTAATTCCTGTCACAGTGCTTAAGAGGCAAAATGCCCAAACTTGTGTTCTTGGCAAAACTCCTGAGTGAAGGCATTATTCTGAATTTAACCCTTAATGTATACAAAAATACAAGAGCATACCAACAACACCACGCAAAATCAAAGGCACATTTAGTCTGGTACCCTCTTCGTGACAATGCCCAATGATGGATGTCTAGCAGAAGAGTGTAAGAAACAGACCAGGTGTAGAACAATGTTTTTAAAGTGCTTCTCCAGGATTCCACCCATACCCAGCTATGTTTAGCTGGTTTATATTCTTACTTTTTCCTCCATAGCCTGTTGTAGCAGTGACTTACACAATATAGTTGCACATCCTATGAAAAAACCCAAACTCTTTTATTCCAAACCTCTCATCAGACATTGTGGTTGTGTGTCCCTGTTTGCTGGGGTGTGAGAAATAGCTATTAAATTCTTTGTGACTTTGTGGAATTGTATCATATTTCTCCACCCTCTGCCCCTATTATTTCTTTTCCATGTACACGGATTATAGTTTATCCAGTTTCTCCTCATATGAGAGTCTCTCTGGACCTCTGACCTGTGTTTTGCTGTGCTCTGAGCTAAAACCTTATCTAGTTCACCTCTGTTGCTTTGGAAATAGGAAGAAACAAGCTGCCTACAGCATTCACAGATTTATATAGCTGTATAACAGCATTTCTTCTATTTTATCCTCAATTCTCCTTAATATCCTTAGTATTGCATATGCTTTTCTGCCTGCACTTGAACACTGAACTGATGTTTCAGAGAGGAACCCACAAGGCTCCCAGATCTTTTCCAGAGTGCAAATACTGATTTAAAGCTGATGCCTGGGTCATGGTGATTTTTTAACATGTTGTGTGGATTAACGTAGGATTTAATTTGCTGCTTGTTCCCCTGACTTTCTGTGAATTCCTTTTGCAGCTCTTCACTGAATTGGTCTTACAACTGACCTCCCCAAATATTTTTGTAACAGGATATGCTTTGTTTCCCCTTTATTGACTCCATTTTAACCTATGTTTTCAGCATAGGCTTGCATCTCACTTCCTTGCCAATGTTGTCTCTCTAATGTGAAAAATTTGCAATCTATTCCTTTCCTTTATTTTCTATGTTTCAGTCAGTCAATAATCCACCGGAGGAACTTTATTCCATAACCACTTAGCATCTTTCAGAGGCTTTTGTAAAGAATTATTAGACTCTGGAGCCTGAACGGCTGGGTCATGTAAATCAGTTATAGCTCTGATGGAGTTGAGGATCTACGCCCCTTGGAAGAGTAGACTGTCTGTCTCAAAGAATTCACAAATCTTTAATCATCTATTCCTATTCTTTCAAATACTACTTGAGAAAATGTATTATATCAGTTCCTTGGCCACGGTGCTCAGATGTGTCATCATCTCACCATAAAATCTCTGTATTTCATCTGTGATTTCTTTATCCAAAAGTGGACATAGAGTCCCAATTATTTTTAGCCTTTGAGGCAGAGAAATTAAAAGTGTTTGGTCATTTGGGACTCATGCAGAATTAAGAACAAAACAGTAGTGATAAAGTGAAATATTTATTATTTTTGCTTAAAGTTGGGTAAGAATATCTAAACTATATTATGTTGGTTTTAATTAAAGCTCTTTCCAGTGAGCAGTGCTGTTCTGTCCTTTGAAAGCAAAGGTTGCATAATAGATAGAATTACAGTATTATTTTGAGCAGTCTTTGAATAATTTGGTTTTTTTGACTACCTTCTTGCTATAACTTCATGCTGTCTCTAGTGTAATGTCCTAGATTGCTTGGAAATTAGATACTTGCACAGAGCTGCAAACATCATCTGCAGAACAAGAAATAGAAAATCTCAAATGTATTTGGAGTGAAGCTGCCCTATGTATTACGTACAAGGAAGTGTGCTTTGAGACATAACATTGTGGAATTTGTATTTTCTTCTTGCTGTTATTTAAACCACTTGAGCTTGTCTCTCAAACTTAATAACACAGTGAAAATCCCTTGGTGAAACTACAGTTTACGATACCAGGTAGGGTGTATTTTATTCTCTATTTCCTAAATTATTATTTGTCAGCAAGCACTACAGATTGCTTTTCTGTAATTGCCTTCCATGTGATAGGTGCATCAGGATCTTTTATCTCTCAGACTCTTGGTCACACAGACTTCTTTACAGAGGTATTCAGAAATCTCTCTCATTCCAGTTATTGCTGACTTCAGAATTGCTTTGGGTTTTGTTCACTTATACTGAGTTAATGCTTAGGAAGTGTTCAGATGTATGGCCATATCAATTAAAAACTCAGTTGAGTGCAGCTGAAGACAATGGATGTCTTGGATCGTGAATCATTTGGGTGCCTCTTCTCCTCTCTCTGTGTCGTAGAGATAGCAAGATCCCCAGAAGCACCACGTGTGCCTGGGCACCTCCATTCCTGCATGCACACATCTTTTGTCCCAAGGGCTGGGGATCCCCTTGCTCTCTTGGTCTGCAGGTGTATAAAAACACTGTCAGCCTGGCAGGAGTGCAGCAAAGCCTGAAAAGGGGTGAAATATCTTTTTATAAGTATCTTGCACCTAACTGGCTTGAGTAACCTGATGGAGAGGTGAATGAATCTCTCCCTCTGTCATAAATTCTTGCCAGGCCTGTATTACTGTATGTGTTGTGTTATTAACGTGTGGTGCTAATGACATTGTAGTCCTTGCCTGCCTCCAAAGAGTGCAACAGCTCTTCTCCACCTGTAGTGTAAAATAGCATGGACAATGTGGTCTGCACCAAATGCAGGATAAACATAGTTCATGTTCATACATATTTTCATTTGCATGTACCAGGAGCATTCCTGGTATCACTTGAATATTATCTTCTCTTGAGCAGCCTAGGTGCTAGAGCAGTCATTTGGGAAATGACTCTTTGGCTATTTTTCCGTTCTGTCTCTGCTGCAAAATGTGACACCAGCTCAGGGATGGGGCATGCTGCTGTGCTGAAAAAGTGTGTTCCTGAAAGAGTACCTCTGTAATTGTTTGTTTTGTGGGATGCACTGCTTTCTCTAATCACCCCAAATAAAATTTTAGGATATAGAACATTGTTAAAGAAATATTTCTTTTATAAATATGAAGCATAATTAAGATTTTTCATGAAAACTCTTATATTGATGCTGTGGTCTGAAAGTATTAATTTAAATATTTTGCCTATTTCTGTTATGAGCACTGACTATTGTGAATTCGGACACAAACACATTGACAACAACATAATCATAGAATCACAGAATATCCTCAGTTGGAAGGGACCCATAAAGATCATTGAGTCCAACTCCTGGCTCCACACAGGGCCAGACAAGTCAGACCATGTCACTGAGGGCATCGTCCAGATGCTTCTTGAGCTCAGTCAAGCTCAGTGCTGTGACCACTTCCCTGGGGAGCCTGTTCCAGTGCCCGACCACCCTCTCAGTAAAGAACCTCTTCCTAATATCCATCCTAACCCTCCTCTGTTGCAGCTTCATACTGTTCCCTTGGGTGCTATCACTGGTCACCAAAGAGAGGAGATCAGTGCCCGCCCCTTCGCTCTGCTTCATCAGGAAGCCACAGACCACCATGAGGTCTCCTCTCAGCCTCCTCCAGCCTGAACAAACCAAGGGACTTCAGCTTCTCCTCATAAGACTTCCTCTTCAGACCCTCTCCATCCTTGTTGCTCTCCTCTGGACACTATCCAGTATTTTTGTGTCTCGTGTACTGTGGCACCCAAAACTGCACACAGTACTCGAGGTGAGGCCGCACCAGTGCAGTGTGGAGTGGGACAATCACCTCTCTGGACCAGCTGGCAATTCTTATTGATGTTAAAAATTAATTGCCACAATGCTGACGTATTATTATTAAAATGAAGCTCTTGGAAAATCTGGTTTTCTCTAAGAGATTTATGAAGCTAAGTCTATCCAACTACACAAAGCCAAGAAGTAACTCATGGCAAAAATACTAGCTAGTACTTGTATGTTAAAGGCAGTAATGTTGGAGGGAAGTATAACTAGACATTTTCAGAGGGAAAAATAATGGTTTTTTTTTTACTTGGGGCAAGTAGTCCACATAAACTGTTGGCGTGAGCTGGATTCTCCCCCACAGAATGAAGATTGTAGGTATCTTTTCAAAGCAGGTGCTGTAGTTGTACTAGTAGTTACGAATGGGACTTAGTGCTGTGCTGGAAGCTTTCGGGTAGATTATAAGGACAGGTCCTTAACTTCTGCCCAAGTCGCACTTTGATGCTTTAGCCATTTTGCAGATTTGTGTATGTTTAAATTATGACTGGACACAATGGCACATTTCACTTAAACCATCTGATTTTGGGTTGTTATCAGAGATATGTTAATGATGCCAAAGCTGAATTTATCAAGTAGGTTGAATACCGTATTAGTTGCAGCCCCAAATGTTGTTTCAATGAACCAAGGAGTAGAGAAATTGCCCTGGAATGCAACTGAGATGTTTTCAGAACATCTCAGGGGAGAAAACCTGGTTTGTAACTTAAAGAACAGCTAGAAAAAGAGCCCAGTTAGTTGTTAGAAAAGGAGAGATTTATCCAATGTTGGTTCAAAAGGGAGAATAGGTTCCTGGCTTTGTGTTCCATTAGCCTAGAAATGTCATAGATGGGACTATAAAATTAGCATTGCATGCAATCCCCTTAAAATCAATGGTAAAACACAGAAAGCTGCACAGTGCTGTGATATAGCACTGGCTGGATCTGGGGAGAAATCCTGTTGCATATGTACATGCTTTTATCCCTCTTGCAGTGACTCTTTTGAAACAGAAATTCATCAGCTGGACCAAAAGTACAAGAATACTGGCACTGGCTACAGTCTACTCTGAGCCTCAGCTAAATCTTTATTAAAAAACCTGTTTTTCCTGTGTGGAAATGCATGTCAATAATTTAATTAATCAGAATATGAGAGAATTTTCACAGGCTTGGAAGTCAGACTAAGCAGGATGAATGCATAAACCACGATTTACACCCTTCCAAATGGGAGGTCCAGCAGCGCTATTGCTTCCTCTAGAGTGGCAGAGGTATAGGTTTTGGCACTAAGGATGTCAGATTCAGACTCCAGCAACCTGTGTGGTACGAACCACTGTAAATCCCTCTCCAAACTTCCATTTAAAAAGAAGTACTGGAGTCTGTCCATGAAAGCTATCAGTCTGTTTTGCCCAGCGATAAATTACTGTAACATTTGATAAACACAGTATGCCATAAGAGGGTATATCAGCCACTGCTATCAAAAGTTAATTTTCTAGACTAAATATTCATTTGGATCATTAGAGCTATTAAATACTGTGTCAGTATTTAAGGAGCTGGCTGTGCCTGAGTGCAAGAAGGAGCCTGAAAAGAATCATATCCTGTCAAGATAAATGATTGAACTGTTCAATGAACTCTTTGACTGGCATTGGTTCCAGTCATGCCAGCTGAAGCTCAATTCCTCTTTGTCTGTGTGGTCTCGTTTTCACCTTGCCTGTGGGGTGAAAGCGGTTTGATGTGACCTCCTCGCAGACGGAGGCATGAGCCTAACCTCTATTTACACCCTGTCATAATAGGGAGCTGGCAAACACCGCCGCTTGCTGCCGCTCTCCTCATTTTCTCTGCTTTTTTTTTTTCTGTCAAATAGTTAGAAGTTGTGCGTTCTAATAATAATCTAATTAGCATAGCGGGCTTCTAACATCTTGTTTATGTTGTCTACTCTATTTTGAACAAAAAGGAGCAGAGAAAATATGCTCCTTTGCATGGCTTAAGCACTGCCTTAGGGACTGCAGATGAAGTGGAGCAATAAGGTAACTGTAATTGGGTGATGTATATACAGTTTTGTCATTCTGAAATTAAAATTGGACATGTGAACTAATTCCATACTCTACCAAGTCTGGGGCTCAGACTTTAATTTGAAAGGTGATGTATGACACTTGATACCTGGTTTATTTTTGGCATTCAGCAAGCCTTCTTACAAGCTAAGCTTTTTGATAATGCTGTATGTTTGCACTGACTCTGAACTCATTTATTTTCTGTAACGCTGAAACTGTTGTTCAACCCTTTTTCCACAGTGCCAGATTTTCTGTGTCACCTACCATCTCTTGCTTCTTCTCTCCCTCCGATTTATTGACTGTTTCCTGGGCCAGACTTAAAATGGGAGAGCAGCAAAATCCCCCAAGATCTTCCAACTCGGCGCTCTGGCAGTGGCTGCCCTGGGGCATCCAGGCTCATACAGAGCTCAGTGGAAATGAGCATCTCCCCTGGAAAATGGAAAGGAAAAAAGACTTGCTGTCTTGGCACTGTTCTGGAAAATAATTGTGTGTTTGAGGATTTTCAGGTGAAGTGGGATACTGCAGGTCCACTTGTATGTGTGGCTGCATTAATGTGGGACAGGGCCCTGTTTAACTATACAGTAGCTGCCTCCTGACAGTGATTTATCACCGTAGTGTGTAACAAGTTTGTGACCTACAGCAGTGACTGATAGCTACCCTAGACTTCACAAAAGGGAAGAAAGGAAGCCTTATTTATAACTACAAAGGAAAGAGGTAATTTTGAAAAGAAAGAGAGAAAGGAAGAAGACTCTGATGAATCTTCTCTGTGTTTTGAGGGATTGTTTCTATTTATACAAGGAGATAAGTTATAAATAGAACCACAATATGTATACCATTCTTTTACTGCTGCCTTAAAAGGAAAAAAGATGCAAACAAGACAATATGGTGTGGGGAGACAGCTAGAAACCTGTTGCATAATATATGCAAATATAATTTTAGAAAAGAAAAAAGAGCTCCTTTGTAAATAAAAAAAAATAATCTGATCAGCCTGTAATTTAAATTAATAAATTATTTTAAAAGTAAATCCTAACAGGGGCAAAGGGAACAGGCATTAGCTAAGTTTGTTGGATGCCCTCTTAGCAATTATACACGTGTCCATACCAAATGGGAGTTCTAGAGAAAACTAAGTGCTGCTGTAACCATGCAGCAGGTCCAAGAAAGCCCCTAAATTTGGGGCTGTGAAGAAGACACTAAATCAGGTTGCCTCAAAGAGTAAAATTCATTGCCCTCTCAGGGTGCTCCTGGAAATTGAGGAAATGCTGGGCGAAATCTTTGGTTGTGCTCAGAGGGAGCCTTAGCAACTCCTTCCCCGGCATGCCTGATCTCTGCCCTCTAGGCCTGGGAGATGGTGAATGATTTAGATGGTCATGTGTCTGATCACTGACATCAGTGGAAGGTCTCTCCATATCTCTTCCGACATTGTAACACATCAGAGGGGAAAGCTTCCAATTCTCTCCCTTGTCTTCCTTTGTCTTGTTTATATTAATTCTGGAAAGCAAAAAATACCCAAATTAGCTTATGAAATTTAATCCCATTTTAGACCTGCTGGTATGTAGGCTAGTAAAGAGTTTGTGGTGTGTTGACCATGGCTGCAGACCAGGTGCCCACCAAAGTCACTATTACTTCCTTCCTCAGCTGGACATGGGAAATATATAATGAAAGACTCATGTATTAAGATCAGGGAGAGATCATTCAGCAATTACTGTCACAGGCAAAAATGGACTCAATATTAAAAAGAAAATTCTAATTTATTATCAAGAAAAGCAGAGTAGGATAAGGAGAAATAAAAACAAATCTTCAAACAACACCTCCCACCCTTCACTTCTTCTAGGCCTCAACATTGCTCCCGATTTCACTCCCTCCTTCCCCAGAGTGGCACAGGGGGGATGGAGAATGGGTGTCTGGGTCAGTTTATCACATGTCTCTGCCACTCCCTCCTCAGGGGAACTCCTCACACTCTTCCCCTGGTCCTGTGTGGGGTCCCTCTTGTGGGAGAGAATCTTCCATGAACTTCCCCAGTGTAAAACCTTCTCATGGGCTGCAGTTCTTCACAAACTGCCCCAGTGTGGGTTCCTTCCATAGGATGCAGACCTTCAGGAGCACACTGCTCCAGCATGGGTCCCCCATGAAGTCACAAGTCCTGCAGCAAACCTGCTCCAGCTTGGGCCTCTCTCTTCATGGGCTGCAGGTCCTGCCAGGAGCTTGCTCCAGCACAGGTTTCCCAGCGGGTCACAGGTTCCTTCAGGTATCTCCATCTGCTCCAGCATGGGGTCCTCCATTGGCTGCAGGTGGAATCTCTACTCCCTATCATCTTCCATGGGCTGCAGGGGAATCTCTGCTCTGGTGCCTGGAGCACCTCCTCCCCCTCCTTCTTCACTGACCTTGGTGTCTGCAAACTTGTTTCTTCAATCTTCACTCCTCTCTTTGGCTGCAAAAGCTGTTGTTAGGATTTGTTTTTTCCCTTCTTAACTATGTTAGCCCAGAGGTACTACCGCTGTTGCTGATTGGCAAAGCCTTGGCCAGCGGTGGGTCTGTCTTGGAGCCAGCTGGTATTGGTTCTGTTGGACAAAGGGGAAGGTTCTGGTGGCTTCTTACAGAAGCCACCCCTGCAGTCACCCCACCACTACCAAACCCTTGCATACAAGCCCAAAACAGAGTTGTATCATCTGTAATCACTCTTTTTGTCCAATTATTGCTTCTGCTACCATGAGTCCTTACTGGGGTGAGCTGTTGTACTGGACTGCTAGTCCTGTAGTTTCATAGAATCACAGAATATCCTGAGTCAGAAGGGATCCATAAGGATCATCGAGTCCAACTCCTGGCTCCACATGGGACCATGTATGACTCACAAGTGCTGTGATGTTAGTTGTAGATGGGTGTATTTGTAATGGAGCTAGTTCCTCCAGAGGTTGTCTTTTCCTATGAGATAGTATTTAGTTACAACAAAGCCTGATTTTATGAAATTAAAAATTCTTGAAACTGCCTATTTCAACATTTTCTAGAGTTTTATTTTTCTGTTTTGGAGCACTTGAGATTATCAAAAGAAAACATTTTGTTTGACCCTTCTTTTCCTGCTGTCCCCACGGCTACTGATGTGCAGGCCTTTTCAGCATTTTGGTTTTTTTTTCCATTGGGAAGTGTAAAGATTTTGGATCCATGGATGGGCAGAGGAGAGGAAGGCTGCTGAGTGGTGCCATTGCAGGGGTTCACACACATCAGTGAGGTGAAGGGTACATTATCCTGGCTCCCTTCTGGTCCCCAAGTGGGTCTCTGGCATGTGGCAGCAAAGAAGTCAGTTGCTAAAGCCCCTACCAGGAGCAGCTTTGTATGCGCAGCAAAGCCTTTTTACATGCGCTTTCCTTGGGTGGTGTGGGGTTTGTCTCTCTGTTGTGATGAGCTTCGTGCTTCCAGGGGCAGCTTGGTTTCAGAGTAAGCCATGAACTTAGAGCACCGATTGCATTAATTGTTTTCACGCCAGCATATTTCCATTGTGGCTGCCATTATAGTTGTGTAATGTTTCTTCTCTCTCTTCTTTCATGGCTTTCTTTGCCATGACAGGCTCAGTCAGATTCCTTCATTCACATCTGCTAATGTGAGGGCTGAATAGAATAAATCTGTGCAATGATGGCTTCAGGAAAGAGGGGCAGGGGGTGGGGGGAGTAGAGGGAGTTATCTCAAAAAAAAAAATAATTCTACTTAATAAGTGGAATTTCAATAGACAATTTCAGTTAGTTTGTCCAAAGCAAGATGCTTATGGTATGAATGGTAACAGGGCCCCAAATCCAAAAGTCTTATATCCCCCCTAGTCCTTTTTTTTTCCTAACTTAAAAGTCACCCAAGCGAAGGAACAGACAATGCACAGATTACTTTATTTGGCTTCATCAGGTTTGCCAGGAGAGGAGAGTGCTGCCAAGCTCCTCAAGACAAGCTATGCTGGGTGCTTGCCCTTGTGCCAGTGTGAAGACAAAAAATAATCAGAAGCCTTGAAAAGAAGCTGGTGCAGCACATGGCTCTTTCCCACTCCTCACAAATGATGGCTGTTGTGCTCGTTAACCTCTTCTGGGGCTCAGTCAGTTCACGCTGTGCAGCAGCGGATAGCTGAATGAAATAAAAGGCTTGCAGGACCCATAGAAACACCATAACTCCTTCATTCCCAATGCACACGCAAAGGCCGCCTTCCTCGCGGAATACCAAGTGCCTCTCATCAAACTCTTAATAAGTCAATCCCGGCTCCATGTGGCAGTGACAGCTCAGATTCCAGCACAGGCGTGTGGGGCCAAGGCCGGCTCACGATTTACCCCACCAACTTTGGCAAGCCACCTCAGGCTCGTGCTTGGCTTCGTTCTGACGACACGCTCCAACGAGAGCATTTGCTTGCGGGGTCTTCTGTAGACATGGGTTCAACTTAGTTAGACCAGCCCCGTCTCTATGTGTAGGCTAGTCCTGCTCAGATCCTTAGCAGGGGGCTAAAAGGAGACGTGTAATGAGCCTTTAGCATGTAAGATCATTAAATAACTGTAACTCCATAACATCACTTATAAAAAAATAATAATTCTTTTTTATCCGAGTGGCTACAGTTCTGTTAAATGAAAGAGAATCTCCTCTTTGTGGTTATAAATGAACAAAGAGGACCGTGCAAGCTGATCCAAGGCCCACAGAAATGAAAGGAAAACCAAAGACTTCAAGGCACTTCAAATGTAGGCTCTTCTAACTAGTAGCCTTTGATTTTAAGGATTTTTATCTCAAACTGTAGAGGAAAACGCTACTGTTTAAAATGAACTATGAGCTGTTGAATGGCATGATAAACTCCCATGTGAGGCTGCAGAAGGAATCTGTATGCCACAGACAGAGTAAGATATGAGCTCCACTACCTAAAAGAAAAGGGAAGAAAATTGGAAACAAAGCATAAAGTTAATTAGAAAAAAAGTCAGAAAATATAACAAGGCAAATATCTAAATAAACTTCTCCGTGGTGGTTTGGATGAAAGAGGAAAACATGTTACACGAAGACTAAATGTTTTCCATTCACCTTTCTCACCTGAATTTAAATATCGAGGGAAAAAAAAAAAAAGAAGAAAATTCCACTGCAACAAAACTTTAAAACAGGTGAAATAATACATTTAATTCTGTAGTATTTAATGCATTGCCTTGTGACCTTATAATACAGGACTATCCAGTGATTCCTAGATGTCAGTGACTGCAGAACAGAGAGCTGCTTTCCCAGCCTTGTCAGTGTGTTTCCTTTCTGGATGATGCACTATTGCTGGATTCACTCTTTTCCTTTTTCATGTGCTCTAGGTCCAAAAGACCAT
Organism: Zapornia atra; assembly: GCA_013400835.1. Classification (NCBI taxonomy): domain Eukaryota; kingdom Metazoa; phylum Chordata; class Aves; order Gruiformes; family Rallidae; genus Zapornia; species Zapornia atra. Next base: position 206,948 of record VZTU01019863.1, on the reverse strand, counting down.
TGACACACTGAATTCTGTGAGTTTTTGGATGATGTCCCTTCTGTCGAGTCAACGATTATCTTGGTTTTGCCATTAGAGACTGAAGAAACTGTTCCCCTGATGCCTTGGTTAAGCTAAGAAAGCTCTCTAGGCTCACCATGCCATGAAAAAATGAAGCAGATCAAGAAGTTCTATAATGGCAATTTTCATTTTGAAATCTACATCAAACCCACTATTTTCATAATCCTGCATATCATTGAAGGAAATGGCATCAGATAGCTTTTAAATTGTCTGATGTACCCTTGGAGAGAATACCATTTAATTGAACGTAGGATTTGTTTCATTTCAGTTTTCATCCATGAATGTGTGTGTGAGTTAGTCTAATGAGGAAACCAGAAAGTGAAGCCTACTTAGAAGAAGCAACAGCAAAATGGTATGAGTGTTTCTAAAGGATGAAAAGTGTGTGGTCTTCATTCAGATTTCAAACTGGTTTGACCCCATGTCATCCTATTGGCTTTAGTTATTGTCCTGATTTATGTTAGCGCAGACAAGAGTAGGATTAGATATAAGTGTGGTAGTCCATTGTTTAGAAGAAACATGTTTGTTTTCCATACTATTATCCAGAGAAATTGACTAGAACTAAGTTATTTCAAATATCTTCAGGGTTTTTTTACAAAAAAAAAAAATGTATAGAATCATCTGCATGCAGAATTTAGAATTAGAGATCGAAACGTTAAAGAAAGAAGCATAGTTCTAGATCATTAGAAAATAATTTTTAGATATATTTCTAGTCTCAGTATTTCAATAATTAACGTGAAAGAAAAGATGAATTCTGTAAGTGAACTACAAACCTCATTGGCTGCAAATGCTGTGATTAAACTTTTGATAAGTTGGGCTCAATTAACCAAAAAATTATTTAAAAAGTGTTATATGCCTTTTCATGTATTTCTAACTTACCAGAACATTGCGCTGTTACTAAAGCCCATCTGACTATGTTTATCCTTCTGAAGAGCAATTTTTTGAAAAGGGGATAACTTATTGCTTGCAAACTGAATGTAAAATAAGGCTTATTTAGCTTGCCTGTTTTTTTGAGTTTTTACATGGTTAGGAAAAGTTGTGTCCTCACTTCTGTCCTCACTTGCTTACCACCCTATGGACATGGGGGCTGGGTAGAACCTGCTGAGTGTAGAATATGGCCCTTAATGAAGAGTCTAATATGGCTTAAAATTAGAAAGCAGTATGAATAACTTATATCACCATTATATGCATAACCTGACCTGGTGAAACTAGGTGTACCAGCAACAGGGAACTGAGAACACTTAGATATATGTGGCACTGGCTAACATGAAGAGCCCATGGTAGCCTGGTAGCATGTCAGTAACATGTTGGAACATGAAGGCTAGCATGAAGTGGGAGGAGAAGAGTTTGGTTTAAATGGCAAATAAGGGCAGATAACTATCTTTCCATATAATGGAATTATTTCTGTTAGCTGAACATCCTGGAGCCTGATGTGGTGACCCCTGATGTCCTCTGGTTTAAATCTGTTGAGTTTTAGTGGGAGCAAAATGGGGCCAAGAGACCTGAAGTTACCTCCTTCATGTTCTTACTGCCTGCCTGTCTCCTGCTGGGTGGCATTTCTTCAAGGAAGAGGAATTTTCCCAAGTAACATGATAGGGCAAGAGGAAACAGGATCAAGTTGTACAAAGAAAGGTTTAATTTAGGAAAAAAGTCTTCACTAAGAAGCTTATCCTTTGCAACAGGCTACCCAGAGAAATAGTTGAGTCACCATCCCTGGAGGTATTTAAAAGATGTGTAGATGTGGCACTGAGGGATGCAGTTTATTGGTGGACTTGGCAGTGTTATGTTTGTGGTTTGACTTGAAGTTCTTAAAGATCTTTTCTAACCTGGATGATTCTGTGATTCTATATATTTGCTTGAGGCTCGATTTTGTGACCTCTGACTTCTGATGTGGTCCCTTTGAACAAAGCTTTGTGGAGTGCTGCTCTCTCACTGTTGTGAGACAGCGATGAAAGGAAGTTTTCTGCTTTGTGCTATCTCACATTCAGCGTTTTACCTATAAAATGTTATTAGACAGATTGTACATGATACTGTCTCAAAGATATGGCTCCTCAAATAATTGCACCTCTGTCTCTAGGATTTATATTTCTGTTCTTTATTTTGTGTAAGCTGTTTTAAAATGCCACATCAAATTATGCTGGGAACATTGACATTGTGAAGAAGATGTGTAAGAGTGAAGGAACACTGAAACTGAATCACCTTCAGCAGTCTCCTGAGGCATATGTGTTACATATCTTATAATTGAAGGATTTACTGGAACAGGCTGCCCAGAGCAGTTGTGGAGTCTCCTCTGGAGACATTCAAAACCCGCCTGGACATGTTCCTGAGTGATTTAGCCTAGGTGATCCTGCTCTGGCAGGGGGGTTGGACTGGATGATCTTTAGAGGTCCCTTCCAACCCCTAACCTTCTGTAATTCTGTTATTCTGTGATGACTCTGGTTTGCAACAGTCCCACTGAAAAGTGAACAGGGCATTTAAAAAAGCCTTTAAAAACCCTTTTTAAGATTATTTTTTTTTCTAAAAGGACTAGTAGTAGAGATTTAAGAAATAGGTGGACTAGAAACCTTGTTTATATGATGTTTAGCATGAATATACATCCACATAGTGTTTAATGTGATGAAATGGTATGAATGCTCCTCTGGACACACAGCAGAGCTACCTCGCAGCTAACGGCGACAGTTAATGTAGCTGTAGCAAGGTGTAGCAGTACTGGTATAGTCTCAGTGTGACAGAAGAAATGATGATTTATCCAGTTTCTGTGTGAACTTTGGAGCTTGCATTGTGTTTTGTGCTGCTGAAGCCCAGGTGATTTTAGTGCCTTGTCTGACATTGTCTGCAGGGCAGAAATAACATTGCTCTCAATCACTGACCTTGAATTTGATGTTGGTAATGAAGTTTCCTAGGGATTATTCCCCTCTCTGGTTTAAGGGTTATATGAAAGGAAGGTTGGCCTCTAGCTCAGAGTGCCTACTATGGTAAGAGAAGATGACTTATGAAGAATGTCCTGGCATTTTGAGGACCTTTGAGAATATAGTATTTTGGGGAAAAAACCCATCAAAACAAAAGAAAATAGGTGTTGCAATGATTGTGTGCCCAAACATGAGGAGGCAGACTGACTAAAAACAGGGCTCCCGCAGGCCCAATGGCTTCCCCAAACACCACAGTGTGCCAGGAATAAGAATGATTAAGAAAATAACAATTAAATAGTCTGTCAGTGCTGAAATTCTCCAGAAATATGGGAAGCCTTAAATGGTGCACTGTTTTGTGCTTGCAAGCACAGTGTGCTTGTGAGAGAGGACTGTAGAAAAAGTCTCATTATTTCTATAGGCAGAAGTTAGCTCTGTATGCTGGCATGTTTTAGTAGTTTCACTTAAATCTGGCAGGGAAGGTTGGGTGGGTGAGCCACTTGCTGAGGAATGTCACACTAAATCTGTAACAGAAACCAAAATGAAAGGTGAAGCTTTTTTCAGTGAGCTGAAGTTAATTCTCTCAGCTTCATGGGTTGCAACTGATTTTCTGAAGGTTGGACCCTGACTGCAGCCCAGAACCGAGTGCCTCACATCATCGAGCAGTTCAGAAATAATTCCAAACCACACATCTAGATTTTGCTAATCCACAGAAATGATCCTCTCCAGAATGAAGTTTACATTACTGAGTCAGCACTTCCCTGAAGCATGGTTGTGTGGTTGTGTTGGATTTGCAGTCAGAATAGATAAAAGAGAGAGATCTCTGTGTCAGAGCCCAAAGAGGATAAAACCTGTGTAGTTGGGAAAAGCAGAAGATCCAGCATGGGTGGGAAGGTAGGAAGGTACAAAAGTCAGGGTAGATGGGATCAGCCTGTCCAAACCCTGCATCCAAGGAAAGTGAGGGTGGTGTAGATGCCCACTGCCACTGCTCCTTTGGTTGCTGTCCTAGCAGGTACCACATTGCCCACTGGTGAGCAGGAGGACCTCAGTGTAAAACCAGTGGGTGTTGCCAGAGGCAGGACTTTGGCTGTTAAAATTAATGCCATTAAAAAAGGAAGAGGTTAAATCAGAGTTCCTTCAGATTAAAAGAAGATTGAAAATACCTATCGAGTCTGCTTGCTGCATGATTCCCACAACAGTGTGGTAAGCAGCATCTGCTATGAAGAGAGAATTACTGGGTTACGTATGCTAATAAGGGCTCTGATAGACATTGTCTATTGATTTGTCTATCAGTCTCCTGATTAACATTCATATTTCTCCGTGAAGGAAAGCACTGAAAAATACCTTGAGGGTTTTTTTTTCCCTGCTCTCAACTGTCTGAGCAGAGAGAGGAAACCATTGCTGTGGGTGCTTGCCTGGCTCCTGGGTCTTTCTGCACAACTCTCCTTCTCTCTAACTACTCCTAACAACATAATGTGATTGTTTATCTTCTCTGCCATGTTTACAAACATTTTCATCAGTGGAGTAATCAAGTACAGTACTTAGCTTAGTGTGCTTGTGATAGGTATTGTAGGGGAATTGTAGGGGTTGGAAGGGACCTCCAGAGATCAAGTCCAACTCCCCCGCCAAAGCAGGTTCCCATGGACAGATTGCAGAGGGAGGTGTCCAGACAGATCATTAGTATCTCCAGAGAAGGAAACTCCACAACCCCCCGGGCAGCCTGTCCCAGGGCTCTGTCACCCTCACTGTGAAAAAGTTCTTCCGCATATTGGTGCAGAACTTCCTGTGCTACAACTTGAAACCATTGCCCCTTGTCCGCTCTCTGCAGACAACTGAAAAGAGGCTGGCCATTTCCCCCTGTCCCCCACACTTCAGATATTTATAAACATGCATCAGATCCCCTCTCAGTCTCCTTTTCTCAGGCTGAACAGCCACAGTTCATTCAGCCTCTCCTCATAGGAGAGATGCTCCAGGCCCTTAATCATCTTTGTAGCCCTCCTCTGGACTCTTTCCAGGACATCCCTGTGTTTTTTTGTACCGGGGAGCCCAGAACTAGACACAGTACTCCAGGTGAGGCCTGACCAGGGCAGAGTAGAGGGGGAGGATTACCTCCTTTGACCTGCTGTCAACACTACTTTTGATGCACCCCAGGATCCCATTGGCTCTCTTAGCCACCAGTGCACACTGCTGGCTCATGGCCAACCTGTCATCCACCAGGACTCCCAGTTCCTTCTCCTCAGAGCTCCTCTCCAGCAGGTCATCCCCCAGCCTGTACTGATAAAAGTGGTTATTTCTTCCCAGGTACATGACTCTACGCTTGCTTTTGTTGAACCTCATTTGGTTTCTCCCTGCCCAGCTCTCCAGCCTGTCCAGGTCTCTCTGGATGGCAGCGCAGTGTTCCTGTGTGTCAGCCACCCCTCCCAGCTTTGTATCATCAGCGTACTTGCTGAGGGTGGACACTATTCCCTCATCGAGGTTGTTGATGAAGATGTTAAACAAGACTGGACCCAACACCAGCCCCTGAGGAACACCGCTAGTCACAGAACTCCAGCCCCTTCTGTCTTGGGGCACCCTGACATCAAGTTGCTCAAAGCATTGCTGTGGGCAGAAAAAAAGAACAAAAGAATTCTGCAATGCTAGAAAATGGTGAATTTAAATACAAATCAACTGCTTATGTGACAAATGTTAGTGTAGGTATACCTACTGTCAGCTTTCTTTTGATCTTTGATTCTGAGATGCAAAGGGAAGGTAGTCACAGATTTCAACAAATGGCAGGAGTTCGAAGGGACCTCTGGAGATCATCTATTCCAACCACCCTGCTAAAGCAGGATCATCCACATCAGGTTGCACAGGATCACGAGCAGGTAGGTTTTGAATCTCTCCAGAGAAGGAGACTCCACAATTTCTATGGCTAGCCTCTTCCAGTGCTCTGTCACCCTCACAGTGAAGTAGTTTTCCCACATATTGAGATGGATCTTCCTGTGTTAGTCCTTGACATCTTTAGCAACAGAGATTGAGAAAGTTTACGTCTTCTACTAAGAACAAAAGCAGAAGTGTGGAAAATAATGACCATTCCTTTTTTATGGTCATTTTTGGGAGTGCTACTTTGGAGGAAGCCTTGCCCTTTAAATAAAAGGTTCCCTTGTTAGATTATTTTTCTATTTGATTTTAAATATCTTCCATTGCAAAGAAAAATTAAATGGGCTTTTGCTAGTTCTATGGCATTTGTAACAATGCAGGGAAAAAAAAGAGCCCATACAATGAGCAGGCAAAGGATAGGTGGAAGAAGCTTCAAAGAAGAATGATATACAAAGGAAGAGTAAAGTGGTAGGAAAAAAGACTTAATGGAAAAGGCACAGACTGTCTGAAATTAAACCCTAAATAAACTGAGCCAAAAGACAAATCCTGCAAATGTAAATATATTTATTGACTTGCATTTGTGAAAGACACGCTGTTGGAGTCATGCTTCCCATTTTACTTTGTCTTTTCTTAAAGGTTACTGTTACTTTTCCCACTACTATTGATCGATGCAATGGAAAGGCTGTTTTCAAATAAGATCATTTATTAACGAATTAGCAAGAAATGGAGGTTAGTTAATAAAGCAGTGGTGCTGTTACCAAGTCTGTGACTGTGGGAGGGAAGAGAACATAAAAGTGCCATGCTAAGCGACTGCAGTAACAAGGTAACACCTGTGTATTCAGCTGTCTAGAAGACGCTTTCAATGAAATGTATCATAAAGAGGAAAAAACCCATCCTGTTCACCATAAATATCAGTGTTTGCTATCTCTGTTTTGCTCTCCTCCTGTGATGAAAGGAGCACAATGCACTACGTCACCATAACCCTCACTCCCTGTGCCAAGCTCCTGAACTGAAATGCTGTCATTCAATGGACTTTGAAAAAGATCTCCTGGTTTCAGGACTTGTGTTAAAATGCAGACCTCTAAATGTGATTTCACCTGTGTGCTTATCTGCATTTATATTCCTTCTCTGCAAATGGGGGGCTAGTGGTACTTGATGCTTCCTTAGAAGGAGGTAGCCCTCATCCTTTTCTCACATTCATTGCATCCATAGCTTCTCTTTTGTTCCTCTCCCCTCCTCAGTCGGTAAGAGTTTTAAAGTAGCTTAGAATTGTAGGGTCCTAAATACCAGAGAAATTGCTGAAATTTGCATTTTTTTATTATTTGTTTGATTTTGAAATGGGACATAGGATGTACAAGACATGCTTGTATCAAGTTTACCCCCTATGTCTTCAGAAATTATTTTCACAGGCATTGTGGACCAACTGGGCTCCCTCTCTACCCCTCTCTTCTCTCACAGAAAAACAGGAGAAACTATCAAATGAATCTACAGAGTTCTGGGACATACTGATTCCTGAGTGTGTTTTGATGCATCCAAAACCTTAGTGTTGCCGTCCCCATCCATTCTCACACACTTGCATGGACACACGCACAGAGAAGAAATTCTGAATTGAGCTTGTCTGTTTTCCGCCTAACAATGAGTTAAGACACACGAATTGAAAAAATACAGGGGCTGACTGACAGTATAAAGCTTCGGGTTCCTCGCATTGCAAATGCAGTGTATTTGTCAGTTCATAATAAATCATTTCATTGTCACGTAACAGACAGCATGGAGAACATTAGTCTACATAAACATCCAATTTGCCTACTTGTAATGAAAATGCTGTTCTCTGGGAATGCTGCTGCGGCGTTTTACATGCTCTCTTGCTCACATGCACATGTTATATGGAAGGATGCTGTTTTCATAACTGAAAAATATCACTGGAGACTAGGCAGTTTTATTAAAAGTGTGTCTCCTGCTGGCAGTTTACATGTTTTGACAACCTCTTGGAAAGCAGGGATAATCAACTTGAGGCCATGCTGCGTATGGCCTCAGTGATGCATGGCAGGAGTAGCGGGGACGCAGCTCCGCATCCCGCCCACACTCGCCCCCAGTGTGCTGGAGTGGAATACCAAGTGCAGCTCCACATTCATTACCACGTAATTATCTGGCTCAATGTCTTTCAAAGTAATTTTTCCTCATCACTAAACTCGGTCCATATTTTTATTTACCTGTGCTGACAGATTTTTCATATTTGAAAGAGTTTCGTGTCATCCCATCTTTGCACGCTTGTGGCTCCAGTCTGAGCGGATGCTGTACCTGAGGTATTAGATCTGTGTTATTTGGGGACACCGGAGAGCTTTACTTTCTATTGCCAGCCATAGGTAATTTTGCAAAAAGGAGGGTAAATTCTGGGCTCCCCTCTCCATATCCTTGTACAATTTTAGCCAGTGCATACATAAAATTAACATGTTTTGTTTTTCCCTAAAATTAATTGGGTTGAATCCTGGATCGCAGAGTAAAGTCAGTAAGAGTGTGACAGCACAGACCTGTAGCAGGGAACGGTAGCTTAGCTTCTAAGTGGTCTTCTAAATGTGTAGATCGTTATCTTTCCAGTGCTTAATTTGTTAGAAATTTTTCTGTTACTTGCAGATGGATCCTTTGAATGCAAACAAGGAAATAACAATGTTTGTGTGTTGTGGTTGTTGGGTAAAATGAAATTCTGTTATGTTCCTTGCCTAATGCATTAACAGTTTGGGTTTGTTTTTTTTCAACACCAGTTACTTCTCAGCGTCATTTATGGGTCATATTCAATGTATTTGCTGCTGTGTACAGCTGTCTGGTAGCCATAATGTCAGGTCAACAATATTGTCACAGACTTTTAAAAATACTTTGAATATACTTAAATTCTGACTGGTTAGTACCGGAGATGTATGTCCTTAGGCTGCTGTTGTAGGTAATGTGGAAATATATGCTCTTATTATATATGACCCTCTAGCAGAGCTTAATTTAGGTGCTCTCTCCCACCTGCCCTTTTGACATTTAGGCTCTCCATGCTGCACACAGGACACTCCAGTCTGCAGAGCCATGCTGCAGCCCTCCACATTCTACAGCCTTGAACATTTTCATGTACAAGACTCGAGCAGGTCTTTAATCTTCTCTACCTTTATAGAAAACATGATTTCTAAGAGCATTATTCTGTATCTGTTGCCCCAGTTCTTTTAGGTTTTCTATAGTTTTCCACTTCATAGTTAATTCACAGAAATACTGAACCATGGTCAGTCAGGGTAATGTCATTTTCCTTAGCTAGGTTTACTTAAATAGGAATAATGGCACAATTTTACTAGTGGGTTTCTGGGACTTGCAGGGGTGAGCTGGCTAGATGCTGCTAGTTTGTAATCCCGTTGGAAAACTTTGGTTTTCAAATGTAAATAACAGCCTGGACAAGAGGTGGATGAACAAGTAAAGAAAATCAGTGTTATATGGAAATTTTCAAATAGATAGAGTGCTCGTGTTGGTCAAAACACATTGTTCATCCCAGACTTTAACCATGCAAGAAAGCTCAGACAGTGTTTGTATGCAGTCTGTGAGTGGAAGGAGGGTGCAAGAAAATTCACAATCCCACATCCCGCACACAGTCCTTTCATGATTGGTCAAAACATCTCCAAATTGCACAGTACCCTCAGGAAGTTTCTCTTTCACTGCTTTGACAAAACATCTTGTCTCTGAGAACTGAGCCCATTAACTGAGAAATGAGCCCATGAATCAGTGTTTATGTTATCCAAGGCATGGCATGTTCATTCCTTACAATGTTGCTTTTCCTCAGGGTGCTGTGGTTTGCTAAGCCTCTTCCAGTGTATAAATTCAAACGCACTGTATCAACACAGCCTGTGTGAAAAGTGTGAGGAGCACAAGCTAACAGCGTATCCTGTAGTGATATTCATTGACCTGAACAACGCAGAAATGTTCACTTTGCTCCTGTTCTGCAGGGTAGGTCTCAATGTTTAGAATTTCAAGGCTCCGACTGGACAAGGCATCCAGGATATCACATCCTAGTGGATGGAGTCTTCTAAATGCCTTCATGAATCTGTGCATGAGGCAGTGAGGTGACATTAGAAACCCTTTTTTCTATAAATCAGGATGTTTCTTGAGTTTTCTTGTCTTAATGCTTTGTGTCTTGAATTGTAAGTTATGAAAAAAAACAGGAAAATCAGTTTGCATTGGAGATACAAACTTCTTCCTCAACAAGTTGGTAAAGGAGATTGCAGATTGCATCAGAGATACAAACCACTTCCTCAAGTTGTTGAAGGGATTGCAGAAGTTATACTTTACACATTACCATGAGATGTGTGCTTTGCCTTTGTTTCTTGGTATTAGTTATCCACCTATTGATTTTAGCTTTCCCAGAAGTGATTCTTGCTATTTCTTCCACATTAACTTTATAATTGATGCAGTAACCTTTTGTTGGCTTAGAAATACTCTTTAAAATGCAAGGTAAATCCAGAATTCACATATTCCATATTCTTTCTGTGTGGATTGCTCTGAGCTATATGGTAGGTTAAAAAATAATAATAGTCTGGGCAACAAAATATCCATCTTTGAGTCTGGTTTCTACTTACTGGTTCATGCAAGTGGTGAGGTCTATTACCTGTGACACGTAAAAACATGTACTACTTCTGTTCAGCTGCTAATAGGAAACTCCATTAACACTTCTGAGCTGTGAGTGTGGCATCTTGTGCAAAAGTGATTCAACAGTGATTGCAAACTAACAAGGAAGCACCTTCTTTCATCTTGATGAGTCGTATGTGCTGGATGTTTTGGTTTAACTGCTTGGAAAAAAATTCTGTTATACTCTAACAAGGTCTGTTTGTAGGTGCAGTAAGTTGCAGTTTTCACAGATTATTTAATGAATACATCTCATACCTTTAGACTTTTAAAAGCATTTAGGTTAGTAGTCTTTCTTTCACCTTAGAAGGATGAGTGCTACCCTGTTTGACTTATAGAGCAGTGGTGGCGAGATTTCCTGAAGGTCATGTCATCTGTGGACTCACAACCTCTCTGTGCTTATGCCACTGGACTCCATGTAACAGGAGGTATTTCTAAAACCGGAAATAGTTGCTTGTCTTTACATTGCAAAGCTATAACTGAACATAACAATATCCAAATGCAGTTGTTTCTAATGAATGTTGCTGATAGCTTTTCATCTGTGGAACCTGCTCCCTAATGAATGATGAGTAAAGAGAAAAACTGCAAGTGTGAGAGTTTAACTTGCCTTCTTGAACACTCTTGTTTATACACACCTTGTCCTTGCCTGGAAGTTGTGTCTGGGGTTAGAAAAGTTTAGAAAATTTGCTAATGAGAATCTCAGCAGACTAGCAAGGTTTGCCAAGGGCTTTTGTTCATTTGATTATTAAGCAAGAGAGTGTAACATTGTCCAAAGATCCTGGTGGTGTTGACTTAGAAATGTAACTCCATATGGACTTTAATTGACTCCAAAGGGTGAAGAACCTCAGCCCTGATTTTGGGATAATCTACTTCCCAGGTGATGTTTGTAACCAAATGCCCAACCCTGATCGCTGTGAGCATTCATACGGGGTGTACTATAGTTGTTATGCACAGACAACAACAGGAGGCACTGCTTTAATAAGGTAAGGTCCCTTGAGAGGATCACGGGTGTTGGAGTGCACATGTGTGAACATGCACATATACATATGTACATAAACCTCTACATATGGATTTATAACCTTCCCTTCCAAATCAGTGAAATCGTATAATGCACACAACAGTGTGCCCATGCCGTTGGTATAGGGGTGCACCTAGCTGCAGGGAGAAACATGCGCTGAAAACAAGGGTACTCTGCACCAGCAGTGTTTTGTCTGCTCTGACAAGAATTGGTTAAGCACTTTGGTACTGCCCAGTTTGGGATCCAGGGGACTGTAATTTATCTGCATGAGTGGATGGCATTTAATATAAAACAGCTTCAAAAATTTTTAAAAAATCAAATAATTTTGGATCACATGCACAGGCTCAGCACCTTATTTGCTATACAACATTTGAGGGTTTCTGCTTTTTCCTCCCCCTTGCATTCAGCCTATGCAAATGCACTGATTTTGTGGTGGCATTAAAATGACTTAGCAATATTAACACTATTTCAATGTCTTCCTCCACACCTAATTTTTTTTTTCTGGGAGATGATGTGAGAGTGCTGTGCCTTGTTTTCCTTTGGTGACTCCAGTGGTGAGGCGCCTGGCTATGAGGGGACCTCTCCGCTGCCCTTTCTTCCCTGGGTGTCCATTGTGGCAGGCTCATTCATGCATCCCTAAATTCAGCGCGTGCAGCAAAACGCCAACTTCCAGGGGCAGGAAGGGCCTTCCTGCGACCGCCCCACTGCCCACAAACACCGCGTTTGTTTTATGCCCTCCTCTGGAAATAGCCAAACCTCAAGGAGCCCGCCCGGCTTCCCACCTAGCCCAGGCAAGCTTCCCCCTGTCCCGGCGGTGGCGGGGGGGGGAGGATACGACA